>CM044556.2:2876957-2904872 GCA_024416835.2 Perccottus glenii | reverse complement strand
CCCTTTAGTCCTGGTTTGGTCCTAGTTTAGTCAATTTTAGTCCTGGTTTAGTCCTCTTTAGTCCTGGTTTGGTCCTCTTTAGTCCTGGTTTAGTCCTAGTTTAGTCATCTTTAGTCCTGGTTTAGTCCACTTTAGTCCTGGTTTGGTCCTAGTTTAGTCAATTTTAGTCCTGGTTTAGTCCTCTTTAGTCCTGGTTTGGTCCTCTTTAGTCCTGGTTTAGTCCTAGTTTAGTCATCTTTAGTCCTGGTTTAGTCCTCTTTAGTCCTGGTTTAGTTCTGGTTTTGTCCTCTTTAGTCCTTGTTTTGTCCTCTTTAGTCCTGGTTTAGTCGTCTTAAATCCAGGTTTAGTCCTAGTTTAGTCCTCTTTAGTCCTGGTTTAGTTCTAGTTTAGTCCTCTTTAGTCCTGGTTTTGTCCTCTTAAGTCCTGGTTTAGTCGTCTTTAGTCCTGGTTTAGTCATCTTTAGCCCAGGTTTAGTCCTGGTTTAGTCCTGGTTTAGTCCTCTTTAGTCCTGGTTTAGTTCTGGTTTTGTCCTCTTTAGTCCTTGTTTTGTCCTCTATTGTCCTTGTTTAGTCGTCTTAAATCCAGGTTTAGTCCTTGTTTAGTCCACTTTAGTCCTGGATTAGTCCTGTTTACTCCTCTATTGTCCTTGTTTAGTCCTAGTTTAGTCCTCTTTAGTCCTGGTTTAGTTCTAGTTTAGTCCTCTTTAGTCCTGGTTTAGTCCTCTTTAGTCCAAGTTTAGTCCTGGTTTAGTCCTCTTCAGTCCTGGTTTAGTCCTCTTTAGTCCTAGTTTAGTCCTCTTTAGTCCTGGTTTAGTCCTCTTTAGTCCTGGTTTTGTCCTCTTTAGTCCTTGTTTAGTCCTCTTTAGTCCTGGTTTAGTCCTCTTTAGTCCTGGTTTAGTCGTCTTTAGTCCTGGTTTAGTCATCTTTAGTCCTGGTTTAGTCCTCTTTAGTCCTTGTTTAGTTCTGGTTTTGTCCTCTTTATTCCTGGTTTTGTCCTGGTTTAGTCCTCTTTAGTCCTTTGTCTTTAGTCCTGGTTTAGTCCTCTTTAGTCCTGGTTTAGTCCTCTTTTAGTCCTCTTTAGTCCTGGTTTAGTCCTGGTTTAGTCCTCTTTAGTCCTGGTTTAGTCCTGGTTTAGTCCTGGTTTAGTCCTCTTTAGTCCTGGTTTAGTCCTGGTTTTGTCCTCTATTGTCCTTGTTTAGTCCTCTTTAGTCCAGGTTTAGTCCTAGTTTAGTCCACTTTATTCCTAGATTAGTCCTGGTTTACTCCTCTATTGTCCTTGTTCTGTCCTGGTTTAGTCCTCTTTAGTCCTGGTTTAGTTCTAGTTTAGTCCTTTTTAGTCCTGGTTTTGTCCTCTTTAGTCCTTGTTTTGTCCTCTATTGCCTTGTTTAGTCGTCTTTAGTCCAGGTTTAGTCCTTGTTTTGTCCACTTTAGTCCTGTATTAGTCCTGGTTTAGTCCTCTTTAGTCCTTGTTTAGTCCTGGTTTAGTCCTCTTTAGTCCTGGTTTAGTCCTGGTTTAGTCCTCTTTAGTCCTGGTTTAGTCCTGGTTTAGTCCTCTTTAGTCCTGGTTTATTCCTGGTTTTGTCCTCTATTGTCCTTGTTTAGTCGTCTTTAGTCCAGGTTTAGTCCTTGTTTTGTCCACTTTAGTCCTGTATTAGTCCTGGTTTAGTCCTCTTTAGTCCTTGTTTAGTCCTGGTTTAGTCGTCTTTAGTCCTGGTTTTGTCCTGTTTAGTCCTGTTTTAGTCCTCTTAAGTCCTGGTTTAGTCCTGGTTTAGTCCTCTTTAGTCCTGGTTTAGTCCTGGTTTAGTCCTCTTTAGTCCTGGTTTAGTCCTCTTTAGTCCTGGTTTAGTCCTCTTTAGTCCTGGTTTAGTCCTGGTTTAGTCGTCTTTAGTCCTGCTTTAGTCCTGGTTTAGTCCTGGTTTAGTCCACTTTAGTCCTGGTTTAGTCCTGTTTTAGTCCTGGTTTAGTCCTCTTTAGTCCTAGTTTAGTCCTCTTTAGTCCTGGTTTAGTCCTGGTATAGTCCTCTTTAGTCCTGGTTTAGTCCTCTTTAGTCCTGGTTTAGTCCTGGTTTAGTCCTCTTTAGTCCTGGTTTAGTCCTCTTTAGTCCTAGGTTAGTCCCGGTTTAGTCCTGGTTTAGTCCTCTTTAGTCCTGGTTTAGTCCTTATTTAGTCGTCTTTAGTCCTGGTTTAGTCAACTTTAGTCCTGGTTTAGTCGTCTTTAGTCCTAGTTTTGTTCGGTTTAGTCCTGGTTTAGTCCTGGTTTAGTCCTCTTTAGTCCTAGTTTAGTCCACTTTAGTCCTGGTTTAGTCCTGGTTTAGTCGTCTTTAGTCCTGGTTTAGTCCTCTTTAGTCCGGGTTTAGTCCTCTTAAGTCCTGGTTTAGTCTTCTTTATAGTCCTGGTTTAGTCCTCTTTAGTCCTGGTTTAGTCCTCTTTAGTCCTGGTTTAGTCCTCTTTAGTCCTAGTTTAGTCCTCTTTAGTCCTGGTTTAGTCCTCTTTAGTCCTAGTTTAGTCCTCTTTAGTCCTAGTTTAGTCCTGGTTTAGTCCTGGTTTAGTCCTCTTTAGTCCTGGTTTAGTCCTTGTTAAGTCCTCTTTAGTCTTGGTTTAGTCCTCTTTAGTCCTAGTTTAGTCCTCTTTAGTCCTAGTTTAGTCCTCTTTAGTCCCAGTTTAGTCCTGGTTTAGTCCTGGTTTAGTCCTTTTTAGTTCTGGTTTAGTCCTCTTGAGTCCTAGTTTAGTCCTCTTTAGTCCTGGTTTAGTCCTCTTTAGTCCTAGTTTAGTCCTGGTTTAGTCCTCATTATAGTCCTGGTTTAGTCCTCTTTAGTCCTGGTTTAGTCCTCTTTAGTCCTGGTTTAGTCCTGGTTTAGTCCTCTTTAGTCCTGGTTTAGTCCTCTTTAGTCCTAGTTCAGTCCACTTTAATCCTGGTTTAGTCGTCTTTAGTCCTGGTTTAGTCCTGGTTTAGTCATATTTAGTCCTGGTTTAATCCTGTTTATTCCTGGTTTAGTCCACTTTAGTCCCAGTTTAGTCCTCTTTAGTCCTGGTTTAGTCTTCTTTAGTCCTGGTTTAGTCCTCTTAAGTCCTGGTTTAGTCCTCTTAAGTCCTGGTTTAGTCCTGGTTTAGTCCTCTTTAGTCCTGGTTTAGTCCTGGTTTAGTCCTCTTTAGTCCTGGTTTAGTCCTCTTTAGTCCTGGTTTAGTCCTCTTTAGTCCTGGTTTAGTCCTGGTTTAGTCGTCTTTAGTCCTGCTTTAGTCCTGGTTTAGTCCTGGTTTAGTCCACTTTAGTCCTGGTTTAGTCCTGTTTTAGTCCTGGTTTAGTCCTCTTTAGTCCTAGTTTAGTCCTCTTTAGTCTTGGTTTAGTCCTCTTTAGTCCTGGTTTAGTCCTGGTTTAGTCGTCTTTAGTCCTGCTTTAGTCCTGGTTTAGTCCTGGTTTAGTCCACTTTAGTCCTGGTTTAGTCCTGTTTAGTCCTGGTATAGTCCTCTTTAGTCCTGGTTTAGTCCTGGTTTAGTCCTCTTTAGTCCTGGTTTAGTCCTCTTTAGTCCTAGGTTAGTCCTGGTTTAGTCCTGGTTTAGTCCTCTTTAGTCCTGGTTTAGTCCTTATTTAGTCGTCTTTAGTCCTGGTTTAGTCAACTTTAGTCCTGGTTTAGTCGTCTTTAGTCCTAGTTTTGTTCGGTTTAGTCCTGGTTTAGTCCTGGTTTAGTCCTCTTTAGTCCTAGTTTAGTCCACTTTAGTCCTGGTTTAGTCCTGGTTTAGTCCTTTAGTCCTGGTTTAGTCCTCTTTAGTCCTGGTTTAGTCCTCTTAGTCCTGGTTTAGTCTTCTTTATAGTCCTGGTTTAGTCCTCTTTAGTCCTGGTTTAGTCCTCTTTAGTCCTGGTTTAGTCCTCTTAAGTCCTAGTTTAGTCCTCTTTAGTCCTGGTTTAGTCCTCTTTAGTCCTAGTTTAGTCCTCTTTAGTCCTAGTTTAGTCCTGGTTTAGTCCTGGTTTAGTCCTCTTTAGTCCTGGTTTAGTCCTTGTTAAGTCCTCTTTAGTCTTGGTTTAGTCCTCTTTAGTCCTAGTTTAGTCCTCTTTAGTCCTAGTTTAGTCCTCTTTAGTCCCAGTTTAGTCCTGGTTTAGTCCTGGTTTAGTCCTTTTTAGTTCTGGTTTAGTCCTCTTGAGTCCTAGTTTAGTCCTCTTTAGTCCTGGTTTAGTCCTTGTTTAATCCTAATTAGTCTGGTTTTAGTCCTTTTTAGTCCTGGTTTAGTCCTCTTTAGTCCTAGTTTAGTCCTCTTTAGTCCTGGTTTAGTCCTCTTTAGTCCTAGTTTAGTCCTCTTTAGTCCTAGTTTAGTCCTGGTTTAGTCCTCATTATAGTCCTGGTTTAGTCCTCTTTAGTCCTGGTTTAGTCCTCTTTAGTCCTGGTTTAGTCCTGGTTTAGTCCTCTTTAGTCCTGGTTTAGTCCTCTTTAGTCCTAGTTCAGTCCACTTTAATCCTGGTTTAGTCGTCTTTAGTCCTGGTTTAGTCCTGGTTTAGTCATATTTAGTCCTGGTTTAATCCTGTTTATTCCTGGTTTAGTCCACTTTAGTCCCAGTTTAGTCCTCTTTAGTCCTGGTTTAGTCTTCTTTAGTCCTGGTTTAGTCCTCTTAAGTCCTGGTTTAGTCCTCTTAAGTCCTGGTTTAGTCCTGGTTTAGTCCTCTTTAGTCCTGGTTTAGTCCTGGTTTAGTCCTCTTTAGTCCTGGTTTAGTCCTCTTTAGTCCTGGTTTAGTCCTCTTTAGTCCTGGTTTAGTCCTGGTTTAGTCGTCTTTAGTCCTGCTTTAGTCCTGGTTTAGTCCTGGTTTAGTCCACTTTAGTCCTGGTTTAGTCCTGTTTTAGTCCTGGTTTAGTCGTCTTTAGTCCTGGTTTAGTCCTCTTTAGTCCTGGTTTAGTCCTCTTTAGTCCTGGTTTAGTCCATTTTAGTCCTAGTTTAGTCCACTTTTGTCCTGGTTTAGTCCTAGTTTAGTCGTCTTTAGTCCTGGTTTAGTCCTGGTTTAGTCCTGGTTTAGTCCACTTTAGTCCTGGTTTAGTCCTGGTTTAGTCGTCTTTAGTCCTGGTTTAGTCCTGGTTTAGTCCTCTTTAGTCCTGGATTAGTCCTCTTAAGTCCTGATTTAGACCTGGTTTAGTGCTCTTTAGTCCTGGTTTAGTCCTCTTTAGTCCTGGTTTAGTCCTCATTAGTCCTGGTTTCGTCCTCTTTAGTCCTGGTTTAGTCCTCTTTAGTCCTAGTTTAGTCATCTTTAGTCCTAGTTTAGTCATCTTTATTTCTGGTTAAGTCCACTTTAGTCCTGGTTTAGTACTCTTTAGTCCGTGTTTATTCCTGAATTAGTCCTGGTTTTGTCATCTTTAGTCCTGGTTTAGTCCTCTTTAGTTCTGGTTTAGTCCTCTTTAGTCCTAGTTTAGTCCATTTTAGTCCTGGTTTAGTCCTCTTTAGTCCTTGTTTAGTCCTCATTAGTCCTGGTTTAGTTCTTTTTAGTCCTGGTTAAGTCCTCTTTAGTCCTGGTTTAGTCCTCTTTAGTCCTAGTTTAGTCCTCTTTAGTCATGGTTAATTCCCTCTTAGTCCTGGTTGAGTCCTCTTTAGTCCTGGTTTGGTTTAGTTCTGGTTAAGTCCTTGTTTAGTGATTTTTAGTCTTGGTTTAGTCCTGGTTTTGTCATCTTTAGTCCTGGTTTAGTCCTCTTTAGTGCTGGTTTAGTCCTCTTTAGTCCATACACTTTAGTCATTCCTGATTTAGTCCTATTTTAGTCCACATAGTCCTGGTTTAGTCCTGGTTTAGTCTTAGTCCTGATTTAGTCCTCTTTAGTCCTGGTTTAGTCCTAGTCCTGGTTTTGTTCTGTTTAGTCCCTGGTTTAGTCCTCTTTAGTCCTGGTTTTGTCACAGTCACTTAGTCCTGGTTTATTCCTCTTTAGTCCTATACACTTTAGTCCTGGTTTAGTCCTGGTTTAGTCACTCTTAGTCCTGGTTTAGTCCTCTTTAGTCCAGGTTTAGTCCTCTTAAGTCACAGTCCTGGTTTAGTCTTCATATAGTCCAGTCCTACACTAGTCCTCTTTAGTCCTGGTTTAGTCCTCTTTAGTCCTGGTTTAGTCCTCTTTAGTCCTGGTTTAGTCCTCTTTAGTCCTGGTTTAGTCCTGGTTTAGTCCTGGTTTAGTCCTCTTTAGTCCTGGTTTAGTCCTCTTTAGTCCTGGTTTAGTCCTGGTTTAGTCCTCTTTAGTCCTGGTTTGGTCCTCTTTAGTCCTGTTTTAGTCCTCTTTAGTCCTAGTTTAGTCCACTTTAGTCCTGGTTTAGTCCTGGTTTAGTCATCTTTACTCCTGGTTTTGTCCTCTTTAGTCCTGGTTCGGTCCTCTTTAGTCCTTGTTTAGTCCTCTTTAGTCCTGGTTAAGTCCTCTTTAGTCCTAGTTTAGTCCTTTTTAGTCCTGGTTTAGTCCTGATTCAGTCATCTTTAGTCCTGGTTTAGTCGTCTTTAGTCCTGGTTTTGTCCTCTATTGTCCTAGTTTAGTCCCCATTAGTCCTAGTTTAGTTCTTTTTAGTCCTGGTTTAGTTCTGGTTTAGTCCTGGTTTAGTGCTTTTTAGTCCTGGTTTAATTCTGGTTTAGTCCTCTTTAGTCCTGGTTTAGTCCTTGATTAGTCCTCTTTAGTCCTGGTTTAGTCCTGGTTTAGTCCTCTTTAGTCCTTGTTTAGTCCTGGTTTAGTCCTCTTTAGTCCTGGTTTAGTCCTCTTTAGTCCTGGTTTAGTCCACTTTAGTCCTGGTTTCGTCCTCTTTAGTCCTGGTTAAGTCCTGGTTTAGTCCTCATTAGTCCTGGTTTAGTCCTTTTTAGTCCTAGTTTAGTCATCTTTAGTCCTGGTTTAGTCCTCTTTAGTCCTGGTTTAGTCCACTTTAGTCCTAGTTTAGTCCACTTTTGTCCTGGTTTAGTCCTCTTTAGTCCTGGTTTAGTCCTCTTTAGTTCTGGTTTAGTCCTCTTTAGTCCTGGTTTAGTCCTCTTAAGTCCTGGTTTAGTCCTCTTAAGTCCTGGTTTAGTCCTGGTTTAGTCCTCTTTAGTCCTAGTTTAGTCCTCTTTAGTCCTCTTTAGTTCTGGTTTAGTCCTCTTTAGTCCTGGTTTAGTCCTCTTTAGTCCTGGTTTAGTCCTGGTTTAGTCCTCTTTAGTCCTGGTTTAGTCCTGGTTTAGTCCTAGTTTAGTCGTCTTTAGTCCTGGTTTAGTCCTGGTTTAGTCCTGGTTTAGTCCACTTTAGTCCTGGTTTAGTCCTGGTTTAGTCATCTTTAGTCCTGGTTTAGTCCTGGTTTAGTCCTAGTTTAGTCGTCTTTAGTCCTGGTTTAGTCCTGGATTAGTCCACTTTAGTCCTGGTTTAGTCCTAGTTTACTCGTGTTTAGTCCTGGTTTAGTCCTGGTTTAGTCCTGGTTTTGTCCTGGTTTTGTCATCTTTAGTCCTGGTTTAGTCCTCTTTAGTGCTGGTTTAGTCCTGGTTTAGTCCTCATTAGTCCTGTTGTGGTCCTCTTTAGTCCTGGTTTAATCCTCTTTAGTCCTGGTTTAGCCCTGGTTTACTCCTCTTTAGTCCTGGTTTAGTCCTCTTTAGTCCTGGTTTAGTCCTGGTTTAGTCCTCTTTAGTCCTAGTTTGGTCCTCTGTAGTCCTTGTTTAGTCCTCTTTAGTCCTGGTTAAGTCCTCTTTAGTCCTAGTTTAGTCCTTTTTAGTCCTGGTATAGTCCTGATTTAGTCCTGGTTTAGTCCTGGTTTAGACCTGGTTTAGACCTGGTGTAGTCCTGGTTTAGACCTGGTTTAGACCTGGTTTAGTCCTGGTTTAGTCCTGGTTTAGTCCTGGTTTAGTCCTTGTTTAGTCCTGGTTTAGTCCTGGTTTAGACCTGGTTTAGTCCTGGTTTAGTCCTGGTTTAGACCTGGTTTAGACCTGGTTTAGTCCTGGTTTAGTCCTGGTTTAGTCCTGGTTTAGTCCTTGTTTAGTCCTGGTTTAGTCCTGGTTTAGTCCTGGTTTAGTCCTGGTTTAGACCTGGTTTAGACCTGGTGTAGTCCTGGTTTAGACCTGGTTTAGTCCTGGTATAGTCCTTGTTTAGTCCTGGTTTAGTCCTGGTTTAGTCCTGGTTTAGTCCTGGTTTAGACCTGGTTTAGTCCTGGTTTAGACCTGGTTTAGACCTGGTTTAGTCCTGGTTTAGTCCTTGTTTAGTCCTGGTTTAGTCCTGGTTTAGTCCTGGTTTAGACCTGGTTTAGACCTGGTGTAGTCCTGGTTTAGACCTGGTTTAGACCTGGTTTATTCCTGGTTTAGTCCTGGTTTAGTCCTGGTTTAGTCCTGGTTTAGACCTGGTTTAGTCCTGGTTTAGTCCTGGTTTAGACCTGGTTTAGACCTGGTATAGTCCTTGTTTAGTCCTGGTTTAGTCCTGGTTTAGACCTGGTTTAGTCCTGGTTTAGACCTGGTTTAGACCTGGTTTAGTCCTGGTTTAGTCCTGGTTTAGTCCTTGTTTAGTCCTGGTTTAGACCTGGTGTAGTCCTGGTTTAGTCCTGGTTTAGTCCTGGTTTAGTCCTGGATTAGTCCTGGTTTAGACCTGGTTTAGTCCTGGTTTAGTCCTGGTTTAGTCCTGGTTTAGTACTGGTTTAGACCTGGTTTAGTCCTGGTTTAGTCCTGGTTTAGTCCTTGTTTAGTCCTGGTTTAGACCTGGTGTAGTCCTGGTTTAGACCTGGTTTAGACCTGGTTTAGTCCTGGTTTAGTCCTGGTTTAGACCTGGTTTAGACCTGGTTTAGTCCTGTTGGGGATTAGGGCTCTATTTGAAAAAAAATCCTAGTTAAGGATATAGTGCACGGGCCTACTGACCTGATGAATAGAGGAAGAAAACCTGTAGGTCACCTGGGGGTCCAGTCAAATCCTGCCTGAATTTTACCACCAGAGGCCAGAGGAGAGGCATTTTTTACTGGTGTGTGTTTTTTTGTTTAGCACAGGCCTATTGGGGGCATAAAGCAGGTCATCCATAGTGCAGTCTTGGTGCTGTTTAACTGCTATCAGTCAAGTGCTTAATAGGAAATATCAGATCAATTAATAAAATAAAAGTTAGTAAAAATAAAACCTTGTTAGTAATCACACAGTTGGTCAAACCATTGTCCGAGACTTGATCCATGGATTCCCCGCTAATGTGCTGTCCCTGTAGGTCTGTGTCTGGGTGTATGCTGTTGTACATATGAGTAGAACAATTAGATCCCTCTCCATAGAGCCTGTTCCCACTGACATTACTATGACATGCCTCAGGTAAGTGCGTCTAGTTTTTTAGATTCAGTAATAAGTGCTATAAGGAAGATTGCTTCATACAATAAATAAACATTAAAAATATTAAATAACATGAGCAATAATTATTAAAAAAAACACACCAAAACACAAGTTATTTACAATATACACAATGGTTTTACTGAGGGAGGTATAGTCAGAAATCGTGTCAATGAAAAGGTGGCAATACTGGAGAGTGGTTCAGGTTCTACTCAAATCAGAGACAGGTGTGGACCTGGTGGAGAAAGAGTTTTATGGGCAAAGGTTAGGGATGGGTAATGGTTAAGGTTAGGGATGGGTGATGGTTAAGGTTAGGGATGGGTAATGGTTAAGGTTAGGGAAATATTGAGGGTTATGGGAGAAAAAAGTAAATAAAAAAAAAAAAATTAAAATAACAAAATAAAGTAAAGGGAGGGGGGGTGGTTGGGGTTTTGTGTTATTGATTACTTGTCATTTAGGCCTCTAGGGGCTAGTGTGGCCAGGTTTTGTATCCAGATTCGTTCTGCTCTCTTCCTCTGGCCTATGGTCCAGTGGTCGTTGTGCTCGACTCCGGTGATGATCAGGTTAGTTGTGGGATGGATGAGGAAGTGTGTGACCAGAGATGTGTTCTGTCGACATTCCCTAATATTGTACAGGTGTTGTTTTAGCCGGGTTTGAATTAGACCTGGTGTAGTCCTGGTTTAGACCTGGTTTAGTCCTGGTTTAGTCCTGGTTTAGTCCTGGTTTAGACCCGGTTTAGACCCGGTTTAGACCTGGTTTAGTCCTGGTTTAGACCTGGTTTAGTCCTGGTTTAGTCCTGGTTTAGACCCGGTTTAGACCTGGTTTAGTCCTGGTTTAGTCCTGGTTTAGACCCGGTTTAGACCTGGTTTAGTCCTGGTTTAGTCATCTTTAGTCCTGGTTTAGTCCTCTTTAGTCCTGGTTTAGTCTACTTTAGTCCTGGTTTAGTCCTAGTTTAGTCCTCTTTAGTCCTAGTTTAGTCCTGGTTTAGTCCTGGTTTAGTCCTCTTTAGTCCTAGTTTAGTCCTGGTTTAGTCCTGGTTTAGTCCTCATTAGTCCTTTTGTGGTCCTCTTTAGTCCTGGTTTAGTCCTGGTTTAGTCCTGGTTTAGTCCTCTTTAGTCCTGGTTTTGTCCTCTTTAGTCCTAGTTTAGTCCTGGTTTAGTCCTCTTTAGTTCTAGTTTAGTCCTGGTTTAGTACTCTTTAGTCCTTGTTTAGTCCTGGTTTAGTCCTTATTAGTCCTGGTTTGGTCCTCTTTAGTCCTGGTTTAGTCCTCTTTAGTCCTAGTTTAGTCCTGGTTTAGTACTCTTTAGTCCTTGTTTAGTCCTGGTTTAGTCCTTATTAGTCCTGGTTTGGTCCTCTTTAGTCCTGGTTTAGTCCTCTTTAGTCCTGGTTTAGTCCTCATTAGTCCTGGTTTAGTCTTGGTTTAGTCCTTATTAGTCCTGGTTTGGTCCTCTTTAGTCCTGGTTTAGTCCTCTTTAGTCCTGGTTTAGTCCTCATTAGTTCTGGTTTAGTCCTCTTTAGTCCTGGTTTAGTCCTCTTTAGTCCTGGTTTAGTCCTCTTTAGTCCTAGTTCAGTCCACTTTAATCCTGGTTTAGTCGTCTTTAGTCCTGGTTTATTCCTTTTTAGTCCTGGTTTAGTCTTAGTTTAGTCATCTTTAGTCCTGGTTTTGTCCTCTTTAGTCCTGGTTTGGTCCTCTTTAGTCCTGGTTTAGTCCTAGTTTAGTCATCTTTAGTCCTGGTTTAGTCCTCTTTAGCGCTGATTTAGTCCTCTTTAGTACTAGTTTCGTCCATTTTAGTCCTGGTTTAGTCCCCTTTAGTCCTGGTTTGGTCCTAGTTTAGTCAATTTTAGTCCTGGTTTAGTCCTCTTTAGTCCTGGTTTGGTCCTCTTTAGTCCTGGTTTAGTCCTAGTTTAGTCATCTTTAGTCCTGGTTTAGTCCACTTTAGTCCTGGTTTGGTCCTAGTTTAGTCAATTTTAGTCCTGGTTTAGTCCTCTCTAGTCCTGGTTTGGTCCTCTTTAGTCCTGGTTTAGTCCTAGTTTAGTCATCTTTAGTCCTGGTTTAGTCCTCTTTAGTCCTGGTTTAGTTCTGGTTTTGTCCTCTTTAGTCCTTGTTTTGTCCTCTATTGTCCTTGTTTAGTCGTCTTAAATCCAGGTTTAGTCCTAGTTTAGTCCTCTTTAGTCCTGGTTTAGTTCTAGTTTAGTCCTCTTTAGTCCTGGTTTTGTCCTCTTAAGTCCTGGTTTAGTCGTCTTTAGTCCTGGTTTAGTCATCTTTAGCCCAGGTTTAGTCCTGGTTTAGTCCTGGTTTAGTCCTCTTTAGTCCTGGTTTAGTTCTGGTTTTGTCCTCTTTATTCCTGGTTTTGTCCTCTATTGTCCTTGTTTAGTCGTCTTTAGTCCAGGTTTAGTCCTTGTTTAGTCCACTTTATTCCTGGATTAGTCCTGGTTTACTCCTCTATTGTCCTTGTTTAGTCCTGGTTTAGTCCTCTTTAGTCCTGTTTTAGTTCTAGTTTAGTCGTCTTTAGTCCTGGTTTAGTCCTCTTTAGTCCCAGTTTAGTCCTGGTTTAGTCCTCTTCAGTCCTGGTTTAGTCCTCTTTAGTCCTAGTTTAGTCATCTTTAGTCCTGGTTTAGTCCTCTTTAGTCCTGGTTTTGTCCTCTTTAGTCCTTGTTTAGTCCTCTTTAGTCCTAGTTTAGTCATCTTTAGTCCTGGTTTAGTCGTCTTTAGTCCTGGTTTGGTCTTCTTTAGTCCTGGTTTAGTCCTCTTTAGTCCTTGTTTAGTTCTGGTTTTGTCCTCTTTATTCCTGGTTTTGTCCTGGTTTAGTCGTCTTTAGTCCTGGTTTAGTCGTCTTTAGTCCTGGTTTAGTCGTCTTTAGCCCAGGTTTAGTCCTGGTTTAGTCCTCTTTAGTCCTGGTTTAGTCCTGGTTTAGTCCTCTTTAGTCCTGGTTTAGTCCTGGTTTAGTCCTGGTTTAGTCCTCTTTAGTCCTGGTTTATTCCTGGTTTTGTCCTCTATTGTCCTTGTTTAGTCGTCTTTAGTCCAGGTTTAGTCCTAGTTTAGTCCACTTTATTCCTAGATTAGTCCTGGTTTACTCCTCTATTGTCCTTGTTCTGTCCTGGTTTAGTCCTCTTTAGTCCTGGTTTAGTTCTAGTTTAGTCGTCTTTAGTCCTGGTTTTGTCCTCTTTAGTCCTTGTTTTGTCCTCTATTGCCTTGTTTAGTCGTCTTTAGTCCAGGTTTAGTCCTTGTTTTGTCCACTTTAGTCCTGTATTAGTCCTGGTTTAGTCCTCTTTAGTCCTTGTTTAGTCCTGGTTTAGTCCTCTTTAGTCCTGGTTTAGTCCTCTTTAGTCCTGGTTTAGTCCTGGTTTAGTCCTCTTTAGTCCTGGTTTATTCCTGGTTTTGTCCTCTATTGTCCTTGTTTAGTCGTCTTTAGTCCAGGTTTAGTCCTTGTTTTGTCCACTTTAGTCCTGTATTAGTCCTGGTTTAGTCCTCTTTAGTCCTTGTTTAGTCCTGGTTTAGTCGTCTTTAGTCCTGGTTTTGTCCTGTTTAGTCCTGTTTTAGTCCTCTTTAGCCCTGGTTTAGTCCTGGTTTAGTCCTCTTTAGTCCTGGTTTAGTTCTGGTTTTGTCCTCTTTATTCCTGGTTTTGTCCTGGTTTAGTCATCTTTAGTACTCGTCTAGTCCTCTTTATTCCTTGTTTTGTCCTCTATTGTCCTTGTTTATTCCTTTTTAGTCCAGGTTTAGTCCTTGTTTAGTCCTCTTTAGCCCATGTTTGTCCTGGTTTAGTCCTCTTTTGTCCTCTTTAGTTCTGGTCTAGTCCTCTATAGTCCTTGTTTAGTCCTCGTTAGTCCTGGTTTGGCCCCCTTTAGTCATCTTTAGTCCTGGTTTATGTAGCGACCAGAACCAGCCACAGGGAATTCCATGCACGGATTAACTACTTCTTCTTTCATCATTTTCAGATGTTTAAGAGACAAGCTTTTTTCTGAAACTCCAAACATTGAGATTTAAATTAATTGTTTTTACAACAAGGCAAAATCTGGGTCGTACAGGCACCAGGTCAAAGGTGATTCACGGCCAGGACAGCCATTGGCGCCATGTCAGACAGACCCTTCCTCCACAGTCGAGACTCACACAGGAATTTCTTTGAACATAGCCTTAGAGAATGATCAAATGCCACCTTCTACTGGCCGAATGGACGAAGGACTCTGACTTTGCACAAAAAGACATTTTTGTGTTTACTCAATTGAAGAGTTTAAATAATGGGTTAATGTGTCAATGTTCCTACTGTTCATTACAAAGTTGCTGATCCATGACCAAGATAAAATGACTGCTTTTATCCATTTTTACAGCGTGCAGTCTAATAAAATGTTAATGAATGTGTGTATTTTACAATAGGCTTAAATTTAAGACCAAATTTTGTTCGTAAGACGGAGTTTGACGCTAAAGGCCTTGCCAGGCATTAGACGGTAACGCCTCCACCTCATCTTTTCTCCAGCCGCTTTGCGATGCCTCTTGAGACCACGTGCACGCTGCGGCCATCTCGGTGGGTCGTAACAGAAGCCATCTTCAGAACGTGCCTGTTATTCATCCATCACTGTGTTGTCCTTACTGTTAAAACTTGCATAACCTTTAATAAAACCACATAAACCGTTCGGTGTTGCACTGGTGTTTTTCTCAGTTTATATTAAGCAAATATTCGAAAACAAGAGTTCTCCTTCAGATTACTAAAATAGAATAGTTTTCTCGAGACTGAAATTCGAGATTGTGCGCCATAATTTGATATTAATTAGCTAATATCAATCTAAATTATCTGCAGATGGAAATTAGCCTGGGGCTATAATCTGGCATATTTACATTTGTTTTAATGTTCATTAATATGCATTGTTCCCCCCCCCTTTATTTTCTTAAATAAAGAAAAAATCAAATCAAAAAAAAAAAAAAAAATTATATACTCCTACTGCATGCTGCCAAATCTCCTATGTTTAGTCCTGGTTTAGTCCTCAATTGTCCTGGTTTAGTCCTCAATTGTCCTGGTTTAGTCCTCAATTGTCCTGGTTTAGTCCTCAATTGTCCTGGTTTAGTACTCTTTATTCATCCTTTCATTCATTTTCTACAGCTTAGTCTCGTTAGGGGTCGCGGGTGACTGGAGCCTATCCCAGCAGCTTTGTGCCTTAGGCAGGTACACCCTGGACAGTGGCCAGTTAGTAGCAGGGCTGACATTTAGACATAGACAGTGCCAGACAACCATTCACTCTCACATTCATTCACTAGGGACACTTTAGAGTTGCCAATTAACCTGTACATGCATGTGTTTGGACTTGGTACTCTTTAGTCCTTGTTTATTCCTGGTTTAGTCCCCTATACTCTTGTTTTTGTTTTCTCTTGTCCTGGTTTAGTTCTGGTTTAGTCATCTTTACATTACATCACTTTCTACCCAAAGTTTGGTTCCTGGTTCAAAGTGAAATTATACTTTTTTTTACATGACCCTTTGCTGAAGCTGTCATCCTGAATGCACATAAATAGTTCATTAATATTCATCTTTCATTTGCATATTGCTCATTACCATACACCTGGTTAGTCTGCTGCAGACAGTGTGTGCGGAGGTTCAGTCAGAGCGCTGCAGGAGACGCAGGTCACAGCACATTCACTCAAAAACCTGACAGAACCCACTAACGGCATAGGACAAGTCCTATGTCCATGTCCAAACCAAGGTTATTATAGTTATATATTAAAAAATTTCAGTAGATTTTATTTCATTTTTGTTTTAACTTTTTGTTTTCAAATTCAGTTTATTTTTAATTCTTCTTTTAAAGTGGGTTTGCTTTAGTTTTTGTTTTTTGTTTGTTTTTTATGCATAGTTTGAGTTTAGTCTGAGTTTTTTTTTTTTTTTTTTTAGTCTTTTTTGTGAAAGGAATTATTTGCCAGTGAAAAGTTTTAAGTAAAACATGTGTGATGTGTGCCAGGAAAAAAACAAAAATTGCCAATATAATATACTGACCAGATTTTCAAACATTAAAACTGGGACACTTTAAATTTTATAAAAGAAAATCAAAGGACAGCAATGGACTAATATTTGTGCCACTTCAAACTGAATATAAGGTATTTGAATTTGAAGTGCTAAATCTGAAACCAAATGCATTGGTTTGTAAATAAATTGCAGTAAATTAAAAGTTAATTTATATTTTGAAATTGAATTCATTTTCTTTGGAGCTTTCGAGTTAAAAATTCAGTTCTCCAAAACCTTCAGTTTCAGTTCTACAATTCAATTTTATTTCTTAAATTCAGTTTTCTGAGCCGCACAAAGCTTGTGGAGAGAGCTTTAGATATTGAGCCCAGATTTAGAGAACTGTGGGGATGTGAAGCTACCATTGGCCTACATTAGGTGGACTATACCGGGGAAGGTGAATTTTAAAACTGAAATTGAATGGTTTATTGATTGGTTTCAGAATACACAAAAATAGTATACCGCCAGTAAACACACACACACAAAAGTGATTGGACTGAGTAATTTAGACCTGGTTTAATTCTCATTTGGATTTAGTCCTGGTTTGGATCCTTCACAAAGACCTAAAACAAACAGAGTGCTGGTTGTAAATAAATGGACAGAGAAGATGGAGGTGATGTTTTATTGATGTCTGCAGCAGCAGTGAGAAGCTCAAGTCACTTTAATGGGACGCTCACTAAAACACTTACTCCACCATTTTCTTCTTTAGTTCAACACAAGCACCGACTGACATTCTGACAAAAATAATCAAAGTAAATCAGTTTTACCACACCCCATTTCCATCATGTATTTTGTAATCTTAATTAAACAGTTTGTTCACATGTTCATTTACAAAAAGAAAACAGAGAAACATGACCTCAAACTTGATCTCTTACATAAAAAAATTAGCTCAAACACATTCTAATGCAAAGTCATTAAATAAGTAATGACTCTCCCTGCTGGACATTTGGATTCATAGCACCAAATAATACTGTCAAATCTTACCCCAGAGACATGACACAGATAATGACTCGGTTTCAACTCAGAATTAGATGTGTGAAACATACATCTAATTCTTCAGAGTGAAGGCTGAAGGAATGTTATGTATTTACACAACTTAGTTTTATCTTGTTTGCTTTGGCTCAATTCTTGTCTCACAGCAATTTAAATGTTTTGTCTATGTTTTGGACAAATGTCATTGTTCTGTGACATATTCAAATGACTAAGGGTAATTTTTGAAGAATGAGTGCTATTCTACAAATCTGTCCAAAATCAAATGTGTATGGCCTTGTGAACAAAAAAACAACAACATTTGAGTCTTAGTTCTAAAAACCACTTCGTAAAGGTCTTGTCCCTGACTGACACTCATTTGCTCGGGTTGTCTTGGTCTCAGACATAGAGGTCTGAGGTCTAGCTTGTAGTGATGCGCGGGTCGTCTCGTAACCCGCGGACCCCGCGGGTACCCGCGGGTCGGGTTGGGGCAGGTGAAGAAATTGTCACTTTATTTGCGGGGCGGGTTGGGGCGAGTCATTAAAAACAAAATGTAAAATCCATGTATGTTGCGTGCAATTTACAGCCTATATTAAATATTTGGTAATATCTATTTACATATTTTATAAGTTTTTTTGTAAGGTTACCCGACGCTTGCGTGATGTCTCCAAACATTTGGCGTCACATGACACAAGCGGCGCCAAGCAGCTCCGCCGCGCTGCCTGCCAGTCACAACAAAGCGGAGAAGATGGAAGACGAGGTGCGGGAGAAATTGAGGTCGGGAATGTACATAATAATAAAAAAAAAGGTCAGGCTGCTAAGTCTAATGTTTGGGACCGGTTCTCAGAAATAGTTGCAGCAGGAGACAACCGCAGTATTGGCTACGTGAAGTGCAACTCGTGTGAAAAATATACAAACATGAGAGCCAAAACGGGCACTTCCAGCCAGTTTACAGAGCGATGTTTCCAAACACTTTCAGACTGAAATAAAGGCTGTTTTCATTTACCTAATGCCTAATAGGCTATGTCTATTTAATGGTCGCGGGTGCGGGGCGGGTTATAAAAATAGATACAGTGGTGCGGGGCGGGCTGGGGCGGGCCAATAATTTCATAAAAACGGGACCCGCGGGTTGGAAAAAAAGCCGACCCGCGCATCACTACTAGCTTGTACATTTACATTTACATTTAGTCATTTAGCAGACGCTTTTATCCAAAGCGACTTACAAGTGAGGATAACAATGGAAGCAATTTTAACAACACAAGGTACAAAAAGCACAAGTGCACAAAAAACTAGTCAGTTTAAACCCAGCGCAGTATACAATGCTAAGGATAAGAGAATATATATATATATTTTTTTAAAGAAAGGAATCGATAGAAAGGAAGTAGAACTCAGTGTTTGTCAGTCAGGTGTTGACGGAAGAGATGTGTTTTCAGGTGTTTTTTAAAGATGGCTACAGAATCTGCTGATCTTGTAGCAGCAGTAGATCATTCCACCAATGTGGAACAGAGCCAGAGAAGGTACGTGAGAGTGATTTTGTACCTTTTTGGGACGGTACCACCAGACGTTGTTCATTTGCAGAGCGCAGGGATCTGGTAGGAACGTAGGTCTGTATTAGTGAGTGGAGATATGGGGGTGCAGAACCAGAGGTGGTCTTGTAGGCCAAGAGCATAGCTTTGAACTTGATGCGGGCGTCAACCGGAGCCAGTGTAACCTAATGAATAGAGGAGTTACGTGCGCTCTCTTCAGTTCATTAAAGACCACTCTTGCCGCTGCATTCTGGATCAGCTGCAGAGGTTTGGTTGTGCAGGCAGGAGTCCAGCCAGTAGAGCATTGCAATAATCCAGTTTGGACAAGACAAGAGCCTGGACTAGAATTTGCGAGTGCTCTGATAGGAAAGGTCTAATTTTCCTAATGTTGTAGAGGATGAATCTACAGGACCGGGTGGTGCTGGCGACATGACTTGTGAAGTTTAGCTGATCATCAATTACCACTCCCAGATTTCTGGCAGTGCTGGACGGTGTAATGGTTGATGGGCCTAGTTGAATGGAGAGGTTGTGGTGGGTCTTTGGATTGGCCGGAATCACAAGCAGTTCTGTTTTTGCAAGGTTCAGCTGCAGGTGATGGTCCTTCATCCAAAGTGAGATGTCACTCAGACATGCCGAGACGCGAGCAGAGACCGTCGGATCGTCAGGATGAAATGACAGGTGGAGTTGAGTGTCATCTGCATAGCAGTGATAGGAAAAGCCATGCTTCTGGATGACAGAGCCAAGGGATGTCATGTATATGGAAAAGAGTAGCGGTCCAAGCACTGAGCCCTGTGGCACCCCTGTATTGAGATGTTGGGACTCAAAGACCTCATTTCTCCAGGATACTCTGAATGACCTATCCGAGAGGTAAGACTTGAACCATTGCAACGCCATTCCAGAGACACCCATTGCCCTGAGAGAGGACAGGAGGATGTAATGATTAACAGTGTCAAAAGCAGCAGACAGATCCAGTAAGATGAGTACAGATGACTTGGATGTTGCCTTTGCCAGTCTCAGAGCTTCGATGACTGAGAGCAGGGCAGTTTCGGTGGAATGACCGCTCTTGAACCCAGACTGGTTCTGGTCCAGGAGGTTGTTCCGTGTGAGAAAGGATGAGAGCTGAGTAAACACAACTCGCTCCAGAGCTTTGGCAATGAAGGGAAGGAGGGAAACCGGTCTGTAGTTTTCAAGCAGAGTAGGGTTAAGAGTGGGTTTCTTCAGTAGTGGTGTGATGCGGGCCTCTTTGAAAGCTGTGGGGAAGGACCCAGTGGAAAGAGATGAGTTGATGATGTGGGTGAGAGCAGGCACGACAGATGGAGAGATGGCCTGAAGGAGATGTGTGGGGATGGGATCCAGCGGGCAGGTAGTAGGGTGGTTAGAACTAATGACCTTGGAAATATCTGCTTCAGTTAGAGGAGAGAAGGAAGTGAGCAAACACATATCAGGGGTCTGAATGAGCTCGACAGGTGGTGGCGCAGCTTGTATTTTTAAGTCTAGCCTTATAGCCTTAAGGCTGTTTTGTAAAGATGTTCATGGTCTTCAGCCCTTAAAGTCTTGGATTTGAACTAAGTTTTACTGTCTTGCCTTGAACCAAAACCATTTGATTCTTAGTATAATGGTCTTCACATTGTTTTATCATTTGAGCCTGAGCAGCAGGCAAATGCTTTTCTGCTTGTTTTGTTTTGAATTTTTTTGCCTTGAGTCACTGACCGTGTAGTGACAGAAAAAAGGGAAAGGGGAATGACACTGGGCAAATGATCTGACCGGCAATCCTTTCAAGGTCGCATGAGTATGTGGTATGCACTCTACCAGGTGAGGTGAGCCACCCAGATGTTTGAAAAGTGTCTCTTCCTGAGTTCCCTCAGCTCCTCCCCCTTCTCCTCTCACAGCACTGCGCTCTGATAGACGCTTCAACCTATTACTTTTTGCAAAACTTCCCAGACTCATGATGTGCCAAACACCACTAAATCTTTATATTAAAAATAACTCTGTAATACTCAAAAAGACAATTTCAAAGTAATACAGTCAAATGCAGTGTTTGTTGATAAAGACAGTAATAATAACCAAACATAGGCTAATATTTCTTTTTTCACATTAAGTAAGTCATGCAAAGAGACTTGTTACTTGACTCGGACTAGTGATCAAGGACTCGGACTTGACTCGGACTAGTGATAAAAGACTCGGACTAGTGATCAAGGACTCGGACTTGACTCGGACTAGTGATCAAGGACTCGGACTTGACTCGGACTAGTGATAAAAGACTCGGACTAGTGATCAAGGACTCGGACTTGACTCGGACTAGCGATCAAGGACTCGGACTTGACTCGGACTAGTGATCAAGGACTCGGACTAGTGATCAAGGACTCGGACTTGACTCGGACTAGTGATCAAGGACTCGGACTAGTGATCAAAGACTCGGACTTGACTCGGGCTAGTGATCAAGGACTCGGACTAGTGATCAAGGACTCGGACTTGACTCAGACTAGTGATCAAGGACTCGGACTAGTGATCAAAGACTCGGACTTGACTCGGGCTAGTGATCAAGGACTCGGACTAGTGATCAAGGACTCGGACTGGACTCGGACTAGTTATCAAGGACTCGGACTGGACTCGGACTAGTGATCAAAGACTCGGACATGACTCGGGCTAGTGATCAAGGACTCAGACTAGTGATCAAAGACTCGGACTTGACTCGGACTAGTGATCAAGGACTCGGACTTGACTCGGACTAGTGATCAAGGACTCGGACTAGTGATCAAAGACTCGGACTTGACTCGGACTATTGATCAAGGACTCAGACATTTTCCGGAGGATCATCGGAGCGCTGTAATGGCTGCACTGGTGTGGCCTGCAACCTTTGTGTGTCTATCTATGTATAAATGTAATATGTTGCACCACTAAAAAGATTTTCGTTGCAGTGTACTTGTACAATTGTAATGACAATAAATTGAATCATTCATTCATTTTCTTTTTCATTCATTCATCCTGCTGCTATCTAGTACAAAGTACTTCCTATCTTGAAGACAGGAAGTACTTTGTTTCAGATGGTAACTGTGTATCAGACTAAATTACCCTGAAATGTGGGGTTCCACAGGGGTCTATCTTGGGACCTCTTTTATTCAATCTCTACATGCTTCCTTTAGGCCAGTTAATACGAAGCTGTGGCGTATCCTACCATAATTAAGCAGATGACACTCAGATTTACATTTTACTCAAAGCAGTTGAAAATGGACCAATCCATTCACTGTGTCACTGCATCGAACATTGATGTGTAGATGCAAAATAATTTTCTCCAACTGAACAGAAACAAGACTGAACTAATCATCTTTGGGCCACAGAAACAAAGAGAAAGTGTCAGCAGTCACGTCGAGTCTCTTTCTCTAAAATCTAAAAATCAGGTTAGAAATCTAGGGGTCATCGTAGACTCAGACTTGAATTTCCACAGTCACATTAAGTCCATTAGATCATCAGCATTTTATCACCTTAAAAACATTTCCAAAGTCAAAGGGATGGTGTCTAAATCAGACTTAGAGAAACTTATCCATGCTTTTATCTCCAGCAGGTTAGATTACTGTAACGCCTGCTCACTGGTCTCTCAAAACAAGGGTTAAGACAGCTGCAGCTTATTCAGAACGTGGCTGCTCGGGTTCTAACCAAAACCAGGAAGTACAACCACATCACGCCAGTTTTAAAATCCCTTCACTTTAAAACAGCACTGCTGGTTTACAAGTCTCTTAATGGTTTAGCACCAGAATATATTTCTGACCTTCTAGTTGCTTATGAACCTCCTCGGACTCTGAGAACATCTGGGACAGGCCTTCTGCTCATGCCCAGGGTTGAAACTAAACAGGGTGAAGCAGTGTTTAAGTTTCATGCAGCAAGAATCTGGAACAGCCTCTCAGATGAAGTAAAATGGATTTCTAGCATTATATACATTAGGGACACCTCGAGGGACACCGATGTTGTGGATGTATATGGGGCTATCAAATGAACGTGAGGGAGCTGTTTCTGCTCACGGTGTTCTCTGTCACATTGTGTGCGAACACATATAACAGGAGGATCAATTAAATGAGGTACGCATGGTTCCGGTCAGCAGGCAACACTGGCCTAATAGTCTTACCTACCGCGAAACCTCTAGACGTCCGTCCTGCGCTGCAAATGTCCCTAATCTCTCCGTTTGTCAAGTTCAGAGTGATGTCACAGGAAGTCATGTGACTCACGTCACTAGTCCAGCTCCCAGGTGTTATTCCCTTCATAGGTGTAAATCAAGATGATTTAATATTAGTTTAAAGAGCTATGTTAATATTAGCTCTTTCTGGTGGCCATATTAATTGTCAGAGCTTCTGTTCTGAACTGGTATACAGTTGTAGTTGGCTTCCATCCATATAAACAATAAAAAACGATTAAAGTGTTTAATTGCGATTAATCGCTCAATGTTCTGTGATTAATCGCGATTAATCGCATTATGCACAAAATTTAATATTGAATTCAAAATTAGTGTACTGCATACTTTTATTTTGAAAAAAATGCTATATGAACAAAAGTGCAATAACATTTGGTTTGCACTTTAAACAACAATTTAAACAAATAAGGTGCTTTTTACAGCAGTTAAAGGTTAGTAGCAGTTCAAATATTTCTTGTAAATCTCAACTGAAACATTAATGTAATCAAATTAAATATTAAACCAAAATATTTGACACTGCCAGGGCATTAATATTTTGTTTAGTTTGTTATAAAAAAGCAAGTTATGTCCAGAGCCTCAATCATAACATTATAACAATATAAAATATAAATGTCTCTCTTGTGTTTTCATTACAGTCAGAGCATGTGAATGCAGTTCCCGCGTGTTTCACACACCCTCTCCGGCCACGTTGAGTTGTGCGCTTTTCACTTGTAAAACTCAAGGGTGTATGGGTAATGTAGTCTCTGCTCTCGGTGGGACGAATTAGGAAGTGTGCATTGTGAAGAGCGCTCTGGATTAGAAGGGAAAAGGATTAAAACCTCTATTAAAACAGATATCCAAATGAGCGTACTGGTACGCTAAAAGCACGTTCTGGGCGCACGGAGAAGTGGCGGTATGCTCAAGAGCTATATTTGGAAGTGGCTATACTGAGTACCGATGCTTACGTTGCGTTCCAATCCTAAGAATGTTCTTCAGACCAACATCTTTCACTATACTAATCGGCCAACGTTAATGCACGATAAAATAATTGTCGGCGTTACTTCATTAATGCGTTAACGCAAAAAAGTTAACGTGGTAACTTGCCCAGCACTAGTTTAATTTAATCGGACTAAAAAGTCATGACACCATTATTTAGATCAGTATTTAATTTAAACTCATCTTCTAAATGTATTAAACCACTGTTGTTATAACATGTTATAACCAGGCATCAGGTTATTAAAGCCACATCACTTTAAATAGAGTTTGGTTTAAATCTTCTTCTCCCTCCTGTTGAGACATGGGATAACCATGGCTCAATAAACAAATAAATAAATAAAAAATTGTGGTCCTATAAAATACAAGAACTGTTTTTGCTCAATACATCTTTGTATTTGTTATTTCATCAATTAGTATGACATAATTCTCTATGTATTCATCTTTGCTATGTTCTCCAAATAGTATCATTCTTGTAAGTTATTTTTTAATGAGAACTTATTTCTGTTTAACAATTCCTTAATTTTGTTCTGCTCTGTTGTAATCTCAGTTACCATTAGTTGTAGCTCTTTAACTGTAACTGTAAGTGGTATCATCCACAAATGATTTATTTTAACTTAGTTGATACAAACAAATTCTTTATATAAATCAGAAATAATTTTGCAAGCTTTTCGAAAAGTCTTCAAATAGACAATGTCTTTCATATTGACTTTTTAAATAATCAAATTAGGGAAAGAAATAAACCTCCAGGTTTTGGTCCTGTCCACATTGCTTTCTCCCAAAACACCATCACCATTGTGATTGTCGTTTAAAAGGAAAGACTGTACATAAAATTAACAAAGCTCTGTGTAAAATTGTGCTTTATTTACTTCTAAAATCCCCACATATGAAAATATCTCGAGGATTTTGTTCAGTATAGATTTGTTCCATACTGTCTCTGTAAAACAGTTTTACCACCAGGAGCTCAATAAATACAATAAACCATTTTGTTTTTGCATTTTTTCTATATTAATCTCAACCGTAACATATTCAAACAGATTATCACTTGCTACGATCATTTTCCCACCAATTTGGCATTCAGATTTATGTCCACATAAAGAATGCACCTTACTTAATGTTAAATATAAACTTAAACATCAAGTGTAAATAACTTGTTTCTCTTTATTTATTCAAATTCACCAAAATTGAAATCAGTAATAGTTATTACTTTTCATTAAAGAAAATGGCTAAAGGTAACATTCAACATTTTCTCTTTATGTTCCAAAGATTTGATGCAGTGTTCACCATGAACACCTCTAAGGGTTTGGCAAAAGAAAATGATTCAATCCTGTTCAAAAAGACAGACTATTGTGTTGGTCCTCCTAGTACTCACAATAATTAACAATCCAAAACATTCCAACATTCAAATCAAGAAACCCACCCAAAAAATAAATCACTTCAAACACAGCGAGCAACTTAGCATATGCTCTTTAAACTTTAACAATTTCCCTTTTTAGTTTAACAACTACCGTTTTATCTACTTATTTCTCATTAACTTTAAATTTCTCAAATAAAACACCTCTACAATCCTTCAAGATTGTTTTAACATATAGATATGTTTTTAATCACCAGATTACAAATGTACATTACAGTTTAAATCTTTATTGTTTAGATGACACTCGTCAGCATCATAGTGTCAGGTATTATACCTTAATTATGAAATACCATTTTAATAAACCCTTGGTTATTTATTTTCAACTGTTTTCATTTAAGTTTTCCTAATTACTTAAACAATATTTTTCTCAAACAATATTTAATCCCATTCATTTTGTCATTTAGTTTACAAAATAGTTTTTCATAGATTCAATAAATGTGGACTATATTCGCATCATAAATTTTCTTTAACACATCAGTTCAGTGACCTTTCCAACAAATTCATTGCAACATTAAAAAGTTTATTTAATGTAAAGGGTCTCCAAATGACAGTGGAGGCAAAGTCCAGATTCTTTAAAAAAAATTACTTTTCTAGGTGATAAGAAACCTCTGTTATCTTGTGTTACTTGATAAACGTGCAGCCTGCATTTTTCTAAGTACAGTGCCTTGCGAAAGTAGACCTTTTGCCACATTTCAGGCTTCAAACATAAAGATATGAAACTGTAATTTTTTGTGAAGAATCAACAACAAGTGGGACACAATCATGCAGGGCTGGACTGGGACAAAAAAAAGGCCCTGGCATTTTTGCTCAGACCGGCCCACCACAATCGGTCAGACACAACCAACTAGTACACCATCCGGTCCATGCGGTCCCTGTAGATATGCATATCTACTGTTCCATTCCAAAAACCCCTACAAAGCTGAGAACTAAGTGCCATGGACCAGTGTACCAGTGCAAGTGGACCAGTGTACTCACTCTCTCTTGACAGACTCCCTGGTGATCAAAGGTTCCTCCCTGTCTCTCTCCTCCACTGCTAACTCAACCTGGCTTGACTATACATAAGGACAGAGAGAGAGAGGATTACAATTATTTGGAAGGGTTATTAAAAGTACACTTAGTAAGGATCCATTTTGGTTATATAGTCCTGTATTCTTGAAGAGCAGGATTTCTAGATGAACAAAGTGCTCCATGTTATAAAAGCTAGTTAACCCTTTAAAACCCAATATAATGTGGATGTAGAATACTGCTAATTCTAAAAAGAAATGTTTTTTTTTTTCCAATGAACCAGACAGCAGAAAAACTAGTTTACAATTGCAAGTATAGGCTACTTTGTTTTAAAGAGCACAAACTCCTCTTTAATATGACACCAAATAAGATTTACCTCTCATTGTTGAGATACTCCCCTTAAAAAAAAAAAGAAAACCAACCTATACTACCAAATTACTCACACAAAACGTCCGAAAAATATCTGATATTCATATTATTCACTCAGCGTAAATATTGCATATTAATGATGTTGGAAATTCATTAGAAACATGAGCAAATATCTACTTCGTTGAAAATACAGCTAAACAAAAATATACAGCTTTCAAAATGCAAGGCGGGTTTTAATCCCCAAATAGCATGTGTAAATGTCTGATAAATCGTATTAATATTCTCCTACACAGTATTATATTATGTTAATATAAGACATTGTAGTTCTTCAATGTTTCCTTGTTCGTTCCGCTTTTATTTTGAAAAACGGATCATTTTCTTCTTCGGATGTTTTCTGTGACGCTAACACTTCCTGCTGCTATCTCTTACAACGCGTGATCGCGTGTTGTTGGAAGAAGGAGTTCTGAACTGTGAGAGTGCGTCGAGCTAGAAAGCATACTAGAGGATGGTGGAAACACTTTGATTAGCGCCCTTGGAGAGCGGAATGAGTTTTCACGGTGTTCATGGTGATTGTGCCGCTGGTGCTACTTGAGAGGAAGAAATAAACTGACACCCGTTTGAAACTCTCTGCGTCTTGATCATTAAATCCAAGGGGCCGCTACAGCATGCGTTACTCGTCGTGGGCGCTTTGACGCAGCCATTCTGAGTAATAATTAAAATAATCAAATGGCATCATTTAAGTTTTTCTAGAGAAGAGGCGTACGGCCATTATGGGAATTAAAGGGTTAACATTAGAATAGTCAGCCAAAGTTGCAATTGAATAAGTTAACTCTGCTAACCTAGCTTATGCTGTGTTACTTGACTTTAGCTGACTGAGTGGCTAGTGCAGTGGGTGACAATCTGACAGACTATATAATGGCAACAACGATTAAGTTGTCTTATTATAATATTCATTAATTTAGGTAAATCATCATCATCTGTCGTGGCCCAACCAGGCCTACACACACACACTTTCCTCCTGCACCCGCCCTGATTAACACTCCTCCCTGTTAATCATGTAGCTAACATGCTTACCGTTTCAATTACACTCTCCATGTTTCTGCAAAATGTCGTCAGGTACTGTAGGCTTGGATACTGAAGCTACAGCACTAAACATGTCTGTTATTTTTGAACATGTTGAGGCATCAACCTCTAGCATTTTTATTTTTTTGCCCGCAACTTCTCCGCAACTTCTCCGCAACCGCACTTTTGTTTCTCCATCCTAAATCCACAGATTTCTGGCTCTGAGCCACTAACTGCATCTGACACAAGAAACAGAGGAGGAGGGGTGGAGCCTGTTAAGAGATGATTGGGCCAGCCCAGTGTCAGTATGAAAAATGAACCAATGGGCCGCTGTCCCTGCTTTATGGGCCGGTCATTGGCCAATTAAAAAAAAAAAAAAAAAAACATATTATATGGACCGGCCCCCAAGTGCGTCGGCCCACCGGGCATTTGCCCGGTATGCCAGATTACCAGTCCAGCCCTGCAATCATGAAGTGTAACGAAATTTATTGGATATTTCAAACTTTTTTAACAAATAAAAAACTGAAAAATTGGGCGTGCAAAATTATTCAGTCCCCTAAACTTAATACTTTGTAGCGCCACCTTTTGCTGCGATTACAGCTGTAAGTGGCTTGGGGTATGTCTCTATCAGTTTTGCAAAACAGCTCGAGCTCAGTGAGGTTGGATGGAGAGCATTTGTGAACAGCAGTTTTCAGTTCTTTCCACAGATTCTCGATTGGATTCAGGTCTGGACTTTGACTTGGCCATTCTAACACCTGGATATGTTTATTTGTGAACCATTCCATTGTAGATTTTGCTTTATGTTTTGGATCATTGTCTTGTTGGAAGACAAATCTCCGTCCCAGTCTCAGGTCTTTTGCGGACTCCATCAGGTTTTCTTCCAGAATGGTCCTGTATTTGGCTCCATCCATCTTCCCATCAATTTGAACCATCTTCCCTGTCCCTGCTGAAGAAAAGCAGGCCCAAACCATGATGCTGCCACCACCATGTTTGACAGTGGGGATGGTGTGTTCAGGGTGATGAGCTGTGTTGCTTTTACGCCAAACATAATGTTTTGCATTGTTTGATTTTGGTTTCATCTGACCAGAGCACCTTCTTCCACATGTTTGGTGTGTCTCCCAGGTGGCTTGTGGCAAACTTTAAACGACACTTTTTATGGATATCTTTAAGAAATGGCTTTCTTCTTGCCACTCTTCCAT
>CM044556.2:2869457-2871957 GCA_024416835.2 Perccottus glenii | reverse complement strand
GATTCCGGTCATTGACTGTATCACTTTCAGGTCAGCTAGGGGTTTGCAGCACTAAATGTCACGCCCTGACAATTTATGCTGTAAAACCCCTTCTCCAGGCTCAGAAAGTGTTTGCTTTACCAACAGAGGAGGATTTTAACAACTCGGTGTTAATGAAAAACAGATGGTTGTTGTTTTCCAAGGAGAAAAACTCAGGAATAACTCTGAATTAACGCTTTTACCCTCCTCCATTCCAGCGCAGATCAAAGGTGTTATCTCTGAGCCGGTACACTGGCTGGGGCCAGGACGTGACAGTTATGGCTCTTTGAAATACGATTTTTGTGTATTGGCATCGAGAACAAAGACACTAACAACCTTTGAGGTCAAGGAATCTGAGCTTTCTGGATGATACCATACTGCCCTCTAGCGACAGTATGGATGAACGACGCTAAGAACTTAAACTTTTTACTTTTAGGAGAAAAGACTTCAAAGGACATTGCTATTGTGTTTATGCCATTAAAAGTGTGTCTCTAAGTATATGGTAATGTTTTCCCCCACAGGATTTAGAGTCACAACAGAAGAATCGACTCTTTACATCAGTCTTACAAGCTTACAGTTAATAAAATTGTTGAATGAATTTATGTGTGTTACAGCAATTTTAAAGATGCATTCTATTGGTACAAATCTGCAGTGCCAAATGTATGTGTATGCTTATGACTGCAAAACTAAATATTCAATGTGACTTTGTGGAAGATAAAGTTATGTGAATTAAAAATTTAGGTGGGATAAGCTTCTCCCAAAACCAGCCCACACGCCCCAAAACACGCCCCTTTCAAGCCACACAAAACTCCTGTGCGCGCCGGAAATCACTCTCTTCTTTTTTACGCTCTTAAAACTTACTCTCTTACTCTCTTTTTACGCCCTCAGGCTATTCTTAGATTTTTCTTGAGCTTTCGGCCAGGTCCGCCTCGGACCCTCTCCTCTTTAAATTTTCTAGACCTGTTGCCCGCCAGGCAACGTGATTTTTCTTTAAACAGCCACACATTGTCTATTTTTGGTAAAGATACTCTCGTGACGTCACGCACACGAGAAGGAAGACATTTTGGTAGTTCTTGTGAAAGACCAAGAACTACGCTTGAACTAACAGACTCTTTAAGCCAGAGAAAACGACTCCAGAGAGACCCTTTTTCAGTGTTCTAGCGACAGTTTTCAAAGACTCTAATCTGTTCCTGCCCATGCCAACGGCAGAGATATCGAGCTGTATACAGTTGACGCCTTTCATCAACTCCCGGCAGCCCGCGTAACCAGCCAGCGGCAACTCACGTGACGGAACCTTGTGCAAGCGGTACCTTTGAATCCCAGACGCCGCTTCAGAACCCGAAGCAAAACTTTGGACCTGTGACGGAAGTCCGCGGGACCAGGGCCAGCGAACAAAGTAAGCCGCACGTGACACAACAGGAGTTTGGCGTTCTAAACTGTATTTCATAAGCTCAAGTCAATTCACCTATCTTCTCCATAAACCCCTTTTTAATAATCCGGTAATTAACTCCCCAGCAGAGTTTTAATCAGTCAAAACATTCATTATCCTCCACAAAGTTCTAGTCAGTAAAGGTTATTGTATTGTTCTGTGTTAATTATTCTTCTAATAATAATTCTGTGTCATTATTCCCATTACGTGTAATAACTGTTCCTTTGTGTCCTCTCCCCATAATTTCCCATCAAATATGTTAACTTTGTATAATCTTTAATAAAACCCCATAAAACGTTAAGATCTTGATTTGGTGTTTTTAATATTTATGAAGACTTATCCGAAAACAGGTAGAATTCTATTCCTTCAGATTAATTGAGACTTATTAAATATAATCAGTTTCCCAGAACTTATCTGGGTGGTGCCCTAACGAGACAATTTTGATAATAAAAATATTAGTTGATAATTTACCCAAATTAATAAATTAATATTTCTATAATCATCTACAGTACAGTAGCGTATATACATTAAATCCTACAGTGAGAGTGAGAGAGTGTGTGTGTGTGTGAGAGCGAGAGAGCGTGTGTGTGTGTGTGTGTGAGAGCGAGAGAGCGTGTGTGTGTGTGTGTGTGAGAGCGTGAGAGCGTGTGTGTGAGAGCAAGAGAGCGTGTGTGTATGTGTGTGTGAGAGGAGAGCAAGAGAGCGTGTGTATGTGTGTGTGAGAGTGAGAGAGCGTGTGTGAGAGCGTGTGTGAGAGCGAGAGAGCGTGTGTGAGAGCGTGTGTGAGAGCGAGAGAGCATGTGTGTGTGTGTGAGAGCGAGAGAGCGTTTGTGTGTGTGTGTGTGAGAGCGAGAGAGTGTGTGTATGTGTGTGAGAGAGCGTGTGAGGCGAGAGCGTGTGTAAGGCGTGTGTGAGAGCGAAGAGCGTTTGTGTGTGTGTGTGTGTGTGTGTGAGCGTGAGAGCATGTGTGTGAGAGCGTGTGAGAGCAAGAGAGCGTGTGTGAGAGCGAGAGAGGGTGTTTGTATGTGTGTGTGAGAGCGAGAGAGCGTGTGT
>CM044556.2:2349457-2864457 GCA_024416835.2 Perccottus glenii | reverse complement strand
TGTGTGTATGTGTGTGAGAGCGAGCGTGTGTGTGTGTGTGTGTAAGAGCGAGAGCGTGTGAGAGCGTGTGTGTGAGGCGAGAGCGTGTGTGAGCGAGAGAGCGTGTGTGAGCGTGTGTGTGTGAGCGAGAGCGTGTGTGTGTGAGGCGAGAGCGTGTGAGTGTGTGTGTGTGAGCGAGAGAGCGTGTGTGTGTGTGTGTGTGTGTGTGTGAGAGCGAGAGCATGTGTGAGAGCGTGTGTGTGTGAGAATGAGAGCGTGTGTGTGTGTGAGAGAGTGAGAGAGCATGTGTGATAGCGTGTGTGAGAGCGAGAGAGTGTAGAGCGAGAGAGCATGTGTGAGAGCGTGTGTGAGAGCGAGAGAGCGTGTGTGTATGTGTGTGTGTGAGAGCGAGAGAGCGTGTGTGTATGTGTGTTGTGTGAGAGAGCGTGTGAGAGCGAGAGAGTGTGTATGTGTGTGTGTGAGAGTGAGAGTGTGTGTGAGAGCGAGAGAGCGTGTGAGAGCGAGAGAGCGTGTGAGAGCGAGAGCGTGTGAGAGCGAGAGAGTGTGTGTGTGTGTGTGTGAGAGCGAGAGAGCGTGTGTGTGTGTGTGTGTGTGTGTGAGAGCGAGAGAGCATGTGTGTGTGTGTGTGTGTGTGTGAGAGCGAGAGCGTGTGTGTGTGTGTGTGTGTGAGAGCGAGAGAGCGTGTGTGTGTGTGTGTGTGTGTGTGTGTGTGTGTGTGAGAGCGAGAGTGTGTGTATGTGTGTGTGTGAGAGCGAGAGCGTGTGTGTATGTGTGTGTGTGAGCGTGACAGAGCGTGTGTGAGAGTGTGTGTGTGTGTGTGTGAGAATGTGTGTGTGTGAGTGTGTGAGAGAGAGAGAGCGTGTGTGTGTGAGAGCGTGTGTGTGTGTGTGTGTGTGTGTGTGTGATGTGAGAGCGAGAGCGTGTGTGTGAGAGCGAGAGAGTGTGTGTGTGTGTGTGAGAGAGAGCGTGTGAGAGAGCGTGTGTGTATGTGTGTGTGAGAGCGAGAGAGCGTGTGAGAGTGTGTGAAAGCGAGAGAGCGTGTGTGAGAGCGTGTGTGAGAGCGAGAGAGCGTGTGTGAGAGCGTGTGTGTGTGTTTGTGTGTGTGAGAGCGAGAGAGCGTTGTATGTGTGTGTGAGAGCGAGAGAGCGTGTGTGTATGTGTGTGTGAGAGAGTGAGAGAGCGTGTGTGTATGTGTGTGTGTGAGAGTGAGAGAGCGTGTGTGAGAGCGAGAGAGCGTGTGTGAGAGCGAGAGAGCGTGTGAGAGCGAGAGAGCGTGTGTGTAGTTGTGTGTGTGAGAATGAGAGAGCGTGTGTGAGAGTGTGTGTGAGAGCAAGAGAGCGTGTGTGGGAGCGTATGTGAGAGCGTGTGTGTGTGTGTGTGTGTGTGTGTGATAGCAAGAGAGCGTGTAGAGAGTGAGAGAGCGTGTGAGGAGCGAGGCGTGTGTGAGAGAGCGAGAGAGCGTGTGTGAGAGCGTGTGTGAGAGCGAGAGCGTGTGTGTGTGTGTGTGTGTGTGTGTGTGTGTGTGTGTGAGAGCGATGTGTGTGTGTGTGTGAGAGCGAGAGAGCGTGTGTGTGTGTGTGAGAGCGAGAGAGCGTGTGTGAGAGCGTGTGTGTGTGTGAGAGCGAGAGAGCGTGTGTGTGTGTGTGAGAGCGAGAGAGCGTGTGTGTGTGTGTGTGAGAGCGAGAGAGCGTGTGTGAGAGCGAGAGAGCGTGTGTGATGTGAGAGAGCGTGTGTGAGAGAGCATGTGTGAGCGTGTGTGAGCGAGAGAGCGTGTGTGTGTGTGTGTGTGTGAGAGCGAGTGTGTGTGTGTGTGTGTGTGTGTGTGTGTGATGTGTGTGTGTGTGTGAGAGCGAGAGAGCGTGTGTATGTGTGTGTGAGAGTGAGAGAGCGTGTGTGAGAGCGTGTGTGAGAGCGTGTGTGAGAGCGTGTGTGAGAGCGTGTGTGAGAGCGAGAGAGCGTGTGTGAGAGCGTGTGTGAGAGCGAGAGAGTGTGTGTGTGTGTGAGAGCGAGAGAGCGTGTGTGTGTGTGTGTGTGTGAGAGCGAAAGAGCGCGTGTGTGTGAGAGCGAGAGAGCGTGTGTGTGTGTGAGAGCGAGAGAGCGCATCAGACAGCGAGAGCGAGAGTCTGAATCCAAGATTTCAGGTCCTGAAAATAAAATAAACACATAAACATGATTTTATTTTTTAAATTAGACCATTTAAATGACAATAAAATGATAGATTATCACACACCTCATGTGTTCTTGGGTTAGAGTATTTTAAGTTTTAAGTAAATAAAACTAAATAAAAAAACAGTAAAAAAAAAAAAAAAAAAAAATATGACTAAACGCATTACTTTGTACAGTTCATGGTGCTCTCACTTCCATCTGGATGTTAGCTGGAGTCAGCAGTGGACCCCTCACACCGTTTCCTCTTTATTGGAGTAGAGCTAGTCCTGGGACACTCTGGCAGCTCCATCAGTGTCTGTGTCACATGACACACTCCTATTAGGCGTTCTGGCCTGGGTGGCTGCAAAAACAAGAGTTTCACAAATGATTTGTTATCTTGATTATATGATGAGACCCAAACATCTCGGTCCACAACTCACAAAAACTGCACAATCCCTAAAAGATGCTCTGCCTTTGCACAATCAGCCTTTTCATTTCAAACCATCAAACAATGGAATCAGATCCTAGACAGTCTGAAATTCTAAATCTGGTACAAAGTATATCTTTTCTTTTGAGATTATTGTTTTTGTACATGGTGCCTGAGAAATATAGAATAAAACAAAAATTAAACATACAAAAGCTTCACAGTATTCAAACTCACCTTTGCTTCACCTGCAGATCTGCAGCGACTGGTTCAGGCTGGCCCCCAGTTTCTCTGGACATCTTGGACAAAACAAAAGATTTGTGTTATTGTTTACAATTACAGTATTATATTAATTCATTTTAGAGATTTGAAAATGTTTATAAATAATATTAGTGACACGAAGATTCTCACAAAGCAAAGAATCTAAAGAAGACATCTTTAGATTCTAAAAACTAACTGTTGCCATAGCCTACATGTTAGCGTTCTACTGGAGTCACCACTTTTCTGTGGATCTCCTTTTATTGTAATTAGACTCTGAACAATTATTACTGTATATCCTCCGTGAAAGCACTAGTCTTTTAATCCGTGTGTACTGTCACTGGGTCGGTCTGGTTAGCTGCAGCCTGTGATACACTGTCTCCTCTGCAGCTCCAGCTCTGCTCGGTTTACCCCGAGGAGCAGTGATAAACAACATACACTGATGGTGCGTGCTTTCGCGTTCAATCTAATTAGCAAAGTTGACACAAAACGCACAAGTCCAAACCAAGGGCGTGGTGAGCTCATGCCAGGGGTGTGGGTAGTGAGCCGTTTACGTAACGCGAGGAAGCAACTTCAAATAGAAAAATTCAACTGCAGTAACCACCGTTCAACCTGAAGAGGGCAGCACTCAGACGTTTTTACACCATATTTTGTAGAATTAATATACTTTATATTCAAATGTCAAAACGTTTACTCAAATCAATGAACAGCACTAATTAGGTGCCATTCTTACAGATCATTAACTAAAAAAAGTTGTTTTAGGATTTAGTTACTCTTTAAAAAAGGGACCAATACACGGTATTAAGAACTGGGGTATGTTAATGTTTCATCAGGGTCATTTGGGTAGTTTCTGTTGTCATTGTGATTTAAAAAGAGTAAACACAGTTCACTTCACCCAACCACTAACTATGAGTGAAAGAAATGTTTTTGTGTTATCATTCATATTCTCTGGAAAAAAAATTTTTTAGAAAAAAATTCTCTGTACGTTCTTTTGTCTGTTACAGAGAGTATTGGAAATGGATGCCAATGTAAATTGCCATGAATTTATTTATGTGGATGAGGTAGCTTTCACCAAAACCAGGAGCTGCAGAGGAAAATGTAAGAGGACAGAGGGCAATTACCAATGCCCCTGGACAGCGTGGGGGTAGTATAACTATGGGTCCTCCATCACGATGCCACACTGTACAACTCCGGCCATATGCTCACTTTTTTTGGATGTAATTTACACAATGCTTGTTCCTGATACAGATCCAAGAGCCTGCTAGATTTGTGGTTATATGGGACAATGTTAGTTTTCACCGGACTGTTCAGGTCAAAAACTAGTTTGCCACCCATCCACAATTTCTAGTTTTGTATCTTATCCCATATTTACTTTTCTCTGAATCCCATAGAGGAATTCTTCTCAGCCTGGCGCTGGAAAGTGTATGATGCCAACACTAATCCAGCATGCTGCTTCTTCAGGCAATTGAGGTTGCATGTGGGAACATAGAGGTTGCCTCTGTCCAAGGTTGAATACGCCTTGCTAAGAGATCGTGTACTTCCCTCAATGTTTTGCCAGAGAAAACATATCTTGTGATGAGGAGAAGAGATGAACCATAGCTTACCACAAGTGACTGCCTCCCTTCTATCTATTCTCAGACTTTCTCCTTCCTACATTCAACAACCTGTTTGCACTCTGAATTGGCTTACTGTATATTGGTTGTGTCACATTAAACAGGTTTGAAACAGGTTACATGAATTTTCTATCTCTGTTGGAGGAAGAGGTAGAGGAAGAGGCAAGAGTGGTCAATGGGGCAGCTAAGGTGCTGTAGCCTTAAACAAAGCCAACATTTACATTTACATTTAGTAATTTAGCAGACTTTAGCTTTTATCCAAAGCGACTTACATTAAGGTAACCACTGTAGGCAAGGCGGGTTAAGTGTCTTGCCCAAGGACACAACATCTGTATGGACTGTGGGGAGAGCAGGATTCGAACCGCCTACCTTCCGGTTGAAGGACAACCGCTCTACCACTGAGCCACTGCGCCACACGTAGACAGAGCATAATTTAAAAAGGAATGGTCAGGTTTAACTCCTGCAAGAATAAAGCAAAAGTACAAACATGTCACAAGTGGTACAGGCTGAGGTTTGCTTGGAAAAGTAAACAATACATGAGATTTTATATCAGTGAAAGATGTAGGAGGCGTATCTTTCACACACACTCCCCAAGGCACAAGATCCCAGGTGCAGAGTCCTCCCGTGGTAAGTTATGTCTACGTCTAGTCATGTCTAGTTCCTGCTTGAATTAGCATGAAGGATATGACATGATCAGATTTGACATGAGCTGAAGAGGTCATTACCCTTTGTTCTGGTTTACATTATTAGACCCATTCTTCATCCAACAATGGCCCATTCATAACACATTCATTCTCACACAAACCTTTAACTCTTTTTGTCAACATACTATTATTCTCAGTATTAGGAGGTGTGTGTTATTATAACAGGCGTGTACGGCCCACCTACATTGGCTCAGAAGCATCCGGAGGGATTTGGTTATGGGCGGAAGTGGGGTTGAGAGTGGTCTAACAGATCCCGTCAAGGTGGTACCCGGGATGACCGATCCCGCCGGCGGGCACGGATTAGTTGGTCGAGCCGGTTGGCGCAGTGGATGAGGTCATCGAGCTCCTGCGGGAGGTCATGGGAGGCAAGCTTTTTCTTATTGTAATTCGCCAGACCCAGGTTGAAGGCTTGGAGCGGCGCAGGGGTATTCCCCCGAGAAGGCTTGAAAGCTGGAGCACACCACCGTTTGTCTCTCCCAGTCAACTGTTCCCTACAGATGAGCCCGACCACTCAGGTGATTTACTGTGAAGGCTACTTGGGCAGCCTCCATAGAAAATGTGTTACTGTCTTGATTAACAACTGAGTGTTGGAGCGTGGCACCACTGTGAGAGCTGGAATTTTTTTCATGAGGAATATCTCAAAAATTTGCTCCTGTCTCTCTTTAGCTGATGCTAAAATTGTAATTCATGCGTTTGTCACATCCAGGCTGGACTATTGCAATGCGTTCTTCGCTGGAAGAGAAGCGCATAACTCAACTCAACGTGGCCGGAGAGGGTGTGTGAAACACGCAGGAACTGCATTCACATGCTCTGACTGTAATGAAAACAGAAGAGAGAATTTTATATTGTTTACATTGTTATAATGTTATGATTGAAGCTCTGGACATAACTTGTTTTTCTATAACAAACTAAACAAAATATTAATGCCCTGGCAGTGGCAAATTTTTTGGTTTAATATTTAATTTGATTACATTAATGTTTCAGTTGAGATTTACAAGAAATATTTGAACTGCTACTAACCTTTAACTGCTGTAAAAAGCACCTTATTTGTTTAAAGTGTTTTTAAAGTGCAAACCAAATGTTGTTGCACTTTTGTTCATATAGCAGTTCTTTCAAAATCAAAGTATGCAGTACACTAATTTTAAATTCATTATTAAATTTTGTGTATAATGCGATTAATCACGATTAATCACAGAACATTGTGCGATTAATTGCGATTAAATGCTTTAATCGTTGCCCAGCACTAATAAATATATATATATAGGCTGTGTCCATGGTGGAGGGGTAGATGGCATACGAGCTGGGGGTCCTCATACTTAATGCTAAATACTACTGTGTGTACAATCTTGTAATCAGTCAGTGGGCCTATTTATAGGGCTTCAGGTAGTCACTGTGTTGTCTGGTGACATGGTGTGTACCACACTCAACATGGACCAGAGGAAGCGAAGGAAAGAGTTGTCGCAGGAGAATAGAAAGAAAATTGTAGGCAAGCATAATAAAGGTAAAGGCTATAAGACCATCTCCAAGCAGCTAGATGTTCCTGTGACTACAGTTGCACATATTATTCAGAAATTTAAGATCCATGGGACTGTAGCCAACCTCCCTGGACGTGGCCGCAGGAGGAAAATTGATGACAAATCAAAGAGACGGATAATCCGAATGGTAACAAAAGAGCCCAGAAAGACTTCTAAAGAGATCCAAGGTGAACTCCATGCTCAAGGAACATCAGTGTCAGATCGCACCATCCGTCGTCGTTTGAGCCAAAGTGGACTACATGGGAGACGACCAAGGAGGACACCATTGTTGAAAACAAATCATAAAAAAGCTAGACTGGAATATGCCAAACTACATGTTGACAAGCCACAAAGCTTCTGGGAGAATGTCCTATGGACAGATGAGACAAAAATGGAACTTTTGCCAAGGCACATCAGCTTCTATGTTCACAGACGGAAAAATGAAGCATATCAAGAAAAGAACACTGTCCCTACTGTCAAACATGGAGGAGGCTCTGTTATGTTCTGGGGCTGCTTTGCTGCATCTGGCACAGGGTGTCTTGAATCTGTGCAGCGTACAATGAAATCTGAAGACTATCAAGAGATTCTAGAAAGAAATGTGCTGGCCAGTGTCAGACAGCTTGGTCTCAGTCGCAGGTCATGGGTCTTGCAACAGGACAATGAAACAAAACACAGCTAAAAACACCCAAGAATGGTTAAGAGGAAAACATTAGACTATTCTAAAGTGGCCTTCTATGAGCCCTGACCTCAATCCTATTGAGCATCTTTGGAAGGAGCTGATACATGCCGTCTGGAAAAGACACCCTTCAAACCAGAAACAACTGGAGCAGTTTGCTCATGAGGAGTGGGCCAAAATACCTGCTGAGAGGTGCAGAAGTCTCATTGACAGTTACAGGAATCGTCTGATTGCAGTGATAGCCTCAAAAGGTTGTGCAACAAAATATTAGCATGGTTGAAAAGCAATGTCTGACTTTCATTGGTTAACATTCATAGAATTTTTATTTATTATTACTTTTGTCAGAATAAAGTTTTTTCTGTGACCATTGTGAGTTTTTCTTTCATTGACCGAAGGGTACCAACATTTTTGTCCATGTGTGTGTGTGTATGTGTGTGTGTGTGTGTGTGTGTGTGTGTGTATATATATATATATATATATATATATATATATATATATATATATATATATATATATATACATTTTTTAGATTTATGTTTAGTTTTAGATATTTAAAACATAGATTCTAAATACTGTAAATACTGTCCTAACATGTGTTTCTTTTAGGTAATACCTTCACTTGGAATATTTTTAATAAAATATTTGTTCTGGCTAGGTTGGATTTTTACTTTGACACTGTGTGGTAGTTTGTTGTTCTTCTGGTTCCAAAATGGGACTAATTTCCTTTTCTTATCTAAGGTCTCCTCCTGCTGGACTTTTGGAAACATAGCACCAAATAATACTTTCAATACTGACATGCATCTAGTTCTTCAGAGTGAAGGCTGAAGGAACGTTATATAATTACACAACTTACAGTTTTTTCTCATTTGCTTTGGCTCAGTTCTTGGCTCACAGCAGTTTAGTTTAGTGTTTGTCAGTGTTTTGGACAAATGTCATTGTTTTGTGACATATTCAAATGACTAAGCACAATTGTTGAAGAATGAGTGCAATTCTACAAATCTGTCCAAAATGTTTGGCCACATAATCTATGTGTATGGCCTTGTGAACAAAATCAATTGCTTTATAGTGTCATGATTATCACATTGTTCATCATTTGAGCCTCAGTATCAAATTCAAGCGATATGACCCATGCTGGAATCCATCGCTTGAGTATGCGGTATACGCTCTACCAGGTGAGCCACTACGGTGAGCCAAAGCGATGAGCTATGGCAGTGCCCCTATGTGGCTTTCTTTTGAATAAATATGTTTAGCTGTGAAAACATCACAAATGATGACAAATGAAGAAAAACGTTGGATGTGCTGTTTAGCAGAGATGGGAACTCGAGACACATGTAAGTTGCAACAGACGGAGACTTGTGACTCGACTCGGACTCACACTTGGGACTTGACTAGAACTCACAGTTTGAGACTTGTGAAGAATGGAAGTGATCGCTTGCTGTCTTAGATTTATGCAGATACACCAAACAACTGACTTGGACTTGTAACCAGAAGACTTGGACTTGTAACCAAAAGACTTGGACTTGACTTGGATTTGTGACCAAAGACCTAAAACTTGATTTTGACTTGTGACCAAAAGACTTGTGACTTGGACTTGTGACCAAATGTCTTGTACTTGACTTGGGCTTGTGACCAAAAGACCAGAGACTTGATATGGACTTGTGTACATCTCTGCTGTTTACTGTATGAACCTTTCTCTGTGATGTCTGTGTGTACTGAAGGGTATCCTAGACTTTCAACAAAACCAAGAAGACACAGAAACCAAACAGACAAGAACCAGGGAAGGGTGTAGTTATCCCTTATGTGTCTGGTTTATCTGAAAAACTTTAAAGGATCTTCTACAAACACAACATTCCAGTCCACTTTAAACCAGAGAATACTCTGTATCAGTTCAGTGAAGAGTGCAGTGACAGTTATGTCGGAGAAACAAAACAACAGCTTCACAAGAGGTTGTATCAGCACAGAAGAGCCAATCCTGAAGGACCTGAATCTGCACAGGACAGTAGCCAGTTAGTCGCAGGCAGTGTTGGTCACCTTACTTCAAAAACGTAATTAGTTACAGTTACAAATTACTTCTCCCAAAAAGTAATTGAGTTAGTAACTCAGTTACTACATTGTAAAAGTAACTCAGTTACTCAGCAAAGTAACTAAGTTATTTTTTATGTTCTATAAGGGTATTACGTTCTATAACAGCTTAAATATCAAAGATGTTTAAATTAACAAAGAATAAAAACACTATATATAGTCTTTTAGAACATTTGGTATTTATTTAAACTCAATAGATTGCAGTCTGCCATATGATATGCATAGACATAAAAACTTTTAAAAAATAAATACTGAAAATAAAATTCAATGGCAAAATTAAGTCACACAAATGTAAACTTGTGTAAAAAGAAACAAAGGGAGACCTGTCCATTAAGTAGTGCAAATCTCTGTACCTGTAAATTATTGCACAATAAACAGAACACATTCCAACTCTCTCTGTAGATTAACATGTTGTTCATTCTCAAAGAAAATGAATAATACATTAATCTATTTTTAAATACTCCTCTCATCGAACAACTAAACCAGTGGTTGTTGCTGACACGTAAAATTGAGTGTTGCTTGTTTTAACAGTGGCTCTGTCTCCTTCACTGGAACTCACACAGCTGCCTTTGGGGTTAGCAGCAGCAACAAGTGTCGTGTTAGCATGTGTTGATGTGAGGTGCTTCATAAGATTTGAGTTACTTGAGGCAGACGTGGATAAAGTCTTTTTTCCTGGACATAGCATGTTACAGAAACATTCTTGCCTTTAATCTCATTTAACGAGAAGTAGTGCCGGTACTTCCAGTTCGAGAATGTCACCTTTGAATTTCCCCGGCTCGTTGCCATTGTCGCTGACGTTGTCTTGTGTTTAGTGGAAGTCAGAGCGCGCAGTGAGACCGCGTCAGCCAATCATCGCTTTTGCAGCGGTGTCATCACCCCCCCCCCCTGCTCTCTCCAGCAGCAGCTGATGTGTAGCCAAAGCATGACACCTCGTGCTTTATTCAAACAAATTGTAGTAACGCGACACTTTACATTCTCAGTAACGATAACGGCGTTACAACGATGGGAGAAGTAATTAATCAAATTACTCCGTTACTGAAAAATTAAAATTAACGCCGTTAATAACGCCGTTATACTCTAATGCCGTTACTTCCAACACTGGTCGCAGGGCAAACATTTAGAGACAGACAGTGACAGACCATTCACTCTCACATTCATTCACTAGGGACACTTTAGATTTGCCAATTAACCTGTACATGCATGTGTTTGGACGGTGGGAGGAAGCCAGAGTACCCGGAGAGAAACTAAGGAAACACGTGGAGGACATGCAGACTCCTCCCAGAAAGACCAGAGTCGGCGAGAATGTTTGAGTCTGCCGGGTTTTGAACTCACGACCTTCTTGCTGGAAGGCAGGAGTGCTAACCACTCTGTATGTATGTATTTATAACAGTGTTTTGAAATCTAAATTAAAACGGTGTCACTCTAGAGCAACAAAAACACCTGAATGGAGCAGTGTCACTAACGATTCTCCTGAGCCTTAACGACTCGCACATCAGGAGTCACACTGTCCTTTCAGAGCCAACAACCATGAGACCAGAACAGCCTGGTCCATCAGGTTTGTTTCAGGGGAAACCCCTCCCTCTAGAGATATAAGCTCAGCTCTCCTACCAGTTGATCTCAGAATTGATAAAGTCTCTTGGGATTAGAGATGAAACGTCTTCACCTTGAAAATTAAGTCCAAATGCTTTTCTTTAAGCTTGACTGAGAACCTTCACAGACATTTTGGATGGATGGTTATGTAAAGATATAGAGATGAATGCCCCATACTGAGCTGTAGGTACTGACTACTCCCTGCTGTACTTTTCAGGAGATCCCCACTGGAACAACTAGGGCACAGGTCCTTTTTTTAAACATGGGACTCAACAGACTGGAGAGACAAATACAGGTGAGACCGGGGTTTGGGAATCTCAGTACGGGGCAAGAGGGACAGTTGTCCCTGGAGCCAAAAGGAGTAGTTCTTCTTCTTTCGGAGACTCTTCCTCACCTGCCCATTGCTCCAGTCAGCTCCAGTGACAACGGGTGAGTCACGTTCACCTGTCTCAATATAGTCCACTTAATGTAGGCTAATGGTATCTTCACATCACAGTACCACAGTACTCTAAATCTGGTCTCAATATCTAAGGCTCGCTCCAAGACCCGGATGTGCAGCTCAGAAAACTGAATTTTAGAACTGAAACTGAAGGTTTTGTAGAACTAAATTTTAAAATTGGGAAACACAGTTCCAAAGCAAATTAATTCAGTTTCAAAATATAAATTCATTTTCAATTTACTACAATCAATTTACAGACCAATGCACTTGGTTTCAGATTTCACTAAATGTCTCTTCTGTGTAAAAATAAGGACAGGATCCAGCTTTCACATGTCATTTGTCTGTTTTACCAAAGCATTTATTCTTCCACAATGTTATTAATGAGACCTTTATAATTTGTGGGTTGCTCACAAAATCATGCATGTTGAATGGATTTAAAAGGGAATGTGTGCAGTAAACTGTGAGTGTGCTTTGTGCTGTTCATATCAGTCAGATAAGGCTAACAGTGGACTTTACGATTGAGCCATAAAGTGGATTATAAAAACTGCAGTGGTCTGAACCTGGACTCACTGTGGAACCTTGTCTATCAGGGTGAGTGCGTTCTGTTTAATACACAATTTATTCACCAATGTGGAAAAATATGTTTATTTTGTCTGACAAATAGGTCTGCACAGTACATTTATCATGCTTAATTAGAATTAGCCAATACTTGATTTATGCTTCACTTTTAATTGAATAAAGAGGCATCGCTACAGACTCAGGGAGCACCAGGTGGTACATACCTGGGGGTCTGTGTTTGAATTTGAAATGTATGTCACTGTTTGAAGTCAAAATTACTTTGATGTTACTATATTTAAATTTTGGATTATTTGTTAGCATACAGTTAATCTTTTGCACAGTGGGATGTTCTGATATAATATATATATATATATATATATATATATATATATATATATATATATATATATATATATATATATATATATACTCCATTTACTTTGGTTTCTCTCGGTCTTTGACATGGAGAGCTGAGGTTTAGCTTGTATTTTAAATGAAGACAATAACTGGTTTTGTCCATATTATTCTTCATCCTTTTATCTTAATCTAAAAACTTCCCACTGTCTGTGCCTCCCTCACCACACACTAAGCCCTTTGGATGTGGTTTTGGACTGTTTGCATGTGTCATTAACTAGCCTTGTCTTGGTCTTTTCTTACTACAACACTAGTAGTTACAGTGGTTATGATAGTATTAGTAAGTGCATTATCTTTGTGTGTGTTTCTCAGATGCAGCGCTGTGGTTTTCTGCTGTTTGCACTGCTGGCTCTGAGCTCGGCCAAAGTCCAGGACATCATCAGAAAGAGTGCCCAGATCAGGAGAGGTATCACACTACAGTTATTTGGCAAAACTCTTACACACTACATTTCTACTGTAGCTGTACAGTACGGATCAGTTCAGATGTGTCTCCACCAAAAAGGCGTTCTCGAAAAGTGTACTTTACCACTTTGGGGACGCCTCAGCTAGGGGTCCCAAGTGGGTCCGGCTTTAGGACCCACTAAAGCTTTACACTTTAGGAGGGGTGTAGTTAAATAACTGCAGTCAGCTGATTGGACGATAGATAATCCTCACTCGAGAAAAAACACAAAGCGAAAGTAAAAAAATTCAATGGAAATGTTTTTTTCAAATGCCTTGTTCTCTGGCTACAACATATTTTATTCTCTTGTTATATTAATTTATTGAAAGTGCATACAAGTTTGAAAAAGTCTGCTTCAAATAGGTTTTATTTCTCAAACAGACTTTTGTAGCACTTTGATGACGTCACTGGGCCTAATGCATGAAGACTTCTTGTGCATTCACCAATTCCCCCAAGTACTTCAGACACAAGTGGTTTCCTCAACTGATGAATTTATTAGCATCCGTCTTTCACTAGAGCCATATAAACACTGTGAAAACTGATGAAACACACAGATAAAACAACAATTGGCTTAACGAAAATAAAGTAGGCTGAGTGCCGAGAGAGGGATTAGCTTTGGTGATAGTCTGTCCTTTTTCTTATAACTTTAAACTTTAACTTTTAGCTTAATCACGCTCTTAATCATGTATCCTTTCTTTTACTGTGGAGATTGCTACTTCTGATCTAATCAATCTAACTCCGCTACAGTGCCCTCTGGTGACGCTTCACAAAACACCCCAAATAACAGGAATACACAGAAAATTAACTGAAATTAAATGAAAATGCGGCAGTTAGGGTTTGCTTAACTGAAAAACAAACTTCTGGAAAAACAAACCCCAAGCACAGGGTTAAGCACTTGAACGCACGCCTCAGCCTTGAAAATAATGCTGTTTTATAATATTAACAGACTTACATTACGGCCAAATATTAAAAATATTTATTTTTTAAAGAATAGCACAAAACAATATTAAATGATAGAAGAGACTGTGCATAAGCCCAAAACACACTTCACACTTTATAACCTTCAGCAACAGACAGTTACAGCCTCAGCCTTTTTTCTCTGCAGCAGTAGAGTTCCTGTTTGGACTGTATGGCCTGTGGACTATAGCACCCCCTCATCCCCACTTACCCCCAGCCCTCTCTCCTGCTCTCAACAATCTGGTTGTGGTGCACAACCCTTCCCCCCCACTCCTGTCACTCCCGTCACAACTCATAAGCATTTCAAAGCACTCTTTAACTTAATTGGTTATTTATTTCAAATATGCTTTGACTGATAAAAAATTTTTTGTTTAGTTTTTAAGAACAAATCAGAGTTAGTGGAATTATGTTGGTCTAACGCTGATCTCAATACTTTCTTGAGATCAGCGTTCAGTAATTCAGTAACTGCAGTTTAATGTCATTTATTAAGTTCCTATCACAAGTCGGTTCAGTTATTTATTTATTTTTTTAAATAAAGCAGAAAAGGTTGCTATGTTGTTGATATGGAGTTGGGAATGCACTCAAATACATTTACTTTCTTTCATTCCAGCCTCTCTGCTGAACCCAGAGCTCGAGGCCCGTGTCCCTGAATGGCCCGTGAACTCTGGGTTACCTGAAGCCCTGACTCCCCCGCCTTAGACCATCTTGACCAGCCAGCCACCTTCATGTTTGGCGACAACGTTAACCTGGAGTGGAAAACTTTTAACGGCTCCTACCCCAATGGTGCTGTCTCCATTTACAATGGCTATACCGAGCGCACAGACTACGTCTGCAAGTATAAGTGCGAGGCAGGCTTCTATAACCCCAGCCTGGGCCCATACTGCCGCTACCCCTACGGCGACCGCGAGTACTACGCCCCTGAGTTCGAAATCCTTACAAACAGAGACAATTTCGAGTTCCTGGAGTGGATCGAAGACTCGTACGGATCAGTGCCAAAACACTCTGTCCGAACCTGTGAGGGAGTCGGCATCTACGTTGGCAAAAACAAATATGGCCTTGGCAAAGTTGTGCCGCAATTTGAAGCTTTCTTTTTGCCGTGGGAAGGTGACGAATATTGGTATAAGAAATATCAAGTCTTGACTATTAACCGTGACGCTTACACTCAGCATATTTCCGACGTTAAATATGCCATCGATGAAGTCGCTATTTTCCAATATCCTCCAGAAACTATGCAAATTTCTGGCGTCACCAATAACGACTGCCAATCAATTACAAAAACGGTAACGCTTTCTAAGACCACCGAATTAGAAACAACATGGAACATCGGTCGAGCCACCATGCTAGGGATAACCGGAAGCATAACAGCCAAGATTCCATTCATCGGTTCAGGCGGCATTGAGCTGAGCGGCGAAAAAACGCTTCAGTTTTCACGAGGCACGACTGTAGTGGAGGCCATCAGTCACTCCGTTTCTGTCGAGCTAAAGGTGCTGGCCAATCACGTGTGTCGAGTGAGAATGGAGGGACGCAAGATCAAAGCCGACGTCCCATACACCGCGCGGCTGAGCAGGACGTACCGCAACGGAGAGACGCAGTGGACGTCCATTTCCGGGACGTATGACGGAGTCCAAATTGGAGAAGTCAGAGCCGTGGTGGATCGATGCGAACCTATTGCAAACGCCAAGCCCTGCCCATAAAATGTAACATGGTTTTTAAATTGATTCAGTTGAGCAAATGGTTGTCCCAATAAAATGCAATAAAATGACCATGCACTTTAAAGGTTTGTTTCTGTGTTGTAGCAAAACAAGAAAATACAAGATAGTAGTATAGTATGTTGTTCATGCTGCATTTATGTTGTTTATGTAAATTAGCTTTGTTCTTTTTAATGACTTCTTTATTCGCTTAGTTGTGAAAAGAGCTTATGTGGTGTCAAGTCAAGCTAGAAGCCAGTGTTATAAATTAGGATAAAAAGAGACAGCGGATTGTCTTTTTGCTGTGTAGCTGGTGGAGCATAAATGGGACACAAGGCTGACACAACTAAAATATTGGAGAAAATAATTCCATAAATTTCATAGAAAGTAGCATAAAAGGGGCTAAAGATCATTGAATCCCTATGAAAAGGAAATATAAATAATGCAGATAAATGAGCCATGGTAAATAAAAACACTAAGAAATTGAACTCTGCATGCAATAAAGCTACACTACATTGTAATATCAGTTTTTTCGTGTCCTAAAAGTGAACTTATTCTAGAGCTAAACTGGGTTTAAATTGGCATTAAACAGAGAAAAGGCTTGCACTATTTATCTAAAAATATGTGAACAAACTTTACCATTTTGCTCAGTATTTGTGTCAGAGTGGGTACAAAAAGGTAGATGCAAGTGGTTGCAGATGCTAAAATTTGCAAAGAGCCAGAAAGGCTGTACCTCTACTCAGTGGGCTGTCACAGCGCCTCAGTACCTTGTCCAGATCCTTAGCCAGTATCTTGGACATTGTTCTCACTGGGAGGTCACCCTAAAGTGTATGTAATGTTAGTAAAGTAAACTAGAGCAGAAAGTGAGAAGGAGGGACCTTCTGTGCACAGAACTTATAAAAAATTATAAATAACATTTATCTGAAAATTGATAATTATAGTGATCTGTCACAGTCAATAATTTGCAAGAAAATACATTGGTAGTGAGAATGTTTGCCAGAAATGAATGACCTTGTATTTAGCATGAGGTCATGCTTCCTGCTTGTGAAGAGTGCAGTCGCTCCTCTGCTTGCTCATGCCAGCTTTACTTTTCTTTTTAGTTATCGCCACATTTATAATCAGTGATTTTATAATCAACTTTTTACATTACTTTTTACTTTCTATTAACTGGATTTTTACTTATTTTTACTTTTTAAACAACATGTTGGACTCGCTGAGCGACTGGAGCCTTGGTGTTTATTTTTTCAACATGTCTGGGGTAAAAACAACTACTACAAACTCTTTCTGCCAAAACTGTTGGAAATATCAACAGGAAATCAGTGTGCTACATACAAAGATTCTTGCTTAGGAATCTGAAAGAGGACTTCAGGAGACAATACCGATCACACAATGTGGTAAGACTGTGAATTTAAACTTGGATGATACAGTGTCATTCCCAAAACTGAGCAAAGCAAAGGGTTTAAACAAAATGACCTGGCATATAATGCAGACATCCCAACCTGCAAGCAGTCATTTCAGGGAGGTATCCCGAAAAAAAAAGAGGAAGGAGGACATGACCAAGGATTTCACCACAGAACAAGACTTTACTTGTAAACCGAAATACAGCTGAATATAACAGAACAATGAAGTAACTATTTACATACACACCAAATTATGTTTGACACTTATAAGACAGGGCTACACTTTCGTGTAGTCTGCCGTAAAATGTGTCTTATACTTTTTTTTGTGGCACTCTCCCTCTGCCATTGTGCTCCTGTTTCTAGATAGACATAACTGATTAATTTGGTTTGGGAGAAAAGATAAAAGCCCGCCCACACTGACAATTGATTGGTTGATTTGCGGAAACAGGATGCTCTCTGTCTTACAAGCGCTTTGCACACACGCAAGGTTTCTCGCTCCCTCTCCCTCTCTGCCATGCGCGCGCTACACGATTTGAAACACTCTCACATGCGCTCGCTCGCTCTAGATTCCGGGAGATTTTAACTAATTTGCGGGCATCAGGGAGCCGCTATCAATATGCCGGAGACTCCCGCATCTTCCGGGAGACTTGGGATGTCTGTATAATGCCATCTGGCATAAACTTGGTGCCCAGCCAAGGCAGCATGGGATTAGAAAAAAGAATGCTTGCATCACAAGAGCATATGTAGCATCACCAGACATCCAGCTAAAAAACAGATTCCAACCACTGACTGAGCTAAAGGTGAATGAACCAGAAAACTCTGCCGTAACTGTAAATAAAACCTATTCTATGAAAAACAGGAGACATAAATCTGTGGAAAAGCACCAGGCAAACAGAGAATCTATGCCAAAGTTAAGGACAGAGATATCCTGCTGCTTGGAGACGGTGCTATCAGAGACATAAACAACAGTACATTTGTTACATGCAGCTTTCCAAGTGCCATGGTCACTGATAAAGCAGCACTCCTTCCCCAAGTCATGTCCAAACACACAGGGATTAAACAGCTGATGGTACACATGGGTGCAGTTGACACCTGAAAGAGGGAATCAGAAATTTAAAAAAGGATTTCTCCAGGCTTTTAGAAAAACTTGAAAACCTGGAAGTGCAATCCTTTATCAGTGGACCACTCCCAAACATCGACAGAAGGATCAATAAATTCAGTCGGCTGCTTGCATTGAATACATGGCTGTCCAAGGCCTGTGAGTCAAGAGGAGTACACTTCATTGATAACTTCAACTTGTTTTAGCAACCTGTTCAAAGGAAGGGGCCCACATCTAAACAGAAGAGGGGTTAGAAGGCTAACGGATAATCTCCTGCACTCCCTGAGACTGGGCGCCCTCTTGAACAGAGAAAGGGTCCTCTGAGAAGCTATCAACCACTGAATGAAAAAAGCACTCCTGCCTCACCAGCCAAGGATCCTCTTCTGACTGTACCACCATCAACACCTCTACTACTGAAATTCAAATCACCCTGCAAACAGATTAAGTCAGGTCCTGCTCAAACGGACTTGAAAAAACGGTCTTTGGGAAACAAATCTTTTTTTAATTAATGATTTTATAACTTCAAATAAGCTTGATTTTATGTTTTAACAGAAACATGGTTAGACAGCAAGACTGCGGTCCTTATTGAATCCATCCATCCATCCATCTTCTACCGCTTATCCGGGGCCGGGTCGCGGGGGCAGCAGTCTAAGCAGAGACGCCCAGACTTCCCTCTCCCCAGACACTTCCTCCAGCTCTTCCGAGGGGATACCGAGGCGTTCCCAGGCCAGCCGAGAGACATAGTCCCTCCAGCGTGTCCTAGGTCTCCTCCCGGTGGGACATGCCCGAAACGCCTCCCTAGGGAGGTGTTTCGGGCATGTCCCACCGGGAGGAGACCTTATTAAATCCACCCCATCGAATTTCACATTTATATACAAAATGCGGGAAAACAAAAGGGGTGGGGGTGTATGTGCCTTTCTTAGGGATAATATTCTTATCCAGAAACTATTACTTGGGGAGTTTTCATCATTTGAGTATGTATCATTCAAAATGGAGTTGAGGTTTTCTCCATCTATTTTATATGTAGTCCTTGTAGCAGATCAGTCTCCAAATTCCACACACAGACTGACCATCTCCCAGATTGCCAGTGTTTTAAGTCACGGATGAGCTCTGCTTATGACTGTGGGTAGCCTCACAGGAAGATGTGAGCTAGTCTACCTGGCGCCAGAACACTCGTAAATCTTCGGCGATACAAAGGCTATTGAACTGTCGAAACATAACCTCCTTCATCCAGGAATGTGTTTAATCTCCCAGGAGCCCTGGCGTTTCTACAGAGGTCAAACACTACCCCCTGGTGGTCAAATGGACAAATGACGCTATCCAATTGTCAAAAGACAATTTCGTAATTACTGCATTAAAGGGAATGTAGTAAGATATTGTGTTGTTTATACTGTTCTTTTCCAGGACGCGGAGTTTTACAAGGCAAATAATTCCTTATCCCATTTCTACAAGTTTACGTTTTATTTTTAATAAAATGTAATGAATATGTTTTCATAATAAGTCTGACAAATACATTTTCTTTGTATAATCCTACATGTACAAATGTTTTTGGTGTGTTTTATGAAAACCAAGAAAAATATGGTGAAACAAAAGGAATGTCTCCACATTGTAAACTTTAGTAACTTCCCAGAGTTACGCCCTTCCGTCGGAAGAGTGCATAGGACACGCCCCCGGCCCGAAGGTGATATAGCTGGCTGCTAGCCAAAATCTCTCTCTTGCCCTTCCGCTCTGAGCCTGCTCCTTCCCCGCCCGGGAGGTTTCTTTCCCAGGGACCTCCCCAACGCTTCAGGCCTCGTGTAAACGAGTATATTCTCTTTGTTTTAAAGACCATGCCTGCTAACGAGTTAGCTTGACCAACAAGCACTCGCAGAAGCCAGTTTTTAACCAGCAAAGAAACAGCCGAGAACTCTTTCATGGACCTTGCAATAACTTACACAAACTCAAAATTTTACACGGTACACAGAGATCCAGGCAGTGCTGACTTGGACTGCAACAGGACGCTTGTGTATTATCCCCGGACTTCAAACCCCTCTGGAGGAGACGTGCATGAGACGGCACCCCCGGTGTGCAGAACGCTTTATCAGTGAGCAACGAACCTTCTGGAGAACATTCAGGACGGCTTCGTCTCGGAACATTGGTGTCACCAGCATCCGCGGACCACAGAGTAAGTCCCCACGTGACACAACGGCCTAGCGTCTTTGTACTCTGTCCAAACTCTAGCCCGAAGCCGCCAGAACTTCTTTCACCCCGTTAAAAGTCCCTTGGTTAATTTTCCATAATTGAGATTAACATGTCTAAACATTCCTTTGGTTCACAAACCCTCCTTTCCCTGTTCCCATCATGTTATTCACCATTATTCCTTTGTGTAATTTTTAATAAAACCCCATACCCTCTGTTTATATTAAGAAATGTTCGAAAACCAGAATAATTCTGTTCATTTCAGATCAATGAGACTAGATTAAACAGTTTCTTTAGACCTGTCCAAAACTAGAGTGTTGCCCCTTTCTAATTAGAAATTAATTGTAATAAATTAATATTAATGTCAAAGTTAATAATTAAAATTATTTAAATTAATCTGATATATGTTTATGCAACATAGTACACTACATCCTTTACAAACCACATCAACAATGTCATAATTTTATTGATGAGTTAAATGAAATGCTTTCGATTATCTGCACAGAATTTGAACAGTCATAACAGAGGTCACACTCTGGACCTGGTCATTACTAAGGGTGTTCATATTTCAGATGTCACTGTGATTGATGTTGCTATATCTGATCATTCTTGTGTCTTTTTCCATCTGTCCATAATTCCAGAAGTTGTTGTTGGACCTAAATTTGTACAGAAGAAACTCATTAATGATAACACCAGGACACATTGAAAATGCCTCATCAGGTAAAGTTGAGGATTTGTTAAATTGTTATACTTCAGGTGTTTTAAATGTTATGAACATCATTGCTCCTGTTAAGATTAAAGTGATCAGGAAGAGGCAGAACAGAGTCAGACTGTCATTATGAGGTATACAAAGAAAATTTGCATGTTTTTGATCAAACTTTGTAAAAAGCAAGAAAACTATTATTCTCAGAAATCATCAACAACAGCAGTAACAACCTGCGTGTCCTGTTTGCTACAGTGAACAGATTAACAAACCCTCCAGCTCCATTTCCTCCAGAATTAGTTTCCACCACTAAATGCAATGAGTTTGCATTGTTTTTCAACGACAAGGTTCAAGACATTAAACATGCGATACAGTCCAAAGGGCATACAACAACACTGCAGCCACCTAGGAGACACTTGGTTGAGTTAACACATTTTACACCCATTAATGAAAGAACAATTGAAAAAACTATCTCCAGACTGAGTTCATTCACCTGCTGCCTCATGTTTTACCCACTAGATTTCTAAAATCAGTACTAAGCAGTTGTTACCACAACTCACTGATATAGTCAATAATTCCCTACAGTCTGGAACATTTCCAAGGGCCTTAAAAACTCCTAAAGAAGAGCAGTCTTGATGCTACAGTGCTCAACAACTATCGGCAACAACAATCAACAATCTATTAGCCATCTATTAACCAGAGGACTCTCCTGAAGGGGCTTGATCCTGAAAACATGAAATGTCGGATGAATCCGCATAGACCGAGGGAGCCTCTACCTTACCGCCACCGGGTTGATGATCTTCCCTGTAGTGTAGGGACCAATGAATTGTGGAGCCAATTTCTTAGACTCCACTCTGAGAGGAATGTCTCTGGTGGAGAGCCAGACCTGATCCCCCACCTTGTACTGGGGACTTTGCTTGCGGTGGCGATTGGCCGCTGCCGAATACTGGGTAGAAGCTCGTGGAGCCGCACGAGCCCTGTTCCATGTCCCTCTGCAACGGTGGATGAGGGCTTGAACAGACGGGACATTAGCCTCCCTCTCCTGGGCAGGGAATAGTAGTGGCTGTAAACCGTATGCACATTGGAAAAGAGACAGTCCAGTGGCCGAGCTTGTCAAGGAGTTGTGGGCGTACTCCACCCACAACAGCTGAGAGGACCAGGAGGATGGAGTCTGCGCAGCCATGCACCTCAAGGCCGACTCCATCTCCTGGTTCAACCGTTCCGTCTGGCCGTTGGACTGCGCGTGAAATCCAGAGGACAAACTGACTGTAGCCCCCAAAAGAGAGCAAAACTCCCGCCAAACGGTGGACGTAAACTGGGGGCCCCGGTCCGACACAATGTCCATTGGTAGGTCATGGATCCGGAAGACATTCTGGAGTACTAGTTCAGCCGTCTCCTTTGCTGAAGGCAACTTAGGCAGGGCTACGAGGTGAGCTATCTTCGAGAAGCGGTCAATGATGGAAAGGATCACCGTGTTGCCATTTGATTCTGGCAGACCTGTAACAAAATACAGGGACATGTGAGACCAGGGTTGTCTGGGGACCGGAAGTGATTGAAGACGACTAGATGGAGCATGATGAGAGGGCTTCTGCTGACTGCAAATGGGACAGGCAGTGACGAACGCACGGACATCCTCCTCCTCCTTAGGCCACCAGAATCGCCGTTGGAGAAAGGAGAGTGTACGCCGAATCCCAGGATGGCAAGTGAGTTGAGACAAGTGGATCCACTGAAGAACCTCCGACCGCAGGCCCACAGGAACAAATAGTTTTTCCTCTGGACAGGAACTCGGGACTGTGATAGTGTTCAGAGCTGCCTTGACGCGCTCCTCAATAGGCCAGGTGACGGATGCTACCAGCTGGGATGAAGGTAAGATGAGTCACTTCATAAGATGTCTCCTCCTTCTGGAATTGCCGGGAAAGGGCATCAGGTTTCTGATTTCGGGAACCGGGTCAGAATGACAAAACAAAATTGAACCGGGTAAAAAACAACGACCAACAAGTTTAACGAGAGGACAAGTGTTTGGCTGACCGGAAGTATTCCAAATTTTTGTGGTCAGTCCACACAAGAAAAGGTTGTTTGGCTCCCTCCAGCCAGTGTCGCCATTCCTCCAATGCTAGCTTGACCAGCAACAGCTCCCTATTACCTATGTCATAGTTCTGTTCAGCGGGGGACAGGCGACGAGACAACTGACAACAACAGCAACAGACATACTGGTGTGAATTCGTGTCTGAAGGGGAACGCTGAGACAGGACTGCGCCTACTCCCACGTCGGAAGCATCTACCTCGACAACAAACCGACTGCAGGGGTCTGAAATGATAAGCACTGGAGCTGAAGAAAAACGAAGCTTCAAGTCCCGGAATGCTGAGTCGGCTTCGGTGGACCAGAGGAATGGAACCTTAGGTATGATGAGGTAAGTGCTGTCAGAGGAGCCGCTACTATAGCTGCGGATGAAACGCCTCTAGAAATTGGCAAACCCCAAGAAGCGTTGCAGTTGCTTTCGACTGCACAGAGATGGCCAATCCCGTTCGGCCAACACCTTGGAGGGGTCCATCTGAATTTTACCCTGGGAAACAATGTAGCCGAGAAAGGAGACGCTGGGTAAATGGAATTTGCATTTCTCAGCCTTGATGAAAAGCGAATTCTCCAGCAGGGGTTGAAGGACTGACTGGACATGATGTACATGCTCCTTGGAATCCTTGGAAAAGATAACGATATCATCCAGGTAGACGAATACGAACCGGTCGAGCATGTCCCGCAATACATCATTGACCAGGTTCTGGAAGACGGCGGGGGCGTTAGTTTGCCCAAAAGGCATCACGAGATACTCATAATGGCCTGACGAGGTGTTAAATGCTGTCTTCCAGTCGTCCCCCTCTCGGATGCGAACCAGGTGGTATGCATTACGAAGATCCAATTTAGAGAACACTGTTGCCCCCTCCAGCAGTTCAAAGGCGGAGGTCAGGACGGGCAGCGGGTACCGGTTCTTTACGGTGATATCATTAAGTTTGCGGTAATCAATGCAAGGTCGGAGGGTCTTGTCCTTCTTCCCCACAAAGAAAAATCCCGCCCCCGCTGGGGATGAGGAAGGTCTTATTATCCCAGCAGCCAAAGAATCGTAAATGTTAAGATGCATGGCCTTTCTTTCAGGAGCGGATAAGGAATATAAGGAGGCCTCTAGGAGGTGAGGTGCTAGCGACCAGGTCAATAGCACAGCCATATGGTCGATGTGGTGGTAAGGCTGTGGCCTTGGCCTTATTAAAGACCTCCTTATAATCCTGGTATTCCCTGGGAACATTGGCCGGCAGAGAGGATGCAGGTGTACCAGGTAGCGGGTTGGGTAATCCCGCTGACTGAAGACAAACGGAATGACAAGAGCGACTCCACCCCAAGATGCCCCAGTGTCCCAATCAATGTGTGAATTATGTGTATTATGAGTAATTAATTATTAATGTAATCTCCGAAGACTGAATTAGGTAAAATCCTAGAGGCTCCTGAGATCAGTAGGGTCACGGGACTGGTCCGGTGGGTCACGGTACCCAGGAGGTGTCCATCCAGGGCCCGGGCAGGAACCTGTTTGGGTAGGGGAACTTGTGACAGACCCAACTGAAGAGCCATAAAGAGTCCATAAAGCTGACGTCTGCCCCAGAGTCAATGAATGTAGACGAGGTCTGTTGCCCCCAGGAAGTAGCAGCTGGACGTGGACAAGCGGGCGACTGATGGAGGAGAACCCCTCTGACTCAGCAGTACTCCTCCAGTTACTGCTGAGCCTGTCATTTTAACGCACAGACCAATGCAAAATGGCCAGAACCAAGCCAATTTGCATGGATCCACTGGAATCTGTTGTTGGTACAGAGGGCTGAGGTCGCTGGGCGTCAAGAAGGGGGCGAAAAGGACTCCTGGTAGACTGCTCCCTGCGTCAAGGCCGGACTCTCTGATCAACCCGGACTGACAGGCGGATTAGCTCGTCCAGGTCTGATGGAAGCTCCCGAGAGGCGAGCTCATCTTTCATGTCCTCGGCCATCCTGAGAAGGAAGGCCTGGTGCTGTGCAGGGGCGTTAAATCCACTCTGACAAGCGAGCGTCCGGAATTCAATGAAAAAATCTGCCACTCTACGAGATCCCTGTTTTAGTTGCAACAGACCCCTGGCCGCCACGGCGTCATGATCCTCGGCGTCAAACACCTTCCGGAGTTCGGTAGTTAAGGACTGGAAACTAGAACAGGCCGGGTTCCTTCTCTCCCACTCTGCGGTTCCCCAGAGGCGTGCGCGCCCCGTCAGGTAATGCCACCTTGGTGCTCTCTGTGGCAAATGTGTGGGGTTGCAGAGTGACCGCTATATAGAGCAGTTGACCAGAAAGGAATTACATCCACCTGCCTCACCGGAATAACGTTCTGGGACCCCAACACTAGGCTCCTGGACCGGTTGAACCGCCTGGGAAACAAGATCTGAAGGTGAAGTGGCAGCCAGATTCTCTGTGGCCTTCGGAATACTCTGGAACTGAGTGGTCAGGAGCTGGATCTGATTGTTCATGGCTCGGAAAGCATCTTCCTGTTGGGAGACAACCCGCTGGAACCAGGTAGAAATAGCGGCCATTTGGACCTCATGATTTTGGAGAGTTTCTTCAATGGTGGTGAAGCAATTTATTACCTTCTCTGCTTTGGCTGGGTCCATCTTGGCCAGAATGTTCTGTGAGGAAGGACTGATGACTCAAACGCTGCTTCTTTATTAAAGCAACCAGACAGAGATACGGACAGGAAGCTGGAAAGCTGAGCTGAGGACTGGGGTCAAGCCGGGAACTGGGACCAAGTCGGAGAGCTGGAGTCGAGCATGGGACTGGGACCAAGCCGTAGAGCTGGGCCGAGTGCTGGAGTCGAGCCGGGGACTGAGACCAAGCCGGAGAGCTGGACTGAGGGTTGGAACTGAGCCGAGGACCGAGACCGAGCTGTATAACTGGGCTGAGGGCTGGAGTCAAGCCGGGGACTGGGACGAAGCCGGAGAGCTGGACCGAGGGTTGGAACTGAGCCGAGGACCGAGACAGAGCTGTAAAACTGGGCTGAGGGCCGGAGTCAAGCCGGGGACTGGGACCAAGCCGGAGAGCTGGACTGAGGGCTGAAACTGAGCCGAGGACCAAGACGGAGCCGGTGAGCTGGAACAAGGGTTGGAGCTTAGCTGGAACTGGAACCGAGCTGGAGAGCTGGAACAAGGGCTGGAGTCGAGCTGGAACCTAGGCTGTATGTTCACACAATGCATGCTGAACGATCTGGCAGAGGTGGACAGGAGAGGTTTAAATACCTCACTGATGGCAATAGAATGCAGATGCTTGGAACAGATGGCAGTGATGAGGTGAAGGACAGAGTAGAGAAGTGGAGCGAATCCCTGAGAGAAATGGAGTGGATCTGACAGTATGACGTACCAGTCACAAATTGTAATAAGGGGGAACAGAGTGTACTGAGCGGGTACAGAGTGTACTGAGGGGGTACAGAGTGTACTGAGGGGGTACAGAGTGTACTAAGGACTTTGGAGGGCTTAGTATCAGATACTTTGGGGTGGACTAATGCGTAATTACGGTCTTGGATGCATTTGCGCTAGTTATAGCCAATACTACAACAATATACTTCTGAATAGGAATAAAAATTTTGTCTTGATCAGCATGCCACCAACTCCAGTACAGGCCTTTTTTGTTCTCCGTCTACCTCCAGCATTCCAAATACCCCTGATCTCTGCATTACGGTTGTACTAAAAATGAATATTAGATTAGTAGTTAAAATTTGAATTAGTTGTTCCATTTACTTAGGCAAATGAGTAGTGTATTCCATGCATGGAACTTACCTGCAATTCATTAAAAAAAAACATGTGTTCATCGAGGACCACGAAAGTATTTAGTCGACCAATCTTCATTTTTCTTTTCCGTTTGAGTCTTTCAATGGCATTAATGCAACAGCATTGAAGAACTTTAGAGATGGATGCACTGCTGCTATTTGTTTTCTCTTCAGTAAGGTCTATGTGTGTCCTCCACATTCCTTGAGCAAAACTAAAATGAATTAGTAAGACTTACTCAAAAGCTATTGATAAATTTTGATTCACCACTGCTGTAGATTTAGACATAGACTAAATTTATTAATACCCTTTGAAAGAGGGTAACAATTTCGGGGGTCCCGTGTTGCCCCTGCAATGGTGGACTTTCTGTTTGTGAGGGGGAAAAGCCATTTATTGTTTTTTGTTTGCCTAGATGGGAGGAATGTGTGTTCCAAAGTTCATGTCAGTAGGTTAAAATATTTCTCTGTCCAGGTCCGTCTGTACATTGGCGTAATGTATTTTTACTTTTACACGGTGTGTTGTGGAGTCCCCTTTTCATGGATTTGTATGGGACCTTTAAAATAAAAATAAATATGCAGATTCTGAATTTATTGCTAAGTTTTGTGATTTGTCAAGCACATTCAGGGGGCTGAATTGGCGCTGAATGTTCAGACAAAAAAAAAAGGTCTAATAATAAAAAAAACACTTTTTACAGTTACAATAGAACCTTCGCCACCGGTTTTGGGTCGGACCTAAGAGTTAATTATCCACACAATCATCCTATTCCTGCTACAGGAAAAACATATTTAGTATTTAAAAAAGACTGTGGATGATCTTGATCCAAGATTGCAGCGTTATGTGTGATTTCTGAAATAATGAGCCGACTCTGGGGTGCACGTGGCAGAGTGGTTAGCACTCCTGCCTCACAGCAAGAAGGTCGTGAGTTCAAAACCCGGCTGACTCAAACATTCTTGGCCGACTCCGGTCTTTCTGTGAGGAGTCTGCATGTCCTCCACGTGTTACTGTGGGTTCTCTCCGGGTACTCCGGCTTCCTCCACCGTCCAAACACATGCATGTACAGGTTAATTGGCAACTCTAAAAGTGTCCCTAGTGAATGAATGTGAGAGTGAATGGTTGTTTGTCACTGTCTGTCTCTAAATGTCAGCCCTGCGACTAACTGGCCACTGTCTAGGGTGTACCCCGCCTCAGGCCCAAAGCTGCTGGGATAGGCTCCAGTCACCCGCGACCCCTAACGGGACAAAGCGGTAGAAAATGAATGAATGAGCCGACTCTTATGAAGCGGGAGACGTCCCCATGGCATTGTTTTCTACATCTTCTATATTAACAACAAATCATTTAATGTGCATGTCAATACAAGAATAAAAGTGAAAAATTGTTTACTCACCAGCTGTTGTGATGGAATACGCTCTTTTTAACTTCATACAGCTGTGACATTTAGGAAAATTTAAACATTGAGAAAGAAGCCCCCCTCTTTGCAAAACAATAATTAGTGACAATTCCCCTCTTTCAGCTGCTTTAATAATTTTTGCCATTTCCCTTGCCATGTTAAAAGAGTTTCGCAGAAAGTCATATACCGCTGTCTGCCTTGGACGGGAATGGTCAAATAAGAGTCAACTTGAATAGCCTATAGACTTTGAAGATTTGAATCCAAAAATTAAATATAATATGTATATATGTACCCCCTTATTACACTCTGTACCCCCTTAGTACAATTTGTGACTGGTACGTCATACAGTACTCACGCTGTAAGTAACCCGTAGGTAACCCTTAAGTATTGTGCTGTAATCTAAAGTGTTACAGAAAACACTTATTCACCGTATCAATTAATTAACGTAATATGAGCTGATGAGGCACAAATGAAAATGTTACATTTAATAAAGAGCCTCTATATCTAACATAATTCTTCAAGTTACACTTATGCCTACATTTATTCCATTTTACAGTTGGAGTTAAACTTAATTGATTAATTACATAATTAATGTGCGCTAATACAGACTCCTGTTGTTGTTAAAGGCTCAGGAGAGTTGTTAGTGACACTGCTCCATTCAGGTGATGTGGTTGTTCTTGAGTGAAACTGTTTTGATTTAGGATTCAAAACACTGTTATTAATACTAGGCAACATCAATCTGAGGCCTCCTCCTCTGTTCAAAGAGGGCTCTTCACGAAAATGGCTTCCTTCACACCTCTCTCAAACCATCTGGCCTCATTGCTGTCCTCAAAGAACTGTCCTTTCTCTTTGAGGTGGAGGTGGACTGCAGACTCAGGTCCTCTAAGATTGGCTCTTGTGAAGCTGTTGTTTTGTTTATAATTATGTAGATAAATGACTCATAGTAAATAAAAAAATGAGAAATTGAACTCTGCATGCAATAAAGCTATTGCATGTCAGTTTTTTTTTTTGTGTCTGTGTCACGGGGTGTCGTATGTCCGGTGTTAAATTGTGTGTGAGGCCCCTTTAAGGCCAATTGACTTTTTTTACTTTAAATTGGGATACACCCCATCCCACCTGAGCAATGACGGGGACCAATAGGACGAGCCTGGACTCTGTTTAAAAGCACGACAGGAAGAACGACAAGAAAAGGAAAAAGAGGAGGAACAGAGAGACAGGAACAAGAGAACAACAGGAAGGAACGAACGACGACAGAGGGGAGGAAGGAACGGGGACGGAAAGAAAGGATGGAACGGAGGCAAGAGGGAGAAGGAAACCAAGCCGGGAGGAGGCCACGAGCGACCCGAGCCCAGTAAATCCGAAGGCAGGGACTGGTAGGTCGAGGAACGAAGGGCGGAGAAGGAAGCCCGGGGCGACCTGAGACCAGGAAGCCGGAGGATGGAGGCTGGTAAGGTTGAGGAACGACGGCGGAGAAGGAACGGGCTGGTGATGGAAGGGAGTGGAGAAGTCGGGAGAAGCCGGAGTGCGAGGAAAGGTGGGACGTGGTAGGACGGGGAAAGACGTACGGAGAAACAAGGACTAAGGAACTGTACAACGCTCACTAAACAGCTAAGTAAAGGAACGTGTATACAACTGCCCGGCTGAGAATGAAGAGTGAAATGTGTCGAATTCGCTGCTGAGGCCGTGTTTGTGTTTACAGCTCCACCTCACCGCTACGGGAGAAGAATGGACGGTGCCGAGACCAGCACAGGAGACCCTGCCACGCAGTGCCGCTGCAGACCCGAGGTTGGAGGGAAGAAGCCGGGTACACCGCTGTAGAAACTGATAAGTAAAGGGCTGCATCCCGCCTAACCACTGCATGTTGTGTGTGTTTTTAGTTTTGTGTGGTTAGCTGAGATAGGTTTGTTTTGTGTGTGTTCTTAGCTCGTGCCTGCAACAGGGTGACCGGCGGGAGGACAGCTGGGGTCGCAGAGGCACCACAAAGGCGGAGGGGAAATCGGAGAACTGGACTTACCCTACGTTTTGGGACATGAGAGGGTGCTAGGGCGTTGCCCAGCCCATCTATGAACACAGGCCTGCCGAACAAGACTTTTCTCACTCAGTCTAAATGGACAGAGGACTTTCCATTCTCGTTCAGTAAACCGTGTTTTCTTTAATTTCGTCAGACTGCCTGCTCAGCAGTCTGCCTTTTTTAGAATAACTTGTTTTATGACCTTTTTTATCTAAGATTGCTTTTTACCTTTTTTATCTAAGATTGCTTTTTACCTTTTTTTATCTAAGATTTTTTACTTTGTTTTAATATTTTTTTCTTTAACCTGCTACGGTGTTTGTTCTCTGTGGTACATTTCGGTGATCAAAAAGAACCTCAGTGGTGACATGTGCATGTCTAAAAGTCAACTTAAAGCTCCACTATCTGATTTTCTTTTTTTGTCCCTGTGTCATACTCCACTCTCCCCCAAAATCAGCCTAGGGACCTCTCCTGCTTCACTTTTGTTTAAAAAATAAAAACAGACTGATTTTTCCTCAACAAAATGCTAATACATTACACCAAACTTAAGTCTAGCGCTTAGCATTAAGTCAAGACTCAATTATCTCTGCCTCATTTGACATAATGAGATTGAATTTACAGTATTTTTACATTGCCTCCCTTTTTGCCCCTGTCAAAAAATGTCCAAGAGATTGCGTCATTTATAACTCCCTCAGACTTCTATTCCTATACAGTTATGCTTTTTGGTTTAAAAATGCTTCTGTGTCATTTCAGGAGTTAATGAATAGAGTTACTGGGTTGGAGAGGTGTCTATTTGGATGACTTGGTAGTTTTTAGTGACACCTGGAGTGCTCATCTACAGAGGATCAGGGCCCTGTTTGAGCATTTGTCACTGGCCCAGCTCAGTGAATTTGCCAGTGCTACAGTATCCTTCGTTGATCGTATGGTGAGCCAGAGATGATTTACACATGCTGATGTAACGGTCAGTGGCTGAATTTCCACAGAGCTCCAACTTTTTTAGGCCTGTTTGGCTACTACTGGAGAAAATTGCCCAAACTGTAGTTTACCAACCTAGCGAGTTGTTAAAAGCTAGTGACAAATTTGTCTGGTCAGCCGATTGCCAGCAGGCGTTTGAGAATGTTAAATCTCTCCTGTGCTTATCTCGTATTCTTGCAGCATCCCTTTTTCTGATGTAGGTGGACACCAGGCAGGTTTGGGTTGGTGCCGTCTCATCAATGGGGGCTACGATGGGGTACTGAGACCCGTTTGTTTTTTTTCTAAAATGTTTAAACGCAGCCAGACTAACTACTCTATTACAGAAAAGGAAATACTTGCACTTATGTGGACCCTACAACATTTTGAAGTTTATACACTACTGACTACAACCCACTGACCTTTCTGAAAAGTCTTGAATCATCGAACCAGAGGATGGTCAGGTGGTCTCTATTTCTAGGTTATAAACATAAACACATCAAGGCCCAAAGCTGCAGGGATAGGCTCCAGTCACCCGCAACTCCTAACAGGAGTAAAAAAAGATTTACACATTAAGGCGCAAGATAATGTCCTCGCCGATCTTTATGTTACACTAAAAATATAAAATTGTAATGATTTTTTTTTTATATTTTTTATTTAACCTTTATTTATCCAGAATATTACAAATCTCTTTGGCATAGAGTCCTAGCCCCATGTGTGCATGAGGGGGGGACAATTGTATATGTTTATATCAGCCAGAGTGACGAGGCCAGTGAAGCTGAGGGGCTTTCCGGCCATGCTGCTGACCCTAAGGTCCCACATGCACTTTAGCTACAGTAATGTTTAAGGAATGTATGACTGCAGAGTAAGGAAAGTGTTTTCTTGAGTAAAAAGTCTCAGAGATTAGTGGACATTGCAGGTGTAATGTTTAATGTAATGTGTAGTGTAATGTAACACCCACCTTTGTCTGAATATCCTCTTCAAAGTGCTCACAACACAACCAAGAGTCTTTCTTCTGATCAGCCTCAGCCTGACAGCATCACCTTTAGGAAATCTGTGGAGAGAGAACAATTTATAAAAGAGGGACAAGCTCTATTATACCTACTTCTAGCTCAGTTAAATACTACAGAAATATATTATTTATACATTTATACATTATCACATTTAGTCAACATTGTACGTTTTTTATAAAATAATTGCTTGTTAAAATAATTTTTATTTCAGATTAATGCAAGAATAAAACAAATCCCACACATTAAGATAATGTTTGCTTGCAAAGGTAAACAATACATGTGCAGTGGTAGGAGGTGTATCGTTCTCCCCCTCCATGACAAGTTCCCAGGTGCAGGATGTAGGAGGATATGTCTGTCTATGTGGCTAGTTATGTCTGTCTATCTCTATGTTTGGATTAGCATGAAGGACATGACTTGAACAGGACTAGGAGCAAATGGTAATTAATAACTATACTAATATTATTGATTGTTAATTTCCATAACCTTGCTGCTGTTTATTTCCTGAAGTTTGTTAATTTTTTAAGTTATTATACATGTTTAGCTTGTTACAAAATTACAATTACTAGACATGTAATTGTATGAATTGTTTAATACTGCCAGTTGAATAAATTATTTAATGTTATTCATAGATATGCAATGTGTTGCAAACATTTTAAATCACCATAAAACAATACTCTAGCATAAAATTAAGTTAAGAAATGATTAACACGACAAAAGGAGCTCACACAAAGTAGAAATGAGAGCCCTGTAGCCCACCCTTTCAGGCACAGCTTCCCTCTTTTGAGCTGATTGGAAGAAAGGAGAGCATTGGGCGAGGAGGTTTATATTGCCGAGGTTGTGCCAGGACGTTGGCATGATTGGATGGTGAGTGCTTTGATCTGTCTCAGAGGGATGAATGGCGCCAGAGAGGTAACCGCTAGCGAAGCCCGTAGGCTACGCACACCCGTAGAACTGTAGTTACATCAAGTAACTATAATGTATTGCACATGTATGTTTTCGACTGATTAATTAAGATTTGTTTAAAATGTCTTCAAATTCATTGTTAAATCTAGTCCCTTTTTCCTTCCTCTTCGGTTATCTTTTTGTTGTAAAGCCACAGTTTCTCCTCTAATTCTGCTAATGTACCATTCATCTCTTCATATACTGTATGGGTTCTTCCTCAGTCCAGTAATTTAATTCGTCTCACGGATAAATAGGAAACTGTCCAGTAAATATGTCTGTAGCTCGACAAATTATTATTTTAATAACTGGCAACACACAACACAAAACAACCATTGCCATTACTATAAACCCTGCAATTGCCAGACCTTTGAAATAATTTTGGCCATGTCAACTGGCTTAACCATGTCAAAAAATCCTAAAAATAAAAATCCTAAAATAAAGGTTTCAAGATTTAAGATTCAAGATTACTTTATTGGTCTCCAAGGGGGAAACTAGTCTTGTGTGGATCATATTACATGTAAACATAAAGACACAACAAAGATTACAATTCACACTGTTCAGCCATTTTATCCGGCGCAATGATGATCTTCCGGAAAATGAAATAAGGCATTGTACAGACATAGCAGACATCAGACAACAAACAACAAACATAACTACAGTTGTAGTTAAAGAGTAACTACATTTAGTCATTTAGCAGACGCTTTTATCCAAAGCGACTTACATTCACCAGTGTTACATTTACGGATGACGCTTTCATTTAAAGCGACTTACATTAAGGTTCCATTCACCAGTGTCACAGCTGGAACACCACTGGAGGCAAGGTGGGTTAAGTGTCTTGCCCAAGGACACAACGACAGTATGAACTGTGGAGAGCGCGGGACTTTCCGGTTGAAGGACAACCGCTCTACCACTGAGCCACTGCCGCCTAGTAACTAAACCCTAAACCAACTTTTTTTAGTTAATGATCTGTAAGAATGGGGCCTTATTAGTGCTGTTCACTGATCTGAGTAAAAGTTTTGACATTTGAGTATAAAGTATATTAATTTTACATTTTATGGTGTAAAACCGTCTAAGTGCTGCCCTCCTCAGGTTGAACGGTAGTTACTGCAGTTGAATTTTTAGACTGAAGATTCTTTCCTAGTGTGAAGTATACTGGCTCGACTAACGGCTCTCTACCCACGCCCCTGGCACGACCCCACACCATTGGCATTGGCTCACGCCCCTGGTATAAAAACATCTTCCCAAGTAGCGGGTGTTGAAAACATCAGGCTAGCAATATTAGCATGTACTTGTAGTGTTGCTGGTTGCAACAGCACTGCTGGACTGCATTACTTTCCAGTTGAGTTGGAAATTAGACGCCAGTGTGCACTTGGCCTGGAACACCCTGAGTTCCTGCTGAGAGCTGGAGTTTGCAGCGGGCATTTTAAGAGGGATTGCTTCTCCAACGCAATGGAGGTGGAAATGTGCTTCTCAAAACAGCTCCCGCTGAAAAGCAACACAGCGCCTAATGCTGCTCCTGCATGGATTCCCACCACCGCAGCAGCGTCTTGAGGTGAGTGAACATATATTTTGAAACACAATTTATGTTTCTTCTTAGTAAAGCTAAAGTTAATCAATCAATTTTGTCATGTTCCTAGTTAGGTAAAGTATGCTAAACGTTAGCTTCAGCTGCTCCTGTGGCCCAGTACACAGACATCTAGCTTTACTCTATCACTCAATATTCCGTTAGTTATTTCTCGAACACGGGCAGCACTCTGTTGTACTTGTAGCAGAGATGTAGCCCTTGGCACTAAAGACCTGTGACTGGCTCATGACTCTGGACTTGACTGAACATCTCATGACTCATGTATGTTGTGTATTGCTGCTCCTCGGGGTAAACCGAGCAGAGCTGGAGCTGCTGAGGAGACAGTGTATCACAGGCTGCAGCTACCAGACCGACCCAGAGACAGTACACACGGATTAAAATACTAGTGCTTTCACGGAGAATATACTGCAATAGTAATGAGAATATTTGTGTTATTAATATCATTTATAAACATTTTCAAATCTCTAAAATGAATTAATATAATACTGTAATTGCAAACAATAACACAACTCTTTTGTTTTGCCTAAGATGTCCAGAGAAACTGGGTGCCAGCCTGAACCAGTCGCTGCAGATCTGCAGGTGAAGCAAAGGTGAGTTTGAATACTGTAAAGTATTTTTAATTTTTGTTTTATTCTATATTTCTCAGGCACCATGTACAAAAACAATAACCTCACAAGAAAAGATATGCTTTGTACCAGATTTAGAATTTCAGACTGTCTAGGAATCTGATTCCATTGTTTGATGGTTTGAAATTAAAAGGCTGATTGTGCAAAGGCAGTTTTTGTGAGTTGTGGACCGAGATGTTTGGGTCTCATCATATAATCAAGATAACAAATCATTTGTGAAACTCTTTTTTGCAGCCCCCCAGGCCAGAACGCCTTATAGGAGTGTGTCATGTGACACAGACACTGATGGAGCTGCCAGAGTGTCCCAGGACTACCTCTGCACCAATAATGAGGAAACGCAGTTAGCTCTATAGTTTCTGAGACTTAGCTTTACTTTGCTGACTACATTTAGACTAATGTAAACACTAATACACTGTTGAACACACTCAAGATTCTTAAAAATTTTGGAACAGCTCATGAAGTTATGATCAGCCTGTTTAAGTCTGGCTCTTGCATTTCACCATCTTCGCTCCAATAAGTGCAACTGACAGTGACTTTCAAACACAAAGTAAAAAGCCTCTGTCCTGACTGTGCACGATTTACAAAGTTTTGGACCTGCCTTGAAATGATGTATGAGAATTTACTATGACATTTATTTTTTATTTAAATTAAGTGTGTATATAATAAATATTATATCTGTTGGAGCCATTCTGTGTATTGGGATGGGTTGGCGCTGTGTTCTGCCACAAGTCTACTTAAGACATGGGATAATTAGACATGGGATAATTTAATCTAATCTAATCTAATCTAATTAGTGCAGGTGTGGCACACAGCGAGGTGCATGGCTTTTGACCGTGAGACAGGGCGTGTAACATGGAGACTGACTTGTGTTAAGTTTATTTTAGAAATGTTTCATTTTTTTTTAATTAATAAATGGATTGGCATATCCAAGTTTAAGTTCAGACTTATTAAAGTTTATTATTTTCACGGTATTTAATTATTTAAGCCACAAGGAAACAGCACGTCGAAACCACGCGTGCAAAATCAACTTAAATGTGCGCCAACATTTAGTCAAAAACCACCTCTGTAAGAAGAAAGGACTGATCAAGTTTAAACGACATGGTCCTTGTGCTGTTTGTACACTTTGTTTTCGACGGCGAACGGCTGAATGGAAACGCTGGCGCATTGAACAGTGAGCCGGACGAGCGGAGATCGGTGTCGGAGACAGTGGAGATCGGTGCCGGACGAGCGGAGGTCGGTGACGGAGAGCGTGGAGATCGGTGTCGGTAGCGGACGTCGGAGTAAAGCGCTTTGAGCCTCACAGTGGATAGTTAAATGGTCTGGACACGGTGAGGAAGGACGCAAAAGACGACGAAAGTTGGTAAGCGGCCTCACATTGGACAGTGAGGAGTGGACACTTTTGATGCAGACACGTCACCAAGTGGAGGAAAGTTCTTTTGGACCTTGAACAAGTAAACCGAGGTTACGACAGTTAACACGCACACACATAAGAAGATGTATGAATTTAAGAGCTGCAGTTATTAAATTGTAAACCGCAAGAGTGACGAGAATACATGGACATTTGTTTTAAAGTAAACAAGGACTTGAAATAAGAGACATTTGGTTCAAAGGGTTTACACAAGAAAATTGATGTTTATGCTTTATTTCTGATTTCTCGTTTTCATGATATGTAAATGAAATGTTTTTTGTTGGGGTAGTGGTTTGAAAACGAGGTAAAATGGATGAAAATCATCAAGATAAAGGGGTAACTCATATGGTGTCAGCAGCTGACTCACAAAATGTTAATGAGGAAGAAGCCTCTGTGAAAAAGGTCTATAAAACTTACAGCAAAAGCACTGCTTTCTAAACTAAGTGACTTAGAGACACTAAGAAAATCCAAATTAGGTAAAGCTGCCAACATAAAAAAAACTTTTCAAGGTTTAATGTGTGAGTCTGGTTACGAAGTTGCAATTAAAAGTAGCTTCAGCAAGTATCAAGTCTTGATTAACGATGCAAAGGTTGCACATAACAATCTGCTTGAGTTGTTACCCATGGATGAAAAGGAAAAGCATGAAACCTGGTTCAAAGCAAAGCTTTTAAGTGTGAATGAATTTTGTCAGTGTGTGGAAAAGCATTTTAAAAGTACAAATAATGGTACTACTGAAGATGTTCACCTTGAGGATGATATAAAACCAATGGACAGTGTATCAAATGCACATGCGCAAGCAAAAGCCAAGAAAGCTGCACTCATGGAACAAGTGGAAATGGATGCTGAGATTGAAGCCTCAGATGCAGAGTTGGCAATACTGCAAGCATTTTCAGATCGGGATGGAATGGAATCTTACTTTGAGAAGCAAAATTCAAAAGAAAGCTGACATTCCTGATGCAAAGTTTGAGAAGTCTACCAGACTGGTGAGAAATAAAGGCTTACCTGTTGCAGTTGCAAGATCCACTGAAAATGTTGCACATGCAGTTGATGACAATTCGACACGACAGATTCTGCAAAGGCAAAATGAAATATCCGAGCTGCTCATACAACAACACAGAGCAAGCCAACTGCCACCAAGACAAATGCCTGTTTTTGAAGGTGACTGTGTGGAGGAGAAAGCAGCATCTAAAGGTGATTGCATGTATTTTTTGGAAAGGTGCACCAGAGGGCGCCCACACGACCTCGTACAAAGCTGTTTACATATGAGTGCGGAGAGAGGCTTTGAAACGGCTAAAGCCCTCCTAAAGGAACACTTCGGCAATGAAACAAAGATCACAGCAGCATATATGGAAAAGATTCTCAACTGGCCTGTGGTGAAGGCTGAAAGTGTTTCGTTACTACAGGACTATGCATTGTTTTTACGTGGATGCAATAATGCAATGTCAGATCTACAGGACATGAAAGAGTTGGACATGTCTGCCAATCTCAAAATTATCGTTTCGAAACTTCCTTTTAAATTGAGGGAAAATTTTAGAAGTTCTGCATGTGATATTCGTGAGAGACACAACCGCAGACCTAACTTTTATGACGTTGACGTATCAAGTCAAAATCTTGTCTGATCCTATTTTTGGTGATATTCAAACTACTGAAAGAGAAAAGCAGTTTAAAAGGGATGTGTATATAGCAAAGTCTAAGTTGAAGCGAGACAACTTTGCTACAATTGTCTGCGCTGTTAGCAAAGTACAACACAAAGACACACAAGAAGGTAAACCAGAGGGACAGCAACATCATCATCAATTGTTTATTCTGTTTACAAAATCACAGTCTGAATGAATGTCAACGATTTGTCAAGAACAAACATCGTGAAAATATCAACTTCTTAAAGGAAAAAGGAAATGCTTTGGGTGTCTTAACACTGGGCATTTGAGCAAAAATTGCGATAAGCGTAAAATCTGTGAAAAATGCAAACAGAGCCATCCAACAGCTTTACACATTCACGTCAAACAAGTCGACAAATCAATGAACACCAGCGGCATCTACCCAATGAACCTAAACCAGCTATAAACCATACGCTTGTGTCAGCTCAGACATTTGGAAGCCAGACCGGGGCCGGTATCAATGGTACGCTCTCCATCCTACCAGTTCAGGTAAAAGCACAAAAAGGCAACAAGGTAATTCAGACTTATGCATTTCTGGATAATGGCTCAACATCCATATTCTGCTCTGAAGCTCTTATGCGTAGGCTTAATCTCACTGGGACAAAGTCAAAAATATGTTTGTTAACGATGAGCCCAAAAACATCAGTGTCAACATACATTGTGAATGGACTTGAAATAGCTAGTCTTAATGGAACAAGGTTCTACAGTCTTCCAAATGTTTACAGACAGAAAACGATGCCAGTAAATACAGCAAACATCATAAAACAAAAGGACCTTACACAGTGGCCTTACCTTGAGCACATTGAAATCCCTGAAATTGATGCTAACGTGGAGTTATTAATAGGTACTAATGCTTCAAAGTTGCTGGAACCATGGGAAATTGTGAATAGTCAAGGTGAGGGTCCTTTTGCTGTTAAAACCCTATTAGGGGATAGTGATCAATGGCTTAGGAAAGGATTGCAAAGACAACATGAATTAAAATGGCTGTCATAGTGTTGCTGTAAACAGATTATCTGTGGAATCACTTCAGCTGCTATTGGAGAAGCAGTACCAAAGTGACTTCAATGAAAAAATTGCTGAGGACAAAGAAGAAATGTCAAGGCAGGAGGCAAGATTCCTTGAAATAATGGATCAATCTGTAAAATTAAAGGACGGACATTACAGTTTAAAGCTGCCATTCAAAGCCCAGGAGGTAACACTGCCAAACAATCGTTGTATTGCTCAACAGCGCCTCATTGGACTAAGAAGGAAAATGGAAAGAAATGAGAAGTTTCACCAAGAATACGCAAGCTTTTTTGAGAATGTTATTAGCAGTGGCTATGCAGAAATAGTACCGCAGGATGACTTGCGTTGTGGAGAAGAGAACTTGTTCTATATTCCTCATCATGGAGTGTATCACCCACGCAAAGGCAAGTTGCGAGTTGTCTTCGACTGCGGAGCTAAGTTTAAAGGAACTTCTTTGAACGAACAGCTTCTGCAGGGTCCAAACCTCACAAGTTCCTTAATAGGAGTGTTTTTACGATTCAGACAAGAACCAGTTGCTTTTATGTCTGATGTGAAGTCTATGTTCTATCAAGTCAAAGTGGCTGAGGAAGACAAAGACTTTCTAAGGTTCCTATGGTGGCCTAATGGTGATCTGTGCAAGCAAGTTGAAGAGTACAGAATGACTGTACATCTCTTTGGAGCAGTGTCATCGCCTAGTTGTGCATGTTATGCTTTAAGGAAAACTGCAGACGACAATCGGAACAGTTATTCAGACGAAGTGATTGACACGGTACATAGAAATTTTTACGTGAACGACTGTCTGAAAAGCTCACCATCGGTGCAGAAAGCGGTGCAAATTGTCCATGATCTGGCTGACCTTTGCCAGAAAGGAGGTTTTCATCTTACGCAATGGATCAGTAACAGTCGCAAGGTCCTTCAAACAATTCCTGAGAAAGAACACTCTAAAAGTGTGAGTGAACTCAATTTAGACATAGACCAAATCCCGGTAGAAAGGGCACTGGGGCTACATTGGTGTATGGAAAATGACAAATTTAACTTTCATTTGAACTGCAAAGAACGTATGCAAACACGACGAGGGATTTTATCAGTCATTAGTTCAGTGTATGATCCCTTAGGGTACCTTGCGCCAGTCCTTCTTCCAGCCAAGCACATTTTACAAGAATTGTGCAGAATGAACTATGGCTGGGATGAAGAAATTCCACAAGCTTTAAAGCAACAATGGATAAATTGGTTGACTGACCTGAAAGAGATCTCAGAGTTCAGAGTGAGTAGGTGCTTGAAACCACATGACTTTGGAACACCAGTCCATGCCCAGTTGCACCACTTTGCTGATGCCAGCGAACGGGGATATGGCACCGTAACATACCTGAGGTTACAGAACAAAGCAGGTCATGTACATGTTTCCTTTCTTCTTGGAAAGGCCAGAGTAGCACCTCTTAAACCCGTAACCATTCCTCGATTGGAACTCACTGCTGCTGTTTTGGCTGTTCGGGTGGACAAAATGGTAAAGTCAGAGTTACAGCTTTCTTTATCAGGATCCTGTTTCTGGACTGAGAGTAGTACAGTCTTGAAGTATATCAGTGTAGCGTATATAGTGTAATATACAAGGGTATGTTTGTATAAACATACAGAAGATTAATTTTAATAATTGCAATAATTAATTTTGCTATTAATATTAATTAATTAAAATTAATTTCTGATTAAAAGGGGCACCACCCTGGTTTTAACAGGTCCAGAGAAACTGTTTAGCCTAGTCTCATTAATCTTAAAGGAAGAGAATTCTATTGTTTTTGAACATTTCTTAATTATAAACAGAGAAACATAAATGTCTTTTATGGTGTTTTATTAAAAATTACACAGATCTAACACAGGTATAAGGATAACTAACATTGGAACAGGGAAGGAATTGGAAACAATACACAGGAACGAACAAAGGATTAAATACAGAGGTAAATATTTGCTTTCAGGTGGTTTGTGAACCAAAGGAATGTTTAGACCTGTTAAACTAGATGATGGGATTTAACCAAAGGGGCCTTTAACGGAGGAGGGAGTGGCGATTTTGGGCAGAGGACATTCTAACGACGCCAAGGCTGTTGTGTCACGTGCGGACTTACTCTTGAGGTCAGCTGGGCTGGCACGATTAGGTGGGTCGCTATCAGCGGTCCGAGCGTCCTGAGTGTTGGAGCGTTCTGGACGCTTCCTGGAGCGTTCCACACCAAGGATGCCGTCGCGTCTCGTCTCCTCCAGAGGGTTTGCAGCCGGTGTAGAGAAAGATGTCCGGTTGTTGCCGAAATGCCTGGGCCTCAATGCACCGTTAAAAAGTCTTAGGTTGGGCAGGTCATTGCAGTGTCCATGGAAAGAGTTCTCAGCTGTTTGCTGGTTAAAACTTGCTTCTGCGCGCGCTCCTTTGGGAAGGGGGCGGGCGCTTTAGCAGGCACAGTCTTAGAACAAAAGTTTACTCATGCTAACATGAGGCTCGAAGCTTAGCCATGGGTGCCGAAGGGCAGGCTGGTCTGACGAGGCTGGAGGGGTCGGAGGCAGGAGCAAGAGAGGGCCAGCAGCAAAAGAGGAAGAGTTTTGGCTCGCAGCCAGCTTTTTATTAACTTCCGGCGGAAGAGGAAGTTGGCGGAAGGGGAAGTTGCTTGGGAACGTCTAACTAAAGTTTTTACTAAAGTTTTTAAAACATTCCTTTTGTTTCACCCCATTCTCATAACACATAACAACATTCATATCTGTAGGATTATACAAAGAAAAGTCGAGTATTATGAATATGTAGAGTATTGTTGAAACGTTAATTACATTTTATTTAAAACAAAACGGAAACCATAAAGGGAGTTATTTGTTTGCAACTCCGTGTCCTGGAAAAGAACAGTATAAATAACACAATATCAAAAATACATTTTCCTGTAATGTAAGAATTACGAAATTGTCTTTTGATGATTGGATAGAGTCATTTGTTCATGGAGTGTAGACGGAGCGCTCCAGGAAGTGGTCTTTGCATCCAGCTAAAACAACAATTTTATCTTCAGTTTTATGGTTAAAAAGACATGGCGCCGGGGCACTGGTCCTGAGTCACCTTTGATCCTGGTGCCTGGTGGACCCAGGTTCCACTGCTTGTAAAAGAAAGAGCAAAGTCATTAACAGCATTTCTTCTCCATAAAGCACTTTGGCCATGCTTTTATCTGAAAGAAAACAGTGTTAAGTTTGAGGCTTTCAGATACAGGCTTGTCTCTGAAGGCCTCTGGCAGGGGCAGTTAAGGCAGGACAGTTAATCCGTGGGGATTTCAATGGTGGTTCTGCTACATCAGCAATGAAAACAAAAGATTTCGAACATTTGTGACCAACAGAATAGCCATCATTAGGGAAGCTTCAGACCCAGCACAGTGGCGGTATGTTCACACAAAACAAAATCCGGCAGATGACGCATCTAGAGGACTGACCGTCCATAAGCTTCTGAACAGCAAAACATGGCTATCAGGTCCAGAATTTCTGTGGAAAGCAAGAGAAACATGGTTGCAGTATGAAGTAGAGTCCACAATTGAAGAGAATGATCCAGAGGTCAAACTGGAGATCCCTACAAACACAATAACTCTTCATGAGGATAATGCAACCAATCAACTCATCACATATTTCTCTGACTGGAAAAGGTTGAAGGTTGCAGTTGCATGGTTACTCAAGGTCAAAAAGGCTTTAGTGGAGTTGAGTCAAAGAAGGAAGCAACTTGTGAAGGCTGAAATGGCTGATCTTTGTTATGTCGACAAGAAAATGTTGGAAGCCAGAAAATCGTTGCCACAAGAACTGAGGATCTATTAGCAGCAGAACAAGCTGCATATCCTTCAGTTCTGTCAGAGAGAAAGATTTGACAAAGAGATTTGTGCACTAAAGACAGGAAAACCCATAAAAGGGTGTAGCCCTATCTACAAGCTGAATCCTGTTCTAGAGGATGGACTGTTAAGAGTAGGTGGAAGATTGTCCAGGACTGCAATGCCCGAAGAGAGCAAACACCCAGTCATCCTGTGTAAAGATCAATACATCTCCATGTTAATTCTTAAAAATGTTCATGAACAGACGAGGAATGGTGGGAGAAATTACATCCTCTCCAAATTGAGAGAAAGGTTTTGGGTCACTCATGCCAATGCAGCAGCAAGGAAAATCTTGTCAAGTTGTGCTTTTTGCAAACGTCACAAAGGAAAAATGTGTGATCAAAAAATGTCTTATCTTCCCAAAGAAAGGATTACTCCAGACTTGCCTCCATTTACTAACGTGGGAGTGGACTATTTTGGGCCCATTGAGGTAAAACAAGGACGTTCCTATGTGAAACGTTATGGGGTTATCTTTACATGCATGGCCAGTAGGGCAGTTCATTTAGAAGTTGCACACTCATTAGACACAAACTCTTGCATCAGTGCTATTCGTCATTTCATATGCCGAAGAGGACCTGTAGCACACTTTCGTTCAGACAATGGCACGAATTTCACAGGAGCAGAGAAAGAGCTAAAAAGAGCAATTGCAGAGTTAAACAACAAATCAATTGAGAAAGCTTTAATACATGACAACATCAAGTGGACGTTCAACCCACCTACAGCTTCACATCATGGCGGTGCTTGGGAAAGCATGATCAGACTGGTCAGGAAGGTCTTAGTATCTGTTTCACATCTACAGGTTTTAACTGATGAAACCTTAGTCACAGTCTTATGCGAAGCCGAAGCAATCTTGAATGACCGACCAATTACGAAAGTTTCTGAGGATCCTAATGATTTAGAGCCACTGACAGCTAACCATCTTCTTACTTTGAAAAGGAAACCAGTTTTGCCTCCAGGTCTGTTTGATCAAAGGGACCAGTACGTAAGACGAAGGTGGAAACAGGCTCAGTATCTTTCAGATTTATTCTGGAAAAGGTGGACAAAAGAGTATCTTGTTACTCTACAGGAAAGACAAAAGTGGAACAAAACAAAACGTAATCTTATGGCAGGAGATATCGTTTTGGTTGCAGATGCTACAGCACCATGAAATTCTTGGATGATTGGAAGGATTATTAAATCCTTTCCAGATAAAGCAGGCATAGTCAGTGCAAATTAAAACCAAAACAAACATAATTGAAAGACCAGTGACAAAATTAGGACTGGTAGAGCAGTCAATGTAAAATTGAACAAACACATAAAAGAGGAGTTTATTTGTTTATTTGTTTGTTGTTTTTATTGTAAGATGTTTTTTGTTATATTAATGTCTCCATTTATGTACATGTTTATAATTGTTTATAATTATAAAGTTTATTTTAGAAATGTTTCATTTTTCGTTATATTAATAAATGGATTGGCATATCCGAGTTTAAGTTCAGACTTATTAAAGTTTATTATTTTCACCGTATTTAATTATTTAAGCCACAAGGAAACAGCACGTCGAAACCACGCGTGCAAAAACAACTTAAATGTGTGCCAACAATATCAATATAAAATGCTTACTGTAAGAACAATATCTAAAGAATATAAGAATTATGTAAAGGCAGTTTGAGAAAAGGGTGTCATTTAGACATTCTTTTGTAAATGTTTATGTTGATTCATGTTCATTTTGAGTTTTATAGCTGGTTTTATAATGCATGTTTTTAAACCATTGTTTTGTGTGTAACATCAGGTATAACTGTTTCTTCATATTTAAATTTTTTATATACCAACTATATTTATAAATTCAGTATTGGAATCCTCTGTGAGGACAGCACAAGGAGGTATGACCTGTACCTGCTGGCCCAGGTATCCCCAGCTCCACCTGACCACACTGCAGCAGACAGGTGTCTATAACCGCTGAAAGAGCTGGTGCACATGTACAGTATGTGTAAGAGGAGGGTAAAACATTAAATTTACTTATTTATAAAAACATTGCTCTCTTCTTCCTGGAACTACCCTGTTTAACCACGTCTCACCAAAAAGCTGAAGATAACACTACAAAACAAGTGTTAGAGTCTGTAACACAGGGGTTTAGTGCTACTACCTCAAAGCCTGGATGGACTTATGCAGCCGACTCACCAACCTGTCACACCTGTGCATTACCTACAACATGAGAAACAATGTTTATTACTACTTTGTTGGGATGTAAATATTTTATTTGGTTAGAGTTGTGTCTTTTTTGCATATTACTTATTAAATTAACTGGACTTGACACTGGTCTTATTTCATAGCTATACCTTGAGTATCTCTCTATAACACATTCTCTCCCAGGACCAGTGAGCTGCAAGACAAGAGTTTTTTAACAGTTGTAGAGGGAGACTTGAAATCTCTGTTTTGTGTGTAATTAACACTAAATCAAACCAAAATCAAACTAAATGCATAGGTTTGCAATTTCTGAAACTTTGTTAGCATTTGCTAAGCATTAGCCTAAATTAGACAATGCTAACGTTTTTCAGTGCTGGGGCCTGGTTGACTTCAGCACATATTTGTATGTGGGTAGTAGGTGAACAGTTGAATGGTCAGAGTTAGCTAAAGGTGGAAGTACTGTATATTTGCCTTATAAGCATTTCTGATGTTGCCATAACACTTGTCCAAGACTGAACTAATCCTAGTTGCACGTTTAACGTACTGGTAAAACCCAGGAAGTGTCATAGGCAAGTAGAAAGGGTGTAGGGAGGGCAGAGTAGTTCAAGATCGTGGCTACAAAGTGCCTTTTACCGTGACTTGAGTGCACCATTGCTTCCTCACGTACACGCATAGGCCTCCGCCTTTGCTCTTTCCAGATGTTTCCCTCTTGTCAGACTGCCAGCAGGAGAATCCCTCTACCTGTATGAGAGAGTCCGGGATGTCACTGCTCAGCCATTAAACAATACACACCGATATACATGACTCCCTGTATTCATGGCAGTGCCTGGTATTAGTGCGGAGCTCGTCCATCTTGCTGCGCATCAACCTCACATTGCTCAGTATAATAGGGAGAGGTGGCTTTTTACAGTTACATTTATTCATTTAGCTGACGCTTTTATCCAAAGCGACTTACATTGTTCTAATGTAATTACCAGTGTTACAGTCACTGGAGGCAAGGTGGGTTAAGTGTCTTGCCCAAAGACACGACGACAGTATGAACTGTGGGGAGAACGGGAATCGAACCGCCTACCTTCCGGTTGAAGGACGACCGCTTATTACTAGTTACTTTAAAAAATGTAATTTGTTACATTACTTAGTTACTGGCTCAAGAAAGTAACTTTAGTTACAATACTTTAGGATTAGTTTCTTGTCTCACAAAAAAAAAAAATAATAAAATTTTAAACAAAAGTAAATAAAGTAAATAAAAATTTAAATAAATGTCAACTGCAAACACGTTTAAACTTGCTCAAATGACAAACAACAAATGTGTTGATCAAAACCAGTAAAATTAGGAACAACCAGGATATTATTTTCTGATAGACTACTGGTTGTATTTGGTATTGCAAACATAGTGCTAAATGGACAGTTTAAAATAATAATACTCATTGCAAGTAAACAACAAACATTACCAATTATTGAGGTAATATGCTTTCTATTTGGTAAATCTGAATTTTAATTACCTTCAATACTTAAAGCAAAACAGCACTGAAAACGCATCAATTATATTAAGAAAAAGTGCAACAAAGATGAACTTATTAGGGTTGTCAAATGTACCTAAAATCAAATACTAATAAATACTAAGTAGTAGTATTCAAACGAAATACTGTTTTGAAAAAGTATCAATACTAAAAAAAAATTACAATACCAGGAAAAAAAAGTGACCTTTCCTGAACAGTTTTAAAATTATAGTTTTATCAGAACTAGAAAAAGAACACAATGTTTAATAAAGAAAGTTGAAAATGTTGAAAATGGTCAAATCAAGTATATTCCTTAGTATTGAAATAGTTTTAGTATTGCGTTTAGTATACAACCATTAGTTTGATTTAATGGCCTTACAATGGCCAATTTAATCAAAATAATGGCTGTAACTTAAAAGTAACAGTAACTGTTTGGCAGACAACCTATTCCTTCTTGGAGTGAGCACAAGGGTGCCCAGGCTGAAAAGCCTCTCCACTGGGGCACTTGAGGGTGTCTCTGTATTGAGTTTTAAGAATAAGGTCTTGATGTGAGGAAACTGGTGAAGAATGTCTACCTCAAGACTAGACTGGAAATAATTATATATTTCACTCTCACAGTCACAAGAAGCTGGATTGTCATCTTCAAAAGCAAAAAAGTCATTTTCGCTTTTTTTGGTGGAAGTAGAAGCCTGTGGTTCAGATGGGAGCAACTTGTCTATGTCTTGTCTATCAAATAAAGTTCTGCATTCTGTGATCAGCTGTGTCTCAGTTTGAACTTTGGCAGTGTGACAGCAGCAAGCTTAGCCTCCTTGTTGTCCAGTACTGACCCAAATCTGGTCTTGATGGCCTGTATGTGAAAAGAGTAAAACAGCATAAGAACAATGGCTTTCTATTTTTTTTAATTTTTATTTTTGTATAATACACATACCTTAACAATTACATATGGCAGTCCTGAAGTCATTTTAGAGAGGCCAGATCTTGGACATCAAACCTTCCAGTGTTGGCAGAAAGTACCCATAGTAGCAGTTATCTTCACCTTGTAAAATGTCTAAGGCTACAGTGAGGGGCTTCATAACTGAACAGTACTCAGTCAGAAATGTATGTTCACGTTCAGAGAGGACTCTAATGTCTAACTGAGCACACAAGTGGTTTAACTGTGGGACTGGAATTGTGAGGATGCATGTCAAGGCCTCATAGAATGAGTTCCATCTTCTTACTGGGACAATAAGTTTCCGTTTGCATACATTTTCAACAAGCTCAGAGGCTACAGTTGAACGGCTACACTTGGTCCACAGAGCAGAGCACTTTGCTGGTGCACTTCTGTAAACAGATTTGGACTCAGGATTTGCTAATAGCCATTTATTGACATCATTATTGGAAATCAAGTTCAGTGTTTGCGAAGCACATCTCAAGTGAGGAGGCGGACTATAATGTTCTTCTCCCGAGGTGCCATTAGACATAATGTCATCAATGTCAGTAAAAACAACGTCCTCCAAGTCCTCCTCACCCCCCTCCTCCTCCGAATCAGACTGGGCGGCTACTGCCTCGTAAACCCGAAAGGCTTTTATGATTTTTGACCCATTAGATTAGATTAGATTAGATTAGATTCAACTTTATTGTCATTACACAAGTACAGGTACAAGGCAACGAAATGCAGTTTAGGTCTAACCAGAAGAAACATTATCAGTAACAGTAGCGGTTACCTTTTGAGTGAGTCCAAACGCTGAATGTATGCGTTCTATTTCACTTGCCACAACGTCGTATGTATGACGTCCTTTTATTCTTTGGGAGGCAATTGCTGCTTTTTCTCGTTTAAAGTTGTCTGGGTTAATTGAGCCGTCATGCCCATATAACTTTTATTTTGACAAGTCCAAATATCAGCAGTAGATGACACAAACTCCAGGCTCTCAAAGCGCTTTTCTTTAACTCACTTTCCATCTTGTGATAACACTGCTCCAGATAGTTTGCAAATGTTTTTCTGTCGTTTCTACTTTCCAGTCCATCCGCAGTTTGTATTTTGTGTAAAATGTTTCGGAACGACGGTGACTCGACAGTAGAAATAGGTAACATCTCTTCCACAACATACGCTGCTACAAGCCTGTTTCTTTCTGCCTTTGAGGTTACTTGGCAGCAAAATTCTAGCCAAGGTTGCTTACGACGTGTCGGTGTCTCATCTGAGGCGCCCTGTTGTTCTTCTTTGGCAACAAGCTTCACATTTGCATGTTGACGTTGCAAATGTTTTAAAAGGTTGGAGGATGAGTTGGTTGCAGTTGACAGTCGTTTACTACCCAGGCAGAGCTTGCCCTCTACAAGCAAATTTTTTTCTTTTTGCAAAACATACTTAAAATAGTGTGCATATTTCCACCGGTGAAACGCCTTCGGCTCACACACCTCTGTCATGTTGTTTTTCCCCTCCTCATGCTCAATGTGTTGGTTCCTGTTTACAGAATTAAGACGTTAGCACGTCCGCACGCATGCTGAGGAAGTTTACGTCCTATCGTTCTCTACTCAAGCAGAGACGGTGGCGCTAGTAGCGAACTAAGTACTTTGTTAATAACTGTAATCTAATTACAAGTATTTTCATTATAACGCGTTACAGTACTTAGTAACGCGTTACACCACGTTACACCACGTTACACCAACACTGCTCACACCCCACACCTTATTGTGCCAGTGTTTGACAGGCAGGCTTCGCTTTGATAGTCTCTGGGAGTAGAGCAGGTGACAATGCTCCCTCACTCTGTAGAGAAGGAAAAGTTCCCCCCATAAGTCTATCAGTTAGTAGCAGCAATATTATCACTAGACTGAAAAGTATAACCATAGTTCGTTACACAAAGTCTGTTTTAGTTAGTGTTACAGCTGTTAGCGTGTCCTTCAGCTAAAGCTTTCCAACACTAGCGGCAGAGCCAGTCCTTTCTCGCTGCGGAGACATGCAATTTAACAGCTTTTAAATCTTCTGTACTGCATAATTACGTTGATAGACCAATAAAATGACAAAACAATCAATCAAGACGTCAGACAAAACTAGACAAACTGACAAAAAGTGCAGAGTAACACTCGCCCGGTTTGCCAGCTGAGCAGCGCACCAAGAACTGTTATCACAAGGTCCCTTTAATTCTATTAATACTCACGCTTTTAATAACCCTTCAATTATGCTTTATACCTTATACTGCCTGTTGCGTTAGAGGCTATTGTCTTTTTTACAGTATACAATACACTCCCTGCATAATCCGTATCTGTATTGGGATCGAGGATTTAACTAGGCCCATGTCTGGTTTACTCTTAGATCAGACCTCAGCGGGAACCTGTTCTAATAATGTTCTTCTGATATTACTATTTGTTCTGGGGTATTTTTGTCTACAATGACTCTTTCAGCCTTGACTCTATCACATGCATCTAGTGATATTTTAAAATATTTATTGTCTTCTGAAACATAACTCTTTAATTTCTATAGATATTCATTTTTGAACATGCAAAACAGCTGTTATTATTGGTTTAAGTGCACTCATCTCCAGTCCTTCTGCCACTATTAATGTGAAATGAGGAGATGAATTTGTGATCAGAAACAAAGGCTCACACTGGGTTTTAATAGCTACTGCCACAGCACCCTGCTTTCTAATATATATTTTTTGACTCATGATGAAAACAATTTTGCCATTTATGTGCTCCTGAAACTGTCCTCATAGTTCCATATTATCTTGTTTTCTGTTGTACATCATTGTACAATGTAATGGCGTCTTCGGCACACGCGAGGTCTTAAATTGTCTCTATCCAGTCCTGCCATTTTGTCCACTTCTGTCCAAGTTCAGACTCCTGAGGCCATCTCAATCAGTACATCACATTTTTGTATCTATCACTGCAGTAGCTGACATCATCTTGCAATCAGTATAGACCCCACTGTGTACATGTTATACTAGTTCTTAGCACACACAGGTCATCTCTTCCTAAGATTCTAATTGGAGTGTTTTTTAACATAATGACGTTTTTAATGTCTTTCCCACCACAGTCAATTGCATTTTTTGCGTGAGAGGAATAATTTGTGTTTTCCCAGGGAATCCCACTGTTTTTACACTTGTATCTGATAATGGTATATTTCATCCTTCACTCCTGTATCAATGTTATGTCCTCAGTTGATGAAGACAATGTTGTACAAGACAAACAGAGTCAAGGTCACAGAGTTTTGGTGTTTGGCTTTTATTGGTCCAAACACACACAAAAATAAAACAGCCAACAAAAGTGGAGGGAGGAAGGCTGTATGGTTGTGCCAAATCAAAGAAACAAAAAAAAAAAACAGAGCCTAAGAGCAGAGAACTAAAATATACACGAGTGGCAACAACCAATAAACCTAGTGGGCTAAACAGAAATTTTCTACGTGGTGCTAAAATGTATAGGGTCCCCGCTCACCTGCCAACCTCCCAACCAACAACATGTGCTTTACAAATACAAAGAACATTCAAACAATGCGAGAGAGAGAGCGAGAGAGAGAGCATACAGCTCCAGGTGCTTCTTTTTTAAAGCTTGAGCCAGGCCCTGATTGGCTGCTCCAGGTGGTGAGTTATCCAACCAGGATGTGGCAAACAGGTTCCACTCACAGCACCTGAGAGCAAAAAGGGGAGGAGGAAAGACAGGAGCAGGGAGGCAGAGACAAATCTCCCCTGCATGTAACAATCAACCATAAAGAGATAGTAATTGTCTATTTTTACTATAATTATCGGTTCATCTTGCGATCAAGTGGATACAATTTTTTCCTCTTGGTTATTCTCCGGGCACTTCTAATATTCTCTCCCTTGTCTTGCTATTGGGCCACACTCCTGTTGGATGTGTCCCATCTGACCACAAGTCCCACACCCTTCAGACATTCGATGTAAGTTTGGATTTGACAGGCGACCTGCCGTGATAAATTCATCATTCAACAGGCACAGAATCGACCTGCCTAAGTTTGGATTTGACAGGCGACCTGCCGTGATAAATTCATCATTCAACAGGCACAGAATCGACCTGCCTCTTCCTCCGGGCCTGCCTCTCTGTGTGGGCATCCCTCTATACCCCCACTGTGCTCTAGGCTGATTGTAGTAAGCTTGCTGTGGAGGCATTCGTCCTGCTATAGGAGGCTGACAAAAATAAGGGCTTATCCATATCCTGAGACTGGGTGCTGCTCTGGCTGCTGCCACTGTGGCTTGCAGCCCCCTGCTGCTGTTGACTTCCTCTGTTATAACTGGGCCCTGTGTTTTGCTTTTGTCTTTCTTTTGTTTATTATTAAGTTTGTTCACTTGCAGCTGTGTTAGCTTATTTGTCAAAGTCTTAATAGCTTCTTCCTCTTTTTGCTTTTTCTTCCTATAAACCTCTACATAAATTATGACGTGCACTGAAAATAGTGTCCAGTTGATATTCCTTGAGCCTACAACTGAGTTCTGTTGAGTCTGTAATTTAGGAGGCCTTGCTTTTTTTAACCATCTTCTCCCACATGTGTTAATTTTCTTTTCATATTCCCTTAGACTTGGGCAGTATGAGGTCTGTTTGGGATCGGAAAGTGGAGTGCTGATAAAACGCTTTAACTGAGAATTATCAGCTTCAGAAGAACCTTTCGACTGTTTTAACAGTTTCTCTGCCATTTTCAATTTTTATCATATCTGTCTTGCCAGGACTGACTTATTATCATTTTATCCAGCTCTTTAGATTTTTTTCTTTTATTGTTTCTAAAGTCAGGAGAGTCTTTTAACACCTCTTGAAGGGAGTGGGTCTTGCCACATTCCACAATTATCTTTTTTCAGATTGGCGCTGCTGATATCACTGTCATCTCTCGCTGTCAACTTTCCTGTTATTTCTCCATTCATTTTTTCAAACAGCTCTTTTACTGGAAATTGTCCAGCAATTTCATTATATTGTGGAGGCAGTACTGGGGCTGAAGGTTTGTCACAAGTCTTGAATTGTTTGTCACAAGTCAAATATTTCTGGTCCCATTTCAGCTGTCTGCACTTTTTTAAAATATCAATTAAGCTTCTCCACGACTCGTGTCTAAACCATCCCAATACTTCACGTTCTTTAGTTCGCTTTCCTTCTCTTTTATTAGTTTGATCCTTAGCCTTGTAATGTTTAAATTATCCTCTACTTTATTGCAGCACATTGGGTGAAAGCTGCCCGTAATAGGACACTGTAAAGCGCCATGAGCTCTTTTATGCCTATTTCTTCACATAATTCCTGATCTGTTTCTCTTGGCTTGGTTTTTGTCTAACAATTGCCTCCAACGGAGTCAAAACATTTCCAATTTTTGTCATTTTGCCTCCCATCCTGACTTTTTTGTCCTGTGGGATTTAATACTATTTTTCCCAACTTTTTTGGAACTATTAATGCTCACAAGTCTTACCACAATACTTTCTTAAAATAGCAGCGATTTAAGCCGTGGATTTGCAACGTCCCTAGAAATTCTAAATATCACTCCAAAGGCATGATTGAAGTGCTGGTTTGCACTCCAACTAAACCTAATATTGAGATAAATGTAAACTTCCTAATAACTATCTGTACTGCGCTTAGCATACAGTTCTCCATATACTTCTGCTAAATCAACAAATTCTGTTATTTTACGCAAGTTTGTTCCTTATCATCTCTGTAATTTTTTTATAACAAACATAAGTTCATATTACTTAAGTTTCTATTTTAATATTTATTTCTGATATAAGGCTCTCCTTATTTCTCAAATTTATTATTAGGGTTCTGCTCTGAACCAATTTTTAATGTTATCCTATTTATGATAATAAAACTAACCCTTTAATAGTTTTTTTTTGTATTAAATTCAATTAATATTATTTTTTACAGCGCTCTTAATTATTTGTTGACGTTTTTCTATTATTTTCTTTTCCTTTCTAATTTAAGTCTTTTTTCACACACACTTGATCGCCCACACATGGTGGCGTTCAGTCGCTGGTTCTGCATTTCTTTTCCGACATGAATCTGAACACTAACGATTTGTGTAGCTTAATCATACCTTACTCTAGCTTATTACAACACGCCACATTACAACTTAAAGTGTTTTTATCTGCACTCTTCTTTTAAATTGTTTCAAATTTTTCTTATGTTTTTTCATCTAAATCTTGTAAATTGATTTTATTCCTGCAAAGCACTGAGCCTTATCTCAGCACCGAGCTGAATCTAAGATAGAAAATGTTTGGTTATGATCTTGTTACTAGAACGGCAGGAGTCCACTCACCGTTCTACCCTGTCGACTTGGGACAGGGTAGAACGGTAGAACTCCAAAGCCTGTATTCCTGTATTAAAGCAGGCTTTAGTTTCATCTTTTTTACACTGTTTATTTTGGTTTTCTGGTTACTACTCCATTTTTGTTTTCAAATTAATTGAGCTCCTTTTTGTTTGCTCATATACGCAGCCAGAACTCAGGTTCTATTCTTGAAGATCTCTGTCTTCTATATGGCCTTGTTACCATTAGACTTTCCTGCTGCGCACCATGCCAGGTTTTTCTATATTATCTTTGCACTTCTTCCCTTGGTCAAAAGTCTACTTAAGTACTGAGTAACTGTTTGATCGTAATATCTAATTTATTTTTTAGAAATGATTTAATCAGACAAAAATAGAAAATAATGTTTAAATTGTGGTATTTCCAAATAACAATATAAAAAATGTGTAAAAAATAAATCTTTACAAAATAACAAATTAATGAAGAAAAAACTCAAATTTCCAAACTCACTTTTTGACAACATAAAGCTTTTTAAAACCAATCCCTACAGAAGGTCTCTGTGTTTGAACAGCACAGCTGATGTGTGAGCTTTACTCATGAGGCCAGGGCTGTTTATCCCCTTCAGTTTCAACACTGGAGACAGTAGCCTCTGTTTGTGTTGGTCATGTGACTGCAGGGCTACCTCTGATTGGCGAAAACAAAGCATAGAATGTATCTTGTCGGGTGTAGCCCAATGTAACTGAGTAAGTGTAGCGTTACTTTTTTACAAATCTGCTCAAGTAAAAGTAAAACGCAGTAAAACTACTCCTTGAAGTACATTTTTTTCAAAAAGTTACTTAAGTAAATGTAACTGAGTAAATAAAACTCATTACTACCCACCTCTGCCTCTGTCCTACTTCCTCGGTGTCTCCTGGTGCCAGGCATTCTTATCTTAAACAGATCTTTCCTGTATGTGTGTGTGTGTGTGTGTGTGTGTGTGTGTGTGTGTGTGTGTGTGTGTGTGTGTGTGTGTGTGTGTGTGTGTGTGTGTGTGTGTGTGTGTGTGTGTGTATTAAACCGATCATGTTCAAAACCATATACTTTGACATTATATTTTCTTTTTCCATTAATAAGCTGTTAAATGTATTAATATAACATTATAAAACATACAAAAGCATAAACTAATAAGGCACCTAATGTGGACACATGCATAAGTAAGTGGCTAAATAAGTACATAGACATGAAAAACATAACATCAAAAAAATTACACTACACAACATCACCATCTTGTCCCTTTGTATTCAGCAGGTGCTCCTTAACATGCCACACACTATAGCAGAGACTGAGGATGAAAGAGGACAGCATAGGTCCTGAATGTTCAGGAGATGTTATACACATCCACAACAGAGCGCGAACAGCAGCAGGGATGGCTCAAGCTTTGGCCAGAAGAGACTAGGATGTCTGAACAACACAATCTTTACAATATTTTGTGTACCGTCCCATAGCTGCAAAGGAGGAGTGTCCCCTCAGGTTTCAACTCCTGCTCTGGGTCCCTCTTTCCCCTCCGTTGGTTCCCAGCTGCCTCCAGAGACAAACATGGCCAGTGAACCTGGCTGCTGCCTCCAACAGAGAAGAAGGTACATTTTCAACATTTTTTTTGTTTCTGTTATTTCTTAGTGCCATTAACACCAGCAGGGATGTGACTCTATGGATCCTGCACAGCATTCACTCCCTCCCAGTGTAAGCATCCATTTAACTGGTAACAAGAAACAAATGTTAAACATGACATAAACTACAGTAAAAGTGGCAATAGTTAAACTAGACAGACTTGAAATGAATGGCCAGCCATTGTAATTTTTCCTCTTACACAAAAACATCTCTTATTTAGAGTCTGAGCTCCAGTCAACAGAACAAGTAGAGCAGATTAAAGTAACTCTGAATGCATGTGGATAGAGTAAGAGTTAACAGAAAACACGGCAGTACCTGCATACTCTGGAGCGAGCCAATCTCAAAGGCATATAATCAATCAAAAACTAAAGTATTGCATGCCACAATGGTAAATGGTTGGGATTGTTTTCAATTAATTACTCACTTTTTCTCACTCACTCAATTTTTCTCTAGGTGTCAATTTGTTAGAGCTGCTCAACTTCAGGAAAACATATTATGTTTGATATCTTTGTGAAATATTTTAGTGATGAACTATAATATTTTACATTACCAATTGTTAAAGTATTTCAATTAGGTTTAAAAACATTTTTTTAACAAAGCTCATGGTTCTTTACTTTCAACAAGTTTGTGAATGGACAATTCTTATTATTAACAATTATAATATTTTGAACGCCTGACTCATGGAATACTATAACATCAAAATTACTTGCAATGCCGCAATTCTTTATCCAAATGTTGTATACATAATTCTTCAGACTTATACTACTAATGCCTAATGCAGAGTGCCCTGGACCCCATACTCCCAGAGCACCCTCACTTTCTCAGGGAGGCTGAGTGAGACAATCCCTCTGTAGTTGGAACACACCCTCCGGTCCCCCTTCTTAAAAAGAGGGACCATCGCCCACATCTGCCAGTCCAGAGGTACTGTCCCCGCCTACCACACAATGTTGCCATGGCGTGTCAGTCAAGACAGCCCCACAACATCCAGCGACCAGATCTCTTCCACCCCCGGTGCCTTGCCCCCGAGAAGCTTCCCAACTACCTCAGGGACTTTAGCTTAGGTTATGGACAAGTCCACCTCCGAGCCCTCAACCTCTGCTTCCTCAGTGGAAGACGTGATGGTGGGATTGAGGAAGTTTGAGTTGCAGAACTTCAGTAGAGCTGGGGATAGTCTACTCGGGTAATTTTTTTGTTGTTACAGTTACAATAAAGACTGAACTGAACTCGTTATTTGCTCATGAGTTTCTTGCTTATGGTGTGCTGATGGCTGGGGGTTCAGTATCAGACACGACATTTTCCACCGCCCAACAATGTCCCCAGTTGAAGTCAGCAGTTTCCCACCTCAGGCCGACCGATAGTCCTTCTCCATGGTCTCATCAAACTCCTCCCAAACCCAAGTTTTTGTTCCACAACCACCCGGGCTGCAGCCCGCTTGGTCTGCCGGTACCTATCAGCTGCCTCAGGAGTCTCACAAGCCAACCAGGCTCGATAGGTCTCTTTCTTCAGCTTGACAGCATCCCTTACTTACGGTGTCCAACACCAGGTTTACGGCCACAGCTCAGAGCTGCCGCGTCGACAATGGAGGTGGAGAACATGGTCCACTTAGATTTAATGCCTACAGCCTCCCTCGAGAGCTGGTTGAAACTTTGCCAGAGGTGAGAGATTAAGCTCTCTCTGCCAAACGTTCCCAACCGACCCTCATGGTGCGTTTGGGCTTACAGAGTCTGTCCTGCTTCCTCCACCGCCATCGGAACCAACTCACCACCAGGTGGTGATCCGTTAACAGCTCCGCATCTCTCTTTACCCAAGTGTCCAATACATATGTCCAGAGGTCAGATGAAACTACAAAGTCAATCATCGACCTCCAGCCTAGGATGTCCATCAGTGCACGTGACTAGAACTGAAGTCCAATAACGAAACACTGCTTGGGTTCAGTTCAGGGGGGCCAATCCTCACAATCACACCCCTCCAGGTGTCATAGTTGCTCCTGTAGTGTCAAAACTGACCCCTCAGTCTTTGGCACTATTGTATGGAATAAGTTATGAACGCAACACCAGATCCAATGCCATAGAGTCTTTATTGTTTCACAACCAACACAATAAACGACCCGAGTAGACTCCCCAGCTCTACTAATGTTTGAACAGTAGACATAAGCTTTTATACAGTTTTGATATGACAGTACAGTAATAACTCTTTCTGATATCATCCTGTAAGACCCGGTAGATCCCCTCATTAAATCCTGATGTCATTCTGTACGGTCTTGGGGGGGGATCCTCCTCAGGCTCTGTATCCTCCGATAACAGACACCTGCGTCTTTATCTAGTCCTTCCTGTGTGTGTGTCTGACATTAGGTTTTGTCTTTTATATTAATATGTTAAAATGAATAACTAACTGGGTCTACATAGTTTAAAACACATAACATATAAAATATTACACCACACTACCCACATGAGCGTTGAAGTCGCAATTTGATGCAATTTTATTATTGATTCTCTAACAAAACATTATTATTAGTATTATTATTATGTTGTTGTTTCATTGTGTTGATAATGTTCCATAAATAATCCCTATTGACACATACAGCTCTGGTATAAACTGAAAAAACATACTTCAGTGAGTAAAATAATGTTTTATACTCTCACCAAAAGAGAAGACTCTTCCTTCAGACATGTCTGTGGAGTACAGTCTGGGACGGGGCCTCGTGCTGCAGAACCTGATGGTATGACCTCTTTGTCAGAGCTGCCCACATTCAGAGGAGCGTGTTGGCATCTGCAGAGGGTCCGCTCATGCTCATTGCTGACGTGGAGCAGTACACCTCACCTCCATACCCTGAAATATATTGAATTTAGTCTAAGTGCTATTGTACAGTATGTCATACTTTGGATCAGAACTGAGAGACAAACAGATGTGATTTTTGTTACTATAAACAGACCAGTAAATTAAACGAGACAACCAATGCCAGACGTAACAGAGTTAGCATTAGATGGGCTGTGATAACAATTACATCCTATATTACACCCTGGCTACATTTATAAAGCTTCATTGCTCACGTTATCTCTGGTGAAGGTTATTGAACAAACAAACCAACAGAAGTAACAAAAAAAAAAAAAAAACTCCCTGGCAAAGTCTAACCCTGAAATGCCACAGAGTTAGCATTAGCTGCTTTGTAAACACATTTGAAAAAAATAATTTGAAAAGCCAAGACAGTAAATGTATCGCTTTAGTCAGGGTTATAATTCACTCAGATTTCTCAAATTCTACAAGACAGTTACTTATTTTGAGTCATCATTCCTGTTAGCTGCTTAGCATCCATGTTTTACAAGCACGCAATCGTTATTTATCATTAGACAACTGAAAACAAAACATATTATATATGGTCTGTAATAATGTCTTACCTTTTCAACAAAAAAGCAAGCTCAGGGTCTGTTTTAATCCCCAAAGTAGCAGCCGTACTGCAGTCCACTCTGCTTACAGACGTGGACAAAAATGTTGGTACCCTTCGGTCAATGAAAGAAAAACTCACAATGGTCACAGAAAAAACTTTATTCTGACAAAAGTAATAATAAATAAAAATTTTCTGAATGTTAACCAATGAAAGTCAGACATTGCTTTTCAACCATGCTTCAACAGAATTATGTACCCCTAGAAAAGACTGTAAATAATGTGACCAAATGGACATGTTAATTCAAGGTGTGTGCACTAATTAGCATCACAGGTGTGTACAATCTTGTAATCAGTCAGTGGGCCTATTTATAGGGCTTCAGGTAGTCACTGTGTTGTCTGGTGACATGGTGTGTACCACACTCAACATGGACCAGAGGAAGTAAAGGAAAGAGTTGTCGCAGGAGAATAGAAAGAAAATTATAGACAAGCTTGATAAAGGTAAAGGCTATAAGACCATCTCCAAGCAGCTAGATGTTCCTGTGACTACAGTTGCACACATTATTCAGAAATTTAAGATCCATGGGACTGTAGCCAACCTCCCTGGACGTGGCCGCAGGAGGAAGGTTGATGACAAATTAAAGAGACGGATAATCCGAATGGTAACAAAAGAGCCCAGAAAGACTTCTAAAGAGATCCAAGGTGAACTCCATGCTCAAGGATCATCAGTGTCAGATCGCACCATCCGTCGTTGTTTGAGCCAAAGTGGACTACATGGGAGACGACAAGGAGGACACCATTGTTAAAAACAAATCATAAAAAGCTAGACTGGAATATGCCAAACTACATGTTGACAAGGCACAAAGCTTCTGGGAGAATGTCCTATGGACAGATGAGACAAAAATGGAACTTTTTGCCAAGGCACATCAGCTCTATGTTCACAGACGGAAAAATGAAGCATATCAAGAAAAGAACACTGTCCCTACTGTCAAACATGGAGGAGGCTCTGTTATGTTCTGGGGCTGCTTTGCTGCATCTGGCACAGGGTGTCTTGAATCTGTGCAGGGTACAATGAAATCTGAAGACTATCAAGGGATTCTAGAGAGAAATGTGCTGGCCAGTGTCAGACAGCTTGGTCTCAGTCGCAGGTCATGGGTCTTGCAACAGGACAATGACCCAAAACACAGCTAAAAACACCCAAGAATGGTTAAGAGGAAAACATTGGACTATTCTAAAGTGGCCTTCTATGAGCCCTGACCTCAATCCTATTGAGCATCTTTGGAAGGAGCTGAAACATGCCGTCTGGAAAAGACACCCTTCAAACCGAAACAACTGGAGCAGTTTGCTCATGAGGAGTGGGCCAAAATACCTGCTGAGAGGTGCACAAGTCTCATTGACAGTTACAGGAATCGTCTGATTGCAGTGATAGCCTCAAAAGGTTGTGCAACAAAATATTAAGTTAGGGGTACCATCAATTTTGTCCAGGCCTGTTCCATGAGTTTATTTTTTAAAATAATTCTTTTGAAGCATGGTTGAAAAGCAATGTCTGACTTTCATTGGTTAACATTCATAGAATTTTTATTTATTATTACTTTTGTCAGAATAAAGTTTTTTCTGTGACTATTGTGAGTTTTTCTTTCATTGACCGAAGGGTACCAACAATTTTGTCCACGTGTGTATGTTCACTTCTCCCCCGACGTCGATGTCTGGGCTGTGCTAGAGGCTCTGTGCTGCTCACAGAGTCTATCTCGATACAACCGCTCGCTGTCATGGTGGCTATACTGAAAGTCAGAGCTGTACATGGGAAAGCCCACATCCAGGCTGATTTCCCGGCAAAACCGTCCCGAATTCTGCACAATAAAATGAACCTACAGGCTCATAGACACAACAGTTTTTAACAATGAAGGTCTCAGTCGTTTCATCTAAGTATGGTCGGCTCATATTTGGGCAAATAAATACGTTATTTGAGATTAAAAAGTTAATTATAGTCCTTTTAAACGTTTGTAAGCCATGTGTAACCAACACGATGCTGTTGCATTCAAACTGTGCAAAATGGGCTTTGGAGCACAGTTCACCACTTACTATTCCATCTTTGTGACAAAAAAAGGCCCAAAAGTGCCCCGATGAAGGGTGAATCACTGATTACACCAAAGCAAAACATAATAAATACTTATAAAATTGCTTTCGGCTTCTTTTTAAACACATTCTTAGTTATGGGGGGGCTTTTCGACACTATATGACCGGGATTTGAAAAAATAAATAAAAAATGGGCCGCAGTCAGTCAAAGTTGCTGACCTCTGTTGTCTGTTACATTAACAAACAAATTCTACTAATGTAGATACTGTAGTATTTTTCACTTGTACATTATTTTAAAATACAGTGCTATTTGTTAACAGTAGTAAATGAACAATTTAGTCTTTCATCATTTATTAATTATTGTTAATGTAAGTTCATTTCAATATGGTTATTTATGTTTTTTCATGGTTCATTAACAAATGTTAACAGCGATTTAATGTGTTTGATTTTAGTAAATGCTAAAATGAACATGAACTAATATAATAAATGGTGTATTAGTATTGTTCATTGTTAGTTCTTTTTTAGCTAATGCATTAACTAATTGTTAACAAATAGCACCTTATTGTAAAATATACCCTAATAGTTTTTAAATGCAATTAATAATAAATGCATGAAATACTTTTTCATCATGTTTTGCAATTTATATATTTTTTTAGAATATGCGATCAAGGATGAACCTCGTATTTTCCGAGCAAATGGCTTGTGCAAAAAGATTGTAGGACATTTTTTCCACTGTTGGAAAAAAATAAGCTGTTAGCCCTAAGCCCAGGAACATACCCTTATAGCATCATGCCCATCAGGAGTTCACAGATGCCCTTTCCAGTGAAAACCACATCAGTGTGTCCTATGTGAATCCAGTTTTTCATCTGTTGAACACAAAGTCAGAGTGTCATTTCTTAAGATAAGCACTCTTTTATATGGCTGTATGTCAAAAATATCAAAGAAGCTGATACTCAATACGTTCACATGCACAGCTTACTCCTACTGCTCATAGTTCGATTAAACCCTTTTAGCAGGAGTTCACACTTTGTCTGAGTTTACAGCACAAGAAAGAATCAAACTTCTTTGCAGCGCTCCACTCAGACTAATGCTGCATTTATGTGTCCTTAGTATTTCAAAGCATTAAGACATTATTAAAAAGAGAAAAGCCAATGTTAAATCTGACTGGTTTAATTATGTATTGCCTGATGCGTTGATGATTCTTGTTTCAGTTTCAGTTCTGCCAGGTGCCTTACGCCTTTGACTAAGTAAGCTAGGTAGGCCTCACAATATTGGTTCTCCGAAATATTAATGTATTAGCTGGTTGACTTAAATAGCCCAGACGTTAGGTCTCTTGTCTCTGGCGTGCTCGGCCCTGTTACCCAGTGCTGCAGTTATCTGGGACCTGTCATGTCCTCAGGAGCATGGCTATTGGGCTCCAGTGGCGCTGTGTCGATCTGCAGAGTGCCGTCTTCCCCTTTGCTATGTCTGTTAGGCCATGTTGCATTATTTTCACAAAGTATCTGAGAATTGGTGGTAACTGGCACTTTGTTTTTGTGTAACGGTGTGTTTCGGCTGTGTCACCTGGGAGCTAATTTGGCTGACATGCACACTACTCAGAAAGGCAGAGCGTTTAACTCACAACCTTCTTGCTGTGAGGCAAGAGTAATATCCACGCTGCCATCGGGCACCCTGCCTTTATGCAGTCCCTATGGAATTACTTGACTTCTGTGGTTTAGTGATTAGATTTTTTTTTGCATTGTTTTTCTGTGCATAATTTATATTTTCATGGTATTTGTACCTTTTCTCTTTTTAGGATATGTTGAGAATCCTACACAGATGATACAGATGGACTGATTGTTGTGTATTGATTGACTGATATTCATATGCACCAAGTGCAACACTTCCATTGTAAGTTCTCTACTTACAATGGTCTATCCCATGTTCTGTGTGGTCATTGTTGTTCTTAGACCTCCTGTGTGCCCCTCTAGTACTTTTGTAATCTGTGCATTTTTAATAAAGGAATCATGCAACATTAGTGGGAACCATGTTAAACCAGAGAGCTGCATGACTGTGGTTCATTTCCTCTGCAGCCTTATCAGTCAACTCTTATTACTGTCAGCATTAATAAGAGCAACACAGAAATATTTTATTCATATCAGAGCAATAAAGATAAGAGTTTATGTGTGTGTTTTGAGGAATTCAACTTCACTGGTGAAAGGCGGCTTTATAACTGAACATACAGCAAGTTATGGTTATAAAGAGCAGCATTAAAGATTAAATTAAGTTGTAAAACAAACTGGAGATAATGTCTTTCTAACCTCTGGACAGAGGTCATTAAATACATATTGGTTCGATGCACATAATGTTGAATACTGTATTATGAACTGGATATTTCAGTTAGGATGGTTTTATAGAAATCCTTTTGTAAATTTAGTTTAAGATAAATTTAAAAAGTGGTTTTGGTTAATATTGTGAATGGAAAACTGCTTTAATGAAAAACATGTGGGTTTTAGTTAGACTTGAATGAGTTCAGATGGGTTTTGAAAGGGAAAACTAAAGAGTGAACCGGGGAAAGAAGAAAATGCTGAGTGTATCGGAAAGTTATTTAATCTCTACCTTAATCTTGGTGGACAGGGAGATAATGGGAGCTAATGTTCTCTACCTACTCGCTGACAGCACACACATAAGTACGGTCAGGTGGTTGCCGTTTGCCATAACCATCTTGTTTATGAAGAAAGTGTGACTTTTGGTGACTAGATACTAACTTTAGCTAAAAAAGTAAAGTGAAAAGGTCTTACATCTATTACATCATACATATTACATCTTTTCAGTTTGAGAAAAATATAAAGATATCATTATAAACTTTATTAAAAATGTGGTCCAAGAAAGTACACAATAAATGGACAAAAGACAGTATACAAATTATGTATGGGGCATCTTAGCATATACAGACATAACCAGTTCAGACTGAAATTTTTATTCCACAATGTAATTTCAAATGTGAGCATATCAAAAAATAATGAATGTAGCTTGGGTTCACCTGCAAAACCAACACATTAAGAGTCAAAATGTTTATAGTGATCAAGACTGAGACAGTGACAGTGCATTTCTATCAAAACCTTGACCGTTACACTGTTAGAGATTATCTTAATGCAAAGTGGTGTTAATAAATGATAAAGCATTTTTGTCAAGGCCGGGACCTCGTGATATCACTCAGAACAACCTAGGCGTTATGTAATCATAATTGTTATACAGCAGGTTTAATGGTTTAATGGTCTTATGTAAGTGTAATAATCAGGTCATTGATGGAGCAGCACTTTGAACGTAACCAACAATACACACATTTAAATTTGCTATTTGTATAAAATTTTACTATGAAAGTGTTTATGAGTCTTTATGTGATACTTTTAGCTTCCATGCTGTGACAGATAAATATTTAAGGATGGAGTAACAGCGCCCCCTACCATTCAATTGGAAATGAGGGGTTTTCCCACTGCCAGTTAATAGATTGTATTCTGTTAACATTAACATTTAAATAAACCTGTTTCTCCATTCATTTTGTGACTCGGAGCACTGTGGCCTCACCGCAGAAGATCAGGGCAGGGACGTCTGGAGTTTGCATGTTCTTCCTGTGTCCCTAGAATTTTTTAAGGACCACTTAACCCAAAAAACAAAAACTCACAAACCACCTAACTCTAAATAGCCCTCCCAAAAATATACCAACTTTCACAGTTCACAAATTTTAACCAAAAAATTCCATATTACCAATCAGAAATAAGAAAATAAAAAATCCAGAAATGACTACACTTTTGTTATTTGTTTTGAAAATGAATTTGGGCCTGGGCAGCAGAACGGAGCAGGAGGGATTGTTTTCGGAGCACAAAGAGCGGTGGACCGGCTGTAGAGAGGGAGTTTTGTGCATCGGGACAGTCCTGTAGCCGACCTCCAGCAGGTTCACACTGCAGTGCGACTGAGGGGTAGCAGCTGCTCTAAACCCAAAGCCCACTCCAGTTTAGTCTTTCCCCACGGGGCCCCGCCCCCGGATGGATAATAGAACATTACAATAAAATATTCTAAAGAGGTTTGAGAAAAGAGAAAGTCGATATAAGCTTAATAAAGGGACTGGTTGGTGTGTTGTGGTGCTGGTGTAGGTTTGTGCTGTTTTTTGATGTCAGTGATGATGGCAGTGATGGAAATGATAATTGATGGAATTGAGAATGGCAGAAATAATATCTGTTCTTTTTTTCTGTTTTGTTTAGCTTTGATTTGAAAAAATTAGTCTTGACTTCAGTCTACACCATTTTCTTCAGTGTTCTTTTTTGTTTGAGTGGTGATAGTGTTGTATTCTTTCTTTTGTTGACCAAAATAAAACAAACTAAACTAAATAAATTCAATTCATCTGAAGATTGATAGTTATATTGATCTGTCACAGTACATAATAAACAAAAGAGAATACATTGGGACGCTTCTGTCTTTCCAGTTGTTTGGGTTAAACCAAATATCTATGTATGTCAGTTTAGTCTGGGGCGCAGTAGCTCAGTGGTAGAGCGGTCGTCCATCAACCGGAAGGTAGGTGGTTCGATTCCCGCTCTCCCCACAGTTCATACTGTCGTTGTGTTCTTGGGCAAGACACTTAACCCACCTTGCCTCCAGTGGTGTTCTAGCTGTGGAACTGGTGAATGTAAGTCGCTTTGGATAAAAGCGTCAGCTAAATGACTAAATGTAAATGTAATGTAAATGTAATGTAAATGTAGTCCGAGACAATTTCTTTTTTTTAACAAATGAGCAATTTAAACAAAGAAATATTGAGTAAAAATTTAGTGTCTGTGGTTCAGCTTTATATTTTTATCTTTTTTTCTGCTGTGACAATAATCTTTAGTTGAACACTGAGCTGGTTTATTGGGGGCAACAATAAGTCACTGATGGGAGGCGTTAAAACTGTGTTTGTGCTGTGTCTCATTCACTGAGGAACCAGACTCACTGCACAAGGTAAAACTGTCTGTTCATCTTTATTCACCATACCAAATGCAAATCTTTTACATTTTGTCTCAGATACAAACAAGTAAGAAAAATTGTTAATGGCTAAAAAGTAAAAAAAAAAAAAAATGGATTAGGTAAAAATAACAGAGACTGTAACTCTTACTATAGAACACTATACCATTATGCTATGTTATACTATACTATTACTATACTGTTACTATACAAAACTATACATACTGCACTAAGTATACTATTCTGTAAGATACTATAGTAAAAGAATAAATAACAAATATTAAAAAGTTGATTTGAGAAGTAAAACCACATATAAAAATAAATTGTATTATAATAATATTGCATGGCTACCTAGTTCTTATTGTGCAGATTGTCTGGAGTCTTTAGAAGTATTTTAGGGTTTGAAGACAGAGGAAACTTTAGACTATTAAAAGTATTACTGGATTATAGTTTTTATGGTCAAATTTACTTTTGTGAATAATGTGCATGCAATTTTTAAACGTACAATATACATGTGATTTTATGTGTGTATTTACAATAAACCAACTCCATTATAAATTGTAAAAAAAAAATCTCTTTTATCTTGCTGCTCATTATTTTCTCTACATACCTTTTGTTGCAGATGGGGCGGTATTTTGTTGTCGTCCTTGTTGCTCTGTTGCAGCTCTCTGGTTTGTCGCTTCAGTCTGAACCTCTGCTGTACGTCTCACAGATTCAGGACTCAACCAGCAGTGAGTCACATTTAGGTTCAAACATATTTATTTAACTACATTTTTATGGTCTACAAAACTAAAACTGGCTATTTCTATTGAAGAGTGCATGAGGTTTACTGATCAGCAAGCTAACAGTGGTCATAATAATTATAATTCAGGTAAAATTACCCATTTTTCCACCATTTTCTGGATGTGCTATCATGACATTGTGACATGCAGCCTAACAGTTGGGGACATTGGAGAATAAGGTTTTGACTTTTGAATGAATTAACGTGTCATCGGTAGTGTACATGTCTGAGCACAACTCTCTTCTTTGTCAAAAAAACAAAACCCACATTGACCGAAAGGGCGTAGGCTGAAGTCAAAAACGTATTCCTTTGCTTACCCCTCCCAACTTTCAGTCAAAACAAAACAGAAAAAAAACAGAAGACAACCACAAGTCACATTCACAAAAAACAGAAATTTCTGCCATTCTCAATTCACCAGTCACCATCACTGCCATTAACAAACACCACTGAACCCACACTAGCACCTTCACCTACACCAATTAACCATCCCTTCCTTCTATACATACCCAATATTCTTGATTTTATACATTTTTTAAATATTGTAATTGTCCTTGACTCCTTGATCTTTCTGTCTAGACCATTTCACAGGCTGGTCACTCTCACTGTTGTACTCCGTTCCATTATTTCGGTCCTGAATTTGTTTTGTTTTTTAAAGACATCAGTTCCAGTTATCAGTTTGATGGTAATGTTTTGTTATTTGCTTATACATACAGTATGTTATTTGCTTTTTTATACAGAAAATAAGATCATATCGTCAATGAAAAGTGCAAAATAGAATTAGAATAGTGTCATTTTATGGAGGGCAAAAGGAGGTGAAAGACAATGTGTTGTTTTGTGGCCTTATGTTGATCTGGTGGTGGAAGTGCAAATTGCAATACCACACTTCACACTCCATTGTGAACATCTATGGTAGCTCTGCAGGCATTTTTCTATGCAGTGACCTGATGATCCTACAACTGAAATATATCCTATAACCTGAAAATATATTCAGGGCATAAAAGTGCTAAAAAAATCTTTGATGCAAAAGTAGAGTTTTCACTGTAGTGTATTCCTTTTAAACCGGAGGTAACTTTCATATTCCGTCTGTTTAACAAAATGTATTCAATCAACAAACACGTCTTTTCTTGTCTTTTCCTCCAGAGCCATGGCTGAACCCATCACTGGCCGATGTCGCTCCTTCTCGGGAGAAGTCCAACAATCCTCAAGTCAGAGACCTCCCCGAATCAGCGACCACCTCGTTTGACGTACCAATGTTTGGTGAATACGTCAACCTCAAATGGGTCAAATGGAACGGCTCGCTCCCCAATGGTGCTGTCGCAATTTTTAACGGCTACGCTGAACGCATCGACTACGTCTGCAAAGTCAATTGTGAGTCGGGGTTTTACACTCCCAGCAAAGGCAACTTCTGCCTGTACCCTTACGCCGATAAAGAGTATGCTTCATCTAAATTCAACGTCTTAGTTAACGTCGACCATTTTGAGTTTCTGGAGTGGGTTGAAGACTCGTATGGTTCAGCACCTCAGTATGCGGTCAGGACCTGCCCAAATGTTGATATCTTTGTCGGGAAAAATAAATACGGTCTAGGTAAAGTGGTCACCCAACACGAGGCTTTCTTCCTGCCCTGGGAAGGCGATGAATATTGGTACAAGAAGTATCAGGTCCTAGCTATTAACAGGGAAAGCTACAGCCAACATATTTCTCATGTTGAATACGGTATTGACCAGATGGAGCTTTTCCACCATCCACCAGAATCACTCCAACTCGCTAAAGTCACAAACCTGGAGTGTAGCAGCGTGCAGAAAACGGTAAAGCTGGAGAAAACAACTACGGTAGAGAAAAGATGGGATATCGGACGTAAAACTCGAAACGGTTCAGTCTCAACAATGAAGGCTAAAGTCCCTATTTTAGGTCCGGGAAATGTCGATTTTACCAAAGAGCAAACAGTGACATTTTCAGAGGGAACTACGATGACGGAGTCCATCAGTCACTCGGTGGCAGTGGAGGTGCTGGTCCCGCCAAACCATTCTTGCGTTGTGAGAATGGACGGGAGGAAGATGACAGCAGATATACCGTTTAAAGCCAGGCTGAGCAGGACAAATCACAACGGAGACACACACTGGACGTCCATCACGGGAACATACGACGGAGTGACAGTTGGAGAGATAAATGCTGTGGTGGAGAGATGTCAGCCGGTCCCTGGAGCTGTCCCATGTGGCCCAGAAGAATACTGAACAGCCACAAATTTATCCCAAATCACCCATGTAACAAATAATAAATCTAATAAAAAGCAAACTATATACTGTTGACCAACTTGTCTTATTATCTAGACTGTAACTTTGTACCTTAAAATATATGGCCTCAGAGTTATTAAAATGGTTTATTGTTATTTAGCCTCCTCTCAGAGTCAGTGCTGGTTGATCACCAGCATCTGTTAGTTGAAGGTAAGCGACTGGAAGAGATTACATCCTACTGACCAAATCATGTCAAATCATTCATATGATGTGAAAAAAGACACATCTTTTGTCTTCCACTTATTCCCTTAAGGACTGACATTTAGAGACACTGACAGACAACAATCACTCTCACACTCATTCACTAGAGATACAGTAGGGTTGCCAGTTTGGGCATTGGGAGGAAGCTGAACCCGGAGAGAACCGATGGTAACACAGGGAAGACATGCAGAACTCCCAACCTTCTTGCTGTGAGGCAGGAGTGCTAACCACACTGCTATCGAACTGTTTGTGAGTTTATAACCTTCCAAAATCAGTTTTAAGCCAAAAACATTTTTGTTGTAACCTTTTGCACATACATATTAGTACACATACAAAGTTAGCAAACAACTGGACACTTCCAGAGACATAGTTTCAACAAAAACCCATAATACCATATTGTGTCCTAGCTCTTTGCTGTTACAAAAAGCACAAAAGCACACCGTTTGTGAGCAGCAGCCCAATACTGTTTGTACCAGCTGTATACGAGCCGTCTTTAAGGTCAGGGGAGAGACCATATGTAACAAGACAAGACAAGACATTTATTTTTGTATAGCCCCAATATCACAACAACAGTCACCTCAAAGGGCTTCACAGACTGCACTAGACAACATCCCCTGTCCTTAGACCCTCCATCAGGGTCAGAGGAAAAACTCCAAAAAAACCCAGCCGGAAAAAAGAGAAACCTCAGGGAGAACCACAGAAGGAGGGATCCACTCCCAGGACAGACAGGCCGTGCAGGAATGTGTCCAGGACAGTTAAAAAATACATAGAAATACAAAAACATATTCACAAATAAAAACATTTATATTGGCAGTGTCCAGTGTCCACTCTGAGTGTACAATAGTGGATGGGCCGCAGCCAACATCAAGGTAGATAACAGATGGGGTTATTATTTATAAAGTGCTTTTCCACCTAATAGGCGCTCAAAGCGCTTTACCAGTGTTTCAGCTGACCACTGGAGGCACGGTGGGTTAAGTGTCTTGCCCGAGGACACAGCGACAGTATGAACTGTGGGGAGAGCTGGATGTTATGTTATTTAAATGGTACCATTGTGACTCGAGCTCTACAGAAGGTTGTTCAGGAAACTTAAATTGAGACAAAAAAATAAATTGTTAAGGAAATTGTATATTTATTGCTGAATGCTCTCACTCCTGGTCAAGGTCATATGCTTACCAAATACACTGGTGACTTGACTTGTCTTCAGCTATCCTATTCCGAACAAGACAATCACATCTCTTTGCACTACATCTAATCACTGTTGTAAACTCAATCACATCTATTACTGACTCGTCAGCTCATTACACATCAATCCATGAAACCAATGTGACAAACCTGAAAGTGAGAGCCGGGTATAATGTACACATAAAAAGTTTATGTACTGTAAGCTCTGAGCAATTCTTGCTGTACCTTTGATACAGTGTATGAATTTGTTTCATTCTTGCAAGAACTAAAAATTTTACCTGCTGTCTCCATCATCTCATTTCTTTCTCAAACAAAGTAATTCTTTTAACATTTATAGATTAGTCTCTTAATATTTTTTCATACCTGAAATCTGAACCACACTGGAAAAAATGGCCTTCTCAAAACAAGTAAAATAATATAATGAATACTGAATAATGAATAAAGATGTTTTTACTTGTTATGAGTGAAAAAAATCTGCCAATAGAACAAGTACAAATTGGCTTGGTAAGATTTCTTAAAATAAGATATTAAATCTAGGTCTTTCAAGAGAAAAGGAGATCTTGAAATAAGATGGATAGACTCGTATTGAGCTATATTCTACTAGTATTTGGAAATAGTATGTATTAAAATAAAAAAAAACAAATCTTAAACTCAAAAATAAAAATAATTTTTAACCAATCCTTATTTCAAGTTCTTAAATAGTCCAAATGTCCTTCATTCCAGACCATTATCTACTTAAAAGTAGATCTCATCTTAAGATGAGAGTTACACATTTTAAGATAAATTGTATTGAATTTTGCTAGAAATACACACATTTAAAAGTGATACCATTCTAGATCTAAGACAGTCATCTTAAAAAAAAAAAAAGACTAGGAACAGAAACAAAAATCTTTCATTAAAACATGTTTTATTCAATGTCCTTTGGCTCTGGAATGCAACACACAGTTTTGAGAATTGTTGCTAATTCAGGAACAGCTTTTTCCCTACAGCTGTCTCCTTACTGAACTCTGCCCTCAGACACCACCACACACACAGACTCCTCCCCCACATCACCACTGCGTCTGACTGATTTATCTATTATTCACAACAAGCAAACAGTAAACTTGTTATTACTTCCACTACATCCATTTGCACACTGTAATATTTTCTATGCACTGTACTGTCCATTGCACTAGTGTAAATGATGTTCATATGTTCATAGTTCTGCCTATAGTGTACATACACTTTTACATAATCCATCTGTATAGTATGTTCATAGTACACCTACCTGTATATCATGCTTATAGTATTTAAAATCTGTCAATTATGTCCATAATACTTATCTGTATAGTTATTGTACATATTATAGACCTTGTATATTCTGTACTTACTGCTTATTGCACTTCTGGTTAGATGCTAACTGCATTTCGTTGCCTTGTACCTTACATGTGCAGTGACAATAAAGTTGAATCTAATCTAATCTAATTCATATCATTGGATCACATCTAAAGTCCTGTGAACATAGGTCTAATTATTATGTACAAAACATTTGCATAAATGCATAATTTTGCATTTACTTTACCCAAATATCTTTGGCACATTATGGACTATGTGACTATGAACCAACTGTCTGACCATCGTGTTCCTATATATACCAACACAATGCTTATCAAAACAAATTCTAAACAATCTGACCATTGGCTTTATGATTCGACAAAACATTTCCAATCGGTCATAGCTCTCTTGTAAGATAGTGTGAGGTCTTACCTCCAGTCACACACTGGAGGTAGAGATGTGGAAGCCATTTTGCGCCTACAGACTCCCTGAACTCATTCACATTCATTCACCAGTGCCACAGACACTTTAGGCAAGGAGGGTTAAGTGTCTTGCCCAAGGACACATGACAGTATGAACTGTGGAGAGAGCGGGAATCGAACTGCAAACCTTCCGACACCCTGCTCTACCACTGAGCCACTGCGTCCCATTTTGGGAGTCTTTAAAAATTAAAGAAAAATATAGGAATAGAAATTACATTTAGAGCAGTTACTAACATTAACTTTAGCTAAAACCTTTTAAATGTTAGAGCTTTCATTTGTCTGGACAAAGTGATATAGCCTACCTCAAGGGCATGCACCAAGGCCTCACTTGCATCGCTCATCTTTTTTGGAGGAGGCGAACAGAGATGGTAAGACATGAAGGATCCCAATGGCCTGTTCAACTGTAAATGGAAAGATTCAATAATTATATACCTAGATAAAATGCACCAAGACTAAGACAATGCTTTACAATACATTAGGACTGCAACAATGAATCAGATTAATCAATTATAATGGTCAACTAATTGAATAGTCAATTAACTGCTGTCTGATACAAATACTTGTTTAAATTTTGGAATATGATTTTCTGTACTATCAAGTAAGCTACAGTTTGTAGCCACAGTTGCCCTGGGGCAGACTGACAGAAACGTGGTAGCCTTTTTGCGCCCTCCGACCAACACCAAACAACCAAACATACTCCAGTGCAGAGCACACTGGGAGCAAGATGGGTTAAGTGTCTTGCCCAAGAACACAACAACAGTGTGAACAGGTGAGAGCGGGAATCAAACCGCCATCCGGTTATAGGACTACAGCTTTACCATTGAGCCACAGCTCCAGTAACAGTCTTCTATGACCTGTCCTCTTACCTTTGTCCATTCCCATTGGGGGTTTCATGATCTTTTTCCAGACACCAAAGAATTGCACTTTCTGGCAGAAGTCGCACCATCTTCCCTTTACTTCATCAATGTAGTTGCAATTATCCTTGTCCAAAATGCGTCTAAGCTCTCCCATCACCTATTAATTATCCAATACACAAATAAACATTTGTATAATTTATCAGCAGAAAACTCTTTTATAAAATTAAATCATCTGAATTATGTGAATAAAAACTTACATGTCCAATGTCTTTAAAACAAGGATATGCCTCCAGGATTTTCTCATGCCTGTTGTCCTCCGGAACAGAATCTGGGTTTGAATTTTTTTTCTTAAACAGAGCCTGTAGGGTCTTGTAGGGCTTGGCCATTGATGCGCGGCTGTCGGTGTGTGGACTGTCAGTGAGTGGAGTATTGCAGTCTGCTGGCTTGTTGGCTGTAAGACACAAATACATTCAAAACATGTCTTTATTTGACAGAAGTAGTAAGGTACCCAAACAATAGAATCTGAATGTCTTGAGTGTTGGCAGAAGTCAAAACAGAATGCCTGCCCTATGCTTATATCAATTGGTTCATCTATTTATTAGTGGAAGGACAGAAAGTTTAATGTGTGAACTCTTATAAATTCTGGAAACAGTTCTTATGCTTTTAAAAATAACTTCTATTAAATTTGTTAGAGTGGAACATCACAAGACATTTAGCCCAATATCACAACAAAGGGCTTTTGCGACAAAAATATTAATGCCACACAAAGTTGATGGGATTTGTAGATGCAAAAATGGAACTCACGTCTGTCATTATTGCACCTAACTGGGGTGCTACTCCCCTCTGAGGAGTTATCTAGAATGACTGTTGAGTCACGTGAATCAACATCATCTGTGTCACTTGGCTGACCAACTCGCCGCCGCTTTGAAGGTCTCCCTCCTGGACTAGTCTTTTGGGGGGATCTTACGTTTTGAAGTCTTTTGTTCAACTGTGCGTACACTGTGTGAAGTTAATTAAGTTTTAGTTTAATCCCACTACATAAAACATTAATCATCATGGTCATCAACTGGATGGCTTTCAGCACTTACCCAAGTAGTTTTCATGTCTCTGTCCTGCAACATTGGGTAGTATTGCACAATTGTCTTCGCCATAGCTGTAATTTCTGGTTTAGTTGGATATCTTTCAGAGTCTCCATCCCCCCTTGCCCGCAAGATTGCAATCATACTGGTCATGGTGTTTCGAATAAGACGGCATCTAAAGTCCTTTGACATTTGATAGCTGCTCTCTTCACCTGTCTTTGCCAATTCAAAGTATTGTTTCCAATTTGTTCAAGTTCACCATCGATGTACAATACATATTCTGGGTTGGATATTTTAAAAATCTTCTCAGGGGATGTAAACTTATCTGGCCATCCTTTCAAAGGGGTAGATGTCTGTGGCAGTAATGAATCGTTCACAGATGTAGAACAGGCCGCTGATTGGCCAGATTCCTGTAAATTAACAAAAATAAGTGAACAGAGAACGTTTAATTTTTACTGCATTAACACAAACTACATTCATAAACAAGTTTATTTTGTTTTATGCTTATAAAAACATGACTGTCCTAAACTAAATTCACACAGATTTTGGATCTGATAAATTCCATGTACTACTGCAGGTGAATGGAACCCTTAACAAAAGAACATACAATGCATCAATTCTGATAAAGCCTGTTTCTGTAAAGGGCTCATTATTAACTACCTAGTGGAAAGGCTATTTAAACTTTGTAGGAATATTTTGCCTGTTTAATAGTAGTCCTAGATGTTTACAAAAAAAGGGACAATGTTTGAGTCTGTAGTGCATGTTTCCTGTGATTGCTCCAGTCAGTTAAAGTAAAATAAATACAAACGAGTGATTCTTAAATTAATGTAGTGTAATTATGAAACTGACCTCATTTAAAACACCATGAAAAACATGCCATATCGCTTTCCTCTGCAAGAAGTTTTCCGGGCCTAGGAAAAGATCACATAAGTCTTCACGTAATAAGGAAGCAATCATTTCCTCGCTAATGTTAGCATCTAAGAACAAGACAAAACAAGATAAGTTACAGAGACGCAAACTAGTTATAGCAGTATAAAAGGTGACAAAAATACAAATAAAAGGAATAAAAAAATAAATATGTTGTATACATTACTCTTTAAAGTCGACATGGCAAGTGCATCCATGCTGCTGGATGGCTGGTCTGGCTAGCTGCTTGGTCTCCTGCCTTTCAATGTCAGTTTGCTGAGTGTAGCGAATATAATACATTACGCATGAAAGCAAGAATAGCATTGATACATCAAAAAATTATAACATTCAAAGCTAATGGGTTCCAAATGTAATGGTATATACATAAAACGATAGACTTACTTAACGGAACTGTATCCTGAGTTGGTCACTATTATCTTGATTTGGACACGCCCCTTATAGTGCAGTTTCCGTTCATTTAACGGCTAATTTCTTAAATGATCACCGTCAAAGGGGAAGCCACGCTGTTCTATGTATTCTATTTGTATGTCGATTTTCAGGTATTTTTGTCAATATTTAGGTGTCTAATGTTTGTATAAAAGTCATTTTCTTTGAGCAAAAGCGTAAGAATGCTCAAGTTGCTCTCGGGCGACGCTCTGGCTAGCTGATAAAGTGTACAGTGTGGTTATCTAATCAATAACTGGACGATTAGGGGTGAAAGAAGTCCAGTTTCTAGCTAGTTTGACTCCCACCTGATGAAAGATCAGGCCAGTGTATGACACAAGCTTTATGATGTTTTTTTATTCTGTGAAAAAGTAAAAAAAATACTGCCGCGAAAAGGCTTTGGCAAAAGTCTCGGCTTTGGGAGTGTCTTAAAAACTTTCATAAAAAAAAAGAAGTGATAAAATCAATTTGAGCAACAGATTGATGTGTTTGTTTTTTAATAACATAACGTTTCTTTTACAATTTTTTTTTTAGCCTGTGTTCTGATGTGGACTGAAGATAGAAATTGGTTGTTTGTAATGAAAATCTGTTGACATTTGATTATTTTTAAAACTGAATTGTTAAAATAACTATCAGTGTTAAGTACAATAAAATCAATCAATGCCAGGTTTATTTTAAAGAGAAAATAAAACATGTAAAAATACATCTGTACAGTTGGGACACTCCCAAATGATTTGTAAACTAAAATTATTTTAATAGACAATGATCAGTTAACTTACTTACGTTAACTGATCATTGTCTGGGATATCTATTCATTAATGTCATTTTACTTATTACAATATTACAATTGAAAAAGTTTTTAATTGAAATTCTTTTTGTGTGTGTCTGTGTGAGTGAATCTTGAGATGATGGGTTTCATTTTCAGAACATGATCCAAAATGTAGCTTATTAAATGTATCTATTTGCTATTTTAAAAGGAAGAAAGAGGAGAAAGATAGAAAAGGAAAGCAAATTAAAGCCGCAAGCGGCGATAAAGACCCTCGCCTCCCTTGAGACCGCGGGGAATCATGTACTCGGAGGATTGCATTTTGTGCTTTAAAGTGTAAACTTCACAGTAATGTCAAATAACCAGGCCTGTGCTACTGCTTGAATCTTCTTCTGGCTGGATCCTGCTTCATCACCTCGGGCCTGTGCTACTCCTGCGTCCTGCTACACCACCTTGTAATTTAGAGTTAAAGGTCTCCACAATCCCTGGATTTCCTGGGAGCTGTCTGAACTTTTGAAAATAATAGATTATGCTTGGGCTAAGGCGAGAAAAACAAAGTACTGTTTTTTAAAAGAGAGGTGTATTCTAAGGCAAATCAGATATTCAATTCAAAATGGCCGCCTTCCCGTGTGTGATAGGGTGTGGTCACCATTGGCTTTTTGTTCATAAGCCCATACTGGATGTGTGTACCAAGTTTCATTTGCTTACGACAAACTAAAATTTTCACTTCCTATTGACTTTGTCCACATATTTGGGGCGTTGCTATGGCAACACATTTATAGATAGGGGGTGGTCACCATTGGCTTTTTTGTTCATAAGCCCATACTGAATGTGTGTACCAAGTTTCATTTGCTTATGATAAACTAAAATTTTCACTTCCCATTGACTTTGTCCACATATTTGGGGCGTTGCTATGGCAACACATTTATAGATAGGGGGTGGTTGTCATTGGCTTTTATGCTCGTCATGACATAAGAGATGTGTGCACCAAATTTGAAGTCTCTATGACAAACTAAATTCTTGGCTCCCATTATAAGTTTGTAGGGGGCGCTGGAGAGCCATTTCTAAAGATAACCCTTTTATTTACATATCTTTGTGTTCAGGTCATGAATGTGCACAAACGCCTTTTTGGGTCCGACTTGATCCGAAAAGGCGTTTGAGAGTTAAGAGACATTTTATTTTCACAAAAATGGCCACCTCGTTACAGGCTTGCCACACCCATCCCTGAAAAGATATCTACAACAAAGTTATAACTTTGGTTGACACATGTGTCTAGATGATACTCACCAAATTTGGGGCCATTTAAAAAAAAACACGATGAGTTGAATCATTTTGCGCGAGGAGTGCGATTTTAGTGGCCGCGCGTTCCACCCCACACGGCGGACTTCCTGTTGACTTTAGGGTGTGGCTGTCATAGACTTTTATATTTGCCCTGAGGTGTCCTATGGATGTACCAAGTTTCATTTTTCTACGTTGGAAAAAAGTTACTTTCACTTTCCATAGGCCCAATGTATTTGACTTTTCAGGGTCGCCACTGAGTCATTTTTTCATATTTTTCTTGCGGACTTCATTTCTATAAATTTTCCGCCGGGCTTGAATTTTGGGCAAAGTTTCCTGAGTTTTCGTGCATGTTCAGGGGGTCAAATTTGCCCTCAAAGATCAGAAGAAGAATAATAATTAAAGCCGCAAGCGGCGATAAAGACCCTCGCCTCCCTTGAGACCGCGGGGAATCATGTACTCGGAGGATTGCATTTTGTGCTTTAAAGCGTAAACTTCACAGTAATGTCAAATAACCAGGCCTGTGCTACTGCTTGAATCTTCTTCTGGCTGGATCCTGCTTCGTCACCTCGGGCCTGTGCTACTGCTGGGGCCTGCTACACCACCTTGTAATTTAGAGTTAAAGGTCTCCACAATCCCTGGTTTTCCTGGGAGCTGTCTGAACTTTTGAAAATAATAGATTATGCTTGGGCTAAGGCGAGAAAATCAAAGTACTGTTTTTTTAAAAGAGAGGTGTATTCTAAGAAGATTCACATATTCAATTCAAAATGGCCGCCTTCCCGTGTGTGATAGGGTGTGGTCACCATTGGCTTTTTTGTTCATAAGCCCATACTGGATGTGTGTACCAAGTTTCATTTGCTTATGATAAACTAAAAATTTCACTTCCCATTGACTTTGTCCACATATTTCGGCCGTTGCTATGGCAACACATTTATAGATAGGGGGTGGTCACCATTGGCTTTTTTGTTCATAAGCCCATACTGGATCTGTGTACCAAGTTTAATTTGCTTACGACAAACTAAAATTTTCACTTCCCATTGACTTTGTCCACATTTTTGGGATGTTGCTATGGCAACACATTTATAGATAGGGGGTGGTTGTCATTGGCTTTTATGCTCGTCATGACATAAGAGATGTGTGTACCAAATTTGAAGTCTCTATGACAAACTAAATTCTTGGCTCCCATTATAAGTTTGTAGGGGGCGCTGGAGAGCCATTTCTAAAGATAACCCTTTTATTTACATATCTTTGTGTTCAGGTCATGAATGTGCACAAACGCCTTTTTAGGTCCAACTCGTTCCGAGAAGGCGTTTTAGAGTTAAGAGACATTTTATTTTCACAAAAATGGTCACCTCGTTACAGGCTTGCCACACCCATACCCGATAAGATATCAACAACAAAGTTATAACTTTGGTTGACACACGTGTCTAGATGATACTCACCAAATTTGGGGCCATTTAGATAAAAACACGATGAGTTGAATCATTTTGCGCGAGGGGTGCGATTTTAGTGGCCGCGCGTTTCACCCCACACGGCGGACTTCCTGTTGAGTTTAGGGTGTGGCTGTCATAGACTTTTAGATTTGCCCTGAGGTGTCCTATGGATGTACCAAGTTTCATTTTTCTACGTTGGAAAAAAGTTACTTTCACTTTCCATAGGCCCAATGTATTTTGACTTTTCCAGGGGTCGCCACTGAGTCATTTTTTCATATTTTTTCTTGCGGACTTCATTTCTATAAATTTTTCGCCGGGCTTGAATTTTGGGCAAAGTTTCCTGAGTTTTCGTGCATGTTCAGGGGGTCAAATTTGCCCTCAAAGAGCAGAATAATAATAATAACGGACGCTATCAGAAATAATAGACCCTTCCGTTATCACCGGCTCGGGTCTAATTAAAGCCATAGCGGCGATAAAGACCCTCGCCTCCCTTGAGACCGCGGGGACACATGTACTCGGAGGATTGCATTTTGTGCTTTCTATTGGTCAAAAAACCGGGCCTGTGCTACTGCGTGAATCTTCTTCTGACTGGAGCCTTCTTCATCACCTCGGACCTGTGCTACTGCTGGGGCCTGCTACACCACCTTGTAATTTAGATTATGAAATGAATTAATCAATCAATGACTGTCAAGGTATGTGTAACACACTCTGCAGAAAAGTAAAAAACATGAGTAATGTGTGTAATGTCATCTAAGTAATGTGTAATGTTTAGCATCGAATGATTATTGTTAAAGAGAAATGACTAAATGAGTAAAGAAATGTCCTGGAAGAATAAATAGACAGAGACAAAAACTGATTTGATAAGACGCACTTTATTGTACTTTTAAATCTTATGAGATATTTTTCAAAATCAAAAATTAAATGTATTTATCACATACATAAAGAATACATGCAGTGAAATGCTTTTTGCGTCTGTCTGAAATATTAGCATAAAAAAGGAATGCAATTTATGATAAAGAAAAAGCTATAAACAATATAAAGACTGTATAAAAAATGAAACTATATGTGAAAAGATATTGTGTATATACATATACATAAATATACCAATACACACACACACATGCATTGTGTATGTATGTATATATATATATACATATATAATAAATGTCTTGTCTTGTCTTGTCACTATATATATATATATATATATAGTGACAAGACAAGACATTTATTTTTGTATAGCCCAATAATCACAACAACAGTCGCCTCAAAGGGCTTAACAGACTGCACTAGACAACATCCCCTGTCCTTAGACCCTCCATCAGGGTAAGGAAAAACTCCAAAAAAACCCAGCCGGGAAAAAAGAGAAACCTCAGGGAGAACCACAGAAGGAGGGATCCACTCCCAGGACGGACAGGCCGTGCAGTGGATGTGTCCAGGACAGTTGAAAAATACATAGAAATACACAAACATTTTCACAAATAAAAACATTTATATTGGCAGTGTCCAGTGTCCACTCTGAGTGTGCAATAGTGGCTCTATAAGAAAAGGCCAGTATAGTATAGTGCCAGTATATACAGTATAGTGGCACTGTGGCACTGTACTGTGCAAGTCCAGAGTTCACGTGTCAGTGCAAAAAAGGTGTACAAGAAAAAAAAACAGTGAAGATGGAGGGAGCGGTCCAGTACTAGATCCTGGGAGTTTCCTGGTTTAGACTCCAAATGGCCTTCCGAAAGACGCTTCTCCTCATTCTCTTTGTGTTTGCTTTCAAGGAGCGGTGTTTCCTGAAAGCAACAGATATTTGTTTCATAAAATACAGATAAATAATACGTTAGTAAAAAATAATAATAATGGATTTGATTTAAATTGCGCTTTTCTCCCAAGAAACAAAGGGACTTAAAGCGCTTACAGGCCATTACTTTCTTGTTGACACATGAAATATCTTCATTGCTTTACGCTGAGAGAACATGCAATCCCTTCGTGGTAACTAAAATATGTGGGCACAACTACCAGGTCTATTTCAAAGTGTGTGGATTTAACATAGAAATGGTCAATTAATGTACCTTTCTCTGTAGTGGGGCTTGTGACATGCTGAACAAAGCCATTATTGCTCATTAGTTTGCATACTGTGGAAGTTTTAAGAATGTCATCATTAAAATCTCCCATAACAACAATTGAGTCATTCTGAGAATGTAGCCAATTTATCAACCTTTGTAAGTTTTGTTTAAACAGAGGCATGGGATATGATGGGGGCGATGTATTACTGTTACTATGACTTTGTGTGCTGTGCTGTTGTAAACTACACATTCCAAACTGAAATCAGGGACTGAGATTTGATAATTTGAGTTTTTCGCACAATACATGCCAACTCCCCCATGTTGTTGGCTTTGCAGTGTAGCAAGGGCTGTGTGCTCACTGTGTGTGTATGAAAGGCTTCGAGGGTGACTGTGAAAGTTATATCCGTCCATTTTAAGTGTATGAGTTTCTGAATCTGTAGTTAACCAGGTTTCTGTTACAGCTATACAGTCAGGCTGTAAAGGTCGGGTACATGAAGCCAAGTCTGACACATGTCTTGATAAACCTTGAACATTCATCAAAAACATACGTAATACCTCTGTAGGTTTTCTGATATTTGTCACATTTTGTGTCAATAAGGGAGGCATTTTCTGCATTGCACTTGTAACACCGTCACTACAGTATATGGCCTTTTGGTGAAAGTCCTGAATAATTAGTCCTTCTATAGTTCTTACACGGCTTAAGGCCACATATGCCTGTCCTGCTGCAAAGACTTTGTTGAGTGACACCACAGCTTTATCTATAGTTATGCCCTGTGTTTTATGAACTGTACAGGCCCATGCAAGTGAGAGGGGAAATTGACGGCGTTTTTGACCCTTTGTAGTGGCCATTTCCTCTTCAGGTTGAATACGGGTTGAATGGATTAAGTTTGGTGAAGGAGGTGGACATGTTGTCCGTCTGTGTGTTCCAACCTTGTTGTCGTCAAAGTGGACATAAACAGCTTCAGGAAGTCCATTTTTAGAAGAGTCTGTTATGTGTGTTACTGTACCACATACCCCATTGACAAGACCATCGTCCAAATCTATATTTTTGATCAGCATTACTCTAGCATTAACACCTAATAATAGCCGTTCAGGTAAACTTGTAAGTCTTGCTTTGCAGTGGTGACCAACTTTTTCTTCTATTTTGCCAGTTTTTCTGTTATAGTCATAATCCTGTGCATGTATTTCTGTGTAGTCTGGGCATGTGGTTATTAGCTGAGCCAAATTGTGCTGAAACACCTGGGAGTTGGTTGAAAAAATGTGTAGTTGTGAAGAGCTCTCTCCTGTTTCACATTTTTAATATTTCAATGTCAGCTTTAAGCATGGGTGTGTCTTTGGATCGAGTTCTTAAACGATTCAATAATTGTGCAAAACTATCATCTTTCTGTCTGACAACAGTTTGTAATTCTGCTATTTTGAAGTTGGTCCAGAAGTTAACTCCTATTGGTTCCTTGTACAGCGCTGTCCCTTTGACTGGAGACAACTGAAAGAAATCTCCGACTGCAATGAGGCTTATGTTCCCAAATGGTGAAAAGTCACCTGTTTGTTTGATCTGGTAATCTGCCGTGAATGTATGTCAATAACTTATGATGAACCATCGATATTTCATCTATTATTAGTATTTGAAGGTCACAGTATTTTGCACGCAGGGAATTGAGTTTGTCCTCACCCAATGGTGCATAGGGCAGGCGCACATTTGTTCCTATGCTAAATGTACTGTGGATTGTGGATGCCTGTAAGTTATATGCTGCCATTCCTGTTGGCGCTGTTAACAAAACACTGATATTATCAGGATGGCGGCGTGTTGGTGCTAACAATCTATTGGCTTCATATTGTATTGCTCTAATTAGATGACTTTTTCCTGTGCCTGCTCCTCCAGTTACAAAAACATGCAATGGCTCTGGGTTTTTTCCATGAACTTTTTCTAAGCACCATTGACGTATTTGGTAAAAAATAGACATCTGTAGCTCATTTAATGATCTAATCAAAGTTAAACCCTCATTTCGACTCATAATGTTGTTCTGCTTTTCTAAATGACAAATCTGTCTGTCTGTTATGGCTAAATCTGGAATATTTGGTAAGTGCTCTTCTTCATCCTGTTTTGTTGCATTAAATTCTTCCTTGGATTCCAAACGTTGTACCTCTTGCTCAGAACACAGTAAGGCCCAGGAGTCTTCAAGTAGATTAACACAGTCATTGTTTTTTTTCATCTCATCTAAATCTTTTGTTTCAATTTCAAATCTACGCCTGTTTGAATTGACGATTGTCTCCACTGACCACACAGTTCCATTGCTGATTTGCACATTGCCAGTTTTATAAAATTGCTCAAATGATTGATAGCCTGCAGGGAGAAGGTCTTGATCAACGCGATATGGTAAAAACATCTGAAGTATGCTTTTATGGTGTAACTCAGGATTTTTGTTTCAGAAAAGTATGTTTCAGAAAAGTGCGTACCTCACAACAGCCGGTTTGGTTCGTGTTCTTTTTGTAATGAAGCCACATGATCTTTGCAATTTAATAGGTTGTTTGCATTTCTCATTTTTACTTAGCACACGGTATTCTGATGCAAAGGTGGCTATACACATGTCATTAAAGACGGTATTGTTTGGCCTGTTTTTGAACCTGTCAACTATACTTGTCATCCACATGTCCTCCGGGGATGACGATTTTGTTAATTCGCTTAGTGGCTTACTAAGTTTAATAATATTGTCACCTGTTGGGACAAATACTACCTTCCTTGAATATTCTTTCAGGTGCATATTTGCTAATCTGTAAACAGCTTCTTGTGCGGAAACGTCTCGATTATGGAGGTACACTTGGCCTAGCTTTTTCATTGCATTTTTAGCATCTTTATTTCCCTCTTTTGTAGCCTCTTTATGAGCATTGTTTAGCAACAAGCCCATTTCCTTTTCTTGTTTTGAGAGGTAACTCAGAATATAGACAATGGTGCTGTAAACATCTAGAATATATTGGATATCAATATTTGCATTCCAACATTTGAGTAAAAATTTATTGTATGGGTTAATCCAGACCTCATTAACATTCCTTTTTAAAACAACTTGGGAACGACTGCCAAGGCATTTGTATGCCTTCTCGTAGGTTTCCTGAGTGATACCAATACTTTCAAATAAACTGTGTACATTGTCAAAAGGGTTGTTTTCATCTAGTAGTGCTGTTTTAATGGCAGTCAGGATTTCTGTAGCTCGCTCTGGTGTCATGAAATTTTGCTGACCCTGCAAACATATGCACCTGGCATTTTCATCGACTAATGCATCATTTCTGTTTCTGCTGTCTTTATTGACATGGCACTTTGGGCATTTTGGTTTTTCCTCTACTTTCTTTATAAATGTTCGTTCAGAAACTGGTCGGGGAAAATTAAAACGACACACTGTGTTCTTTTTTTTGCATGTTTTGGAATGACGCTTTGAATGTTGCTGGACTGAAGTGACAATATTTAATAACTCTTCATCATCAGTAGGTAGTTCACATGTAATGATCTTGTCAATAAACTCGACTACCTCTTCATCAGAGTTTTTGTCTATTTTAGGAGCATTTTCGATCCAAAATAAACAGTGTACATGAGGGGACCCGCGCTGTTGAAATTCCACTCGATAAAAGTAATCTATAATGTTGCCAAGTGGCTGCAACGGAGACAACAGCACTTCTTTTAAGAAAACATGCCAGCGGTAATCAAACATACGAGCAGCGGTGACTGGATTACTACGTAGCAGGTCGCATCTTTCTGCATAATCTAAGCTCTCGGCCGTTTGTGTTCTGCCTGCTTGTTTCAAAATTGTACTTAAAGAGATCCGCTATGCAGATCGGCAGCGTAAACGCAGAAAAGCGCAGGATTTCCAAGGTTTTTCACACAGGCTATTAGGTCTTTTTGTGCTGCTTGCCAAAATGCTGGAGTACCTCTGATTGGTTGCAAAAATCGGTATCCATCATCAGCATGAACTATTTCTTTCAATGACTCGACATTATCTGTGGGACTTTGTTTTTTGGCCTTATCACCTGTATGTCCTTTCCGTAAGGCTATTGACACCTTTGAAACAACCTGCTCTACTTCAGACATGTATTGTGCATAAAAATATATTCAACATTTTTGCAAATCTACCATCTGCATGTAAAATTCTGTTGTTAAAATAGCGACAGTGTCAAACGGTGTGGTCTCACTGTATGGAAAGTGTTAGATCCTTTGGGAAACAGTACTGGGAAAGACTTTGCTTCATTTTTCTCATCTGAGAGCATTTTTACTGGATTATTTCCTTCTGCAGGAGCTAGATTTAAAATGCCATCAAAATGTTGGTCTAGTGTTTCCTGGCCAATATCTACAGGCATAAGACACGTGTCTTGAAACATGCAATGCTGTTGCCTGTCATGAAGTAGCTCATCATCCAAATCGTCATCCACGTCACCATTTTCTGTCATTGATTGCATCTTCATGCACAGTATCAACCTGTTCCTTACAAAACTCATTCAACCATTCTTCATTAAATTGAATATGTTTGTATAGCTCATTGTTTTCCTTTAAATATTTAAGTGCTTCTCTCACGTGCATTGTGTCTACAAAATGATATTCGTAATGGCCTTTGTATGTTAGTTTCCTCTTAAGTTTGATACGTAAATAAGACCCCTCCATATTTGACTGTGGCAGTAAATTGGTGGTCTGAACAACATTAGCAGGCACGCACGTTACAGGGCCATGAACTCCATTCTGTCCACCTCTAGGTAATGCTAACATCTTCATGAAAGGAATATTAAGTGCAATTAAGTGCTGTTCTAAGGTATTCAAACAAGCCAACTCTTCTGGAATTGGGTCTACTTCCAAGTTATTTCCAGTCCACTCTGGTGGGATCTGACCTTGTTTGATTTTAAAATGACATGTATTGCAAATCCATAGCTGGCCTCTAGCTTCTTCCAACAAGCATGGTTTAGTACAACATTTGTTACACTTATGAAGGTATTTGTTAGAAATGCACTTTTCAGCAGCCAATGTTATTTTAGGTCCTTTGTAATTCTGTTTTTTACAATGTAAAACCTGGTGTCTGAACAACAATCGACTACACACCGAGCAAATATACTGGGGTCCTTCTTTTACTTTATTTAAAAAGCGTTCCATCACAAAGTCAGCTTGCTCTGTTTTAAATTTTAGTTGTTGCCTATTTGAATGTTTTTTTGCAAGAACCTTAGCTTTATATGTAGCATTACTGTGGTATTTATTTTTACTTAAGGTTTTAAGATTTTCTCTATGCACTAAATTTGTCTTGTATTTGGTTTTACTCAAGGCTTTAACATTCTGTCTATGGTCCAAGTTAGTTTTGTATTTTTGCCAACTCAAGGCTTTAACATTCTGTCTATGCTCCAAGTTAGTTTTGTATTTTTGCCAACTCAAGGCTTTAACATTCTGTCTATGCTCCAAGTTAGTTTTGTATTTTTGGCAACTCAAGGCTTTAACATTTTCTCTATGGATCAAATTGGACTGATATTTCCTAATACTGTTTTGTATCTTCTTTTCCCTATATGATATTTGTTCCTTATATTTAATTCTAAACATTTCTTCATTTGTCATGTTTATCATGCTATATCTTTTTTTACATTTGTCTTTGCATTTCTCTCTAAAAGACTTCTGTTCCTTATATTTTGTGTTGAATGCATCTTCTATTATTTGTTGGTGTATGTCATATTTTTTTTTCAGGCATTTAGCTTTTTTCTGTCGGATGTATTTGGAATGATGTTTCTGTGTTTCTGATTCATTTTCATCTACACACTCATCTTGTTGAACATTTAAAATGCAAAAGCTGTTTGTTTTGTCTTGTTTATCCCTAATGCCTAATTGAACAACATTTGATCTAGTATTGTAGCCTTGTGGTACATCCATTTGGCAAAGTTGGTAACAGTTTGTTGTATTTTGTTTAACACAAACAACAGTCTCATAGTGAGTTCCATTACAGTTCTCTATATAAATGCTTTGACTTGACAAAGGCTTTTTGGTGCATTTGAATCTGAGCCAGTGTCCTTCATGAAATGTATATATATCTACTCCTAAGTAATCTGCTGTGGCATGGATTTCAACTTCTGTGGCCCATGTGTTTACATTTCGCATTTTTGACTGATTAATGTACTCTGCAACAGATTTATTTCTATGTTCATCTCTTAACAAGTTTTTAAATTTAGACATGTTATTTTCTAGCTCTTTACAGCACCTAGTCTAATTTTTCTATGATATTTTTGTGTCCCACTCACAGCTTGACAGATTGCTCGAAAGAAACAATTGCCGTCACCCACAATGCGCTCATTGTGGCATGGCACGCCTAAGTCACCACTGTTTATGGGTTTGGAAACATTGCAATTTTCAAAGTCAACATTGATATGTTTGCAAATTGCTTTAGACATATTCTCACTCAGAGGATGAAAGACCATTTTCTCCTTTTCTCACCAACTATTTCAATATCAGTTTCCATTTGATCACTTTTCACATCAGGTTTGTTATAAGTTGTACAGGTTTTAACCTTTTTACAGGTGTGGGTTCCTGTGTGATGTGGAAACTTTTTAATATTCTCTGACATGGTACATCTTTTGATTGGCTTTTGTGATAGATTCCTCTCTTTAAGAACACCTACTTTTTTTGACGTGTTAGGACCAGTGTTATTGTTTTGCACCACATCTGGAGCATGCACATTTGTGGAAACTGTCCTGTGGCATGTATTATCATTGTTCTGTGATAAAGCCTTGCCACCTGAAACATCTCCACATACTAAATTACTAGCTGACTCTTTACTGGGGACACTAGCTTTAACCTCTTTCACCGAACAACATCAGACACACTCATGGTCCTTTTAACCACTGAAACTGCAGTTATTTCAAACCCATTATCTCCACCTAAACTTGCAGATAGATTGTGGAGATGTCCGACAACTCATCGACAGTTGTAAAATAAAGAACAATGCTTGTCCCACCTGCCTCTGCCATCCCAGTTGCACTACGTGAATGTGAATCGATGACAGCATAAAGACCATTCTGAGAAATAATTGCGCATGTGTTGGCACTGACTGTGAATAGGCATGTGTTGTCTTGAGCTAACATTTTCTCCAGTCCACTCTTTAACGTGGTATAACCATAGTCTTCCATATCCTTTTGCTAACTACATGAACTGAACCATAAACTTCATCACCATAATGAAAACCAAACATGTGGCCAAAGACTTCCTCATCCTGTTTCAGATCCCAAGTACCCAAATATTCATGAGCAATCTTGTCCACATCTCTTTTTTGTGTACAAAGCATCACCTGCTATTAACACATTATGTAGGTCCTCCTGCCCCAAGAAAAACACTACGCACGTGGGAATGCGTTACTAAAGTAACTAAAGAGTTTGGCAAACACTGAGTTTTATATTTGAACCTATCAGCTCCTGGTGAAATGAACCTTGAATAGTGTCTGGAACTGTTCTCTGTTGGCCTTCTGTGTCTGTCACAACAATCATCTTGTCAATGTCTGCTTTCTTTACATCACCAAATGTTATATGGATTGTGCACTTAGATGCTTCATCAGAACAACAGATACACTTAGCTTTGTTGTCTTCACAGGTATGTTTTCTTCTGACAGCGGGTGAGATGCGTTGATAGCAAAGACGCTTCTTTGGCACCTACATGCATTACAAAAGGCAATAGATTTTAAGGCTTTTTCATCTCAATACATTACTCACACTCAATAGTATACTCCATAATGGATATCATTATCTAAGATTATTTAGTTGATACATACTACTTTTAACGATGGACATTTGGACAAGTGCAAATATCAATTTTAAGAGGGTAACATTTAAAACCATACACACCTCATCATCCATCAGCAACTTCATGGACTCGTTGGTGGTTGATGTCACCTCAGTAACACAAAGCTCCACCTAGGAAATCAACAAGTATTATGTAGACTTGTAGTTTTTGCAGATTAAAACACACAGTTAAAACCACTAACCTCTGCAACAGGTCCACTGCTGGTCAGTGGCTTGGGTGTTTCCTCCTCAACAATCGTTGCTGCCTTCACCTACGTACATAAAGGGCGTCAAATTTAAGAAAGGACTGTTGCAAAGCTTTGACAGTTTTCTCCCATAGTATTATTTACAAACCTGCTGCTTGGCCTGTCTTGTACGTGATGCAACACTTTTACGATGACCCACACTCGGCATCTGTTGAAAAAAAGGGATTTAAAAAAACTGTAAAGACTAATAATCACATTGCATTTTGTGTAATTAAGAAATAGATCTAGTATTTAATTTACCTTCTTTCCAACTGGAAAAGTAGCAGTAGCATTAACTCGGACCACATTAGACCAATCTGTGGCTAAAGCACTAAATTCGCCACGGGACACAGGGATGGGACACTCCACCTTAACAAAATCAACAGATGTCATTGATTAAATATTAAGATGAAGAAATCATAAGTCATAAGTTGTTACAAAATGTATATACCTGAAACTGATTGGATGGAAAGTATGCTCAAGTACAAGCAGTAAGAAACTACAACATTTACACCCAATATTTATTTTTGTACCTTCTCACGTTGTCCAACAACAGTCCATTTAAAAGGGTTGGATGGAGGATGGCTTGAGTGAAGAGCTTTAGGTGATGGCTGACAACCAACTCAGGAAACGTTGGCAGAGGTGGGGGCTTAGGAGTGCCACAAAGTCACGTCTGGTTAGTCGTGTCTTGCCAGAGCAGTCATTCTCAGCAGCCTCACACAGCACACGAAGAAAAATCATCATGCCATGATTGTCACTGAGATGAACCTGTGTAAATATTTTTAAATATTACATTTTTCAAGTGATTAATGTATGCCATTTTTACAGCTTCTTATTTCTATACAGTAAGCTATTGTACTTACACCAGCGTTGGCCCACAGCTGACGGTTTTCCATCGGGAACTCATCAACAAGAGAGAAGTACTTCACATCTAAACAAATAAAACAATAATACATAGTTCAGCAATACATCAAAATTCAAATAACTATTGACATATTAGTGCTTAGGGATATGGTTAAGAATGTTAGAACCTACCCTTGTTATCCGCCACTTTCTGGTATTCCTGACGCAATTCCTTCTGCACTTCCAGAAGTTTCCTTCTAGGAGGGAAGTCCACCTCAGAAACCTGAGAAATTAAATATATGTAAAGTTTACATTTACAATATAATAGGTTATAATAGATTTCTAATAGATTTAATATATAAGCAATAAAGACACACCTTTGGCCAACGACTAATGACAGTGGAGAGGAGTCAAAGTCTCTTCCAGCTTGTGGGACAGTGTTGGACTCGCTGTCATTCCCTGTTGCAACGAGCACACACTTCGACACACAGCGATCATCAACAAGAGCATGCCTGGCCTCACATTCCAAGTCTTTAGCAGTGGCACCGGGGTGGCGCAAAACCAAAGGAAATGTGAGAGGCTGGCATTGGGATGAACTGATCGACAACAGCTCTTAGATGAGAGTCTCCAATGATGAGAATAAACTGCATCAAAAGTAAACATACTGTTAACGTCATTATTCTTACATTCAAACAAAAGTGTGATTTTAGCCAAGCAAACATACCTTTTCATTGGTAGACCTTGGGGTTACAGTTTTGTGCTGTTTCCCAGAATGATGTGACCGTTTCCAGATGTTTATTCTACGGCGGAAACCTGTGCCTCTGGGATTTAGGGTTTCTGCATCTAGTTAACAATCACAATTTTAACAGGTTAGAGTTAAATATATATTTATTTGAACTAATATATTATAATTGATACTCTATAATATAATATTTAATTGATACATACCCTGTTTGTCTCCTTCAGGACAATCAGCAAGCCGATTGGCTCTTCTGGCCTTTGCAGCCCGTTATTTCTTGCTTGGCATAGGCATTTGAAAATTACAGATTGTTAGCTTTAGATTTCCAATCTAAATATACATTCAAACATTGTCAGTAAAAAGCATAACAGACAAAACGTAACCCTGTTTTTTATATCCAAAAACACACGTTGAACTAATAATATTGCATTAAAAACGAGTGAATCCAGAAATCTTGAAGAAATACTTTCATGAAGTACTTTCTTTGAGGTTTCAATGAGCCATCAAAACATTACTACCACATTTACATACTAAATAAAATGTAACTTTACTTAAATGAAGATTATTTAGTCTACCTTTCATTTTTCCTTTACATGGTAAATACATGCATGCATTTTGAAGTACTTTATAAACTTTCCATTGTCAAATTAAATGTTAGCATCAAAAGTTGTATTGTACAATAGCCTTACAATATCTCACTATAATCGTATCTTTCACTTTAAAATTTCAACTTAAGGTTTGGCATGTTTCCACAAAATACATTCATGCAAGTAGTCTCAAATAAAACCCAAAAGGAATAACATCTTACCTTTGTTGCAAAGGAGAACAATGTTGGAAAAAAGTCAAACACAACCAAAATCCTCAGACTGCAAACTTTACAAAGACAAAAAGAAAAAAACAAAAACAAAAACGAACTCGGAGAAATGAATCTTCCTCAAAGTTAAATCAGAGGGAGCCCTGTGATACTGTGAACCAGTAACCAAAAGGCACTTTAAACAATTTGACCTGCATTTTTTAACTGTTGGCTCACAGCTGTCCCCACCCCCCAGGTGCAAGCACAGCCCCTTCTGGACAGGTAACAATGAGAGCTGCTAGCTCATTGGCCCAACTTCCAACATCACAGGTTGGAAGTTGGGCCACCACAGCTGGTCTGCACAGGTCTTAAGGAGTCTGGAGCTGATGCCGTCTGGACCTGCAGCCTTCCTCACTTTGATCTTCAGGAGCTCCATTCTCACCTGGGCTTCTGTAAGGGGCAGTGTGTATTGGATGGAGTGGGGGCTGGAGGGAATTGGTAGAGCAGGGGAGTTAGGTGTGATGTGGGTAGGCTGTGAGCTGATAGCCGTGCAGAGAGAGGTGGGGCTGGTCGGCCGGGTTGGGGGGCTGCAGCAGAGGGGACTGGATGGGGGCAGAGGAGAGTGGCTGATCAAATCTGTTAAAAAATAGATTTAGATCATTCACCCACCTCTGGTCACCCTCAGTTTGACAGCTGGTCTCCTTATGACCAGTGATGGTTTTTAGCCCCTTCCACACACCACTGACGTTGTTCTGCTGCAGCTGAGCCTCCATCTTCCTCCTGTAGCATGCTTTTCCTTTCCTGATCTTCTTTCTTAGTTCTCTCTGGACAAGTTTCATTTGCTTACGACAAACTAAAATTTTCACTTCCTATTGACTTTGTCCACATATTTGGGGCGTTGCTATGGCAACACATTTATAGATAGGGGGTGGTCACCATTGGCTTTTTTGTTCATAAGCCCATACTGGATGTGTGTACCAAGTTTCATTTGCTTACGATAAACTAAAAATTTCACTTCCCATTGACTTTGTCCACATATTTGGGGCGTTGCTATGGCAACACATTTATAGATAGGGGGTGGTTGTCATTGGCTTTTATGCTCGTCATGACATAAGAGATGTGTGTACCAAATTTCATGTCTCTATGACAAACTAAAATCTTGGGTCCCATTATAAGTTTGTAGGGGGCGCTGGAGAGCCATTTCTAAAGATAACCCTTTTATTTACATATTTTTGTGTTCAGGTCATGAATGTGCACAAACGCCTTTTTGGGTCCGACTTGATCCGAGAAGGCGTTTGAGAGTTAAGAGACATTTTATTTTCACAAAAAAGGCCACCTCGTTACAGGCTTGCCACACCCATCCCCGATAAGATATCTACAACAAAGTTATAACTTTGGTTGATACACATGTCTAGATGATACTCACCAAATTTGGGGCCATTTAGATAAAAACACGATGAGTTGAATCATTTTGCGCGAGGAGTGCAATTTTAGTGGCATGCGTTCCACCCCACACGGCGGACTTCCTGTTGAGTTTAGGGTGTGGCTGTCATAGACTTTTCTGTTTGCCCTGAGGTGTCCTATGGATGTACCAAGTTTAATTTTTCTACGTCTAAAAAAAGTTACTTTCATTTTCCATAGGCCCAATGTATTTTGACTTTTCCAGGGGTCGCCACTGAGTCATTTTTTCATATTTTTTCTTGCGGACTTCATTTCTATAAATTTTTCGCCGGGCTTGAATTTTGGGCAAAGTTTCCTGAGTTTTCGTCTTCTGGCTGGATCCTGCTTCATCACCTCGGGCCTGTGCTACTCCTGTGTCCTGCTACACCACCTTGTAATTTAGAGTTAAAGGTCTCCACAATCCCTGGTTTTCCTGGGAGCTGTCGAAACTTTTGAAAATAATAGATTATGCTTGGGCTAAGGCGAGAAAAACAAAGTAGGCTACTGTTTTTTAAAAGAGAGGTGTATTCTAAGGCAAATCAGATATTCAATTCAAAATGGCCGCCTTCCCGTGTGTGATAGGGTGTGGTCACCATTGGCTTTTTTGTTCATAAGCCCATACTGGATGTGTGTACCAAGTTTCATTTGCTTATGATAAACTAAAATTTTCACTTCCCATTGACTTTGTCCACATATTTGGGGCGTTGCTATGGCAACACATTTATAGATAGGGGGTGGTTGTCATTGGCTTTTATGTTCGTCCTGACATAAGAGATGTGTGTACCAAATTTGAAGTCTCTATGACAAACTAAATTCTAAGCTCTCATTATAAGTTTGTAGGGGGCGCTGGAGAGCCATTTCTAAAGATAACCCTTTTATTTACATATCTTTGTGTTCAGGTCATGAATGTGCACAAACGCCTTTTTGGGTCCGACTTGATCCGAAAAGGCGTTTGAGAGTTAAGAGACATTTTATTTTCACAAAAATGGCCACCTCGTTACAGGCTTGCCACACCCATCCCCGATAAGATATCTACAACAAAGTTATAACTTTGGTTGACATACGTGTCTAGATGATACTCACCAAATTTGGGGCCATTTAAAAAAAAACACGATGAGTTGAATCATTTTGCGCGAGGAGTGCGATTTAGGTGGTTCCCACCCCACACGGCGGACTTCCTGTTGAGTTTAGGGTGAGGCTGTCATAGACTTTTATATTTGCCCTGAGGTGTCCTATAGATGTACCAAGTTTCATTTTTCTACGTTGGTTCCTGTTGAGTTTAGGGTGAGGCTGTCATAGACTTTTATATTTGCCCTGAGGTGTCCTATAGATGTACCAAGTTTCATTTTTCTACGTTGGAAAAAAGTTACTTTCACTTTCCATAGGCCAATGTATTTTGACTTTTCTAGGGGTCGCCACTGAGTCATTTTTTCATATTTTTTCTTGCGGACTTCATTTCTATAAATTTTTCGCCGGGCTTGAATTTTGGGCAAAGTTTCCTGAGTTTTCGTGCATGTTCAGGGGGTCAAATTTGCCCTCAAAGAGCAGAATAATAATAATAATAATAATTAAAGCCGCAAGCGGCGATAAAGGCCCTCGCCTCCCTTGAGACCGCGGGGACACATGCACTCGGAGGATAAGTTCCAAAGGATTCTGAGGAGTTTTCTAAGACTCTAGCCTTGGCTCTGGATGGGCCTCCTCTAAAGGAAGGATCCTGGCAATTGGGAAATGGCATTTATTTCCCAAAGAAATGGCTGCCTCTTCACAGATTCATTACGGCCACAGCCTCAAATGTATCAAAAAACAAATTGATAACTTTTTTGGCACATGTGTCTAGATGATACTCACCAAATTTGGAGCTGTTTAGATGAAAAGCCTTTAGCACAAGGGGTGAGATTTAGGTGGTCACGCATTCCACCCAACATAGTAGATTTCCTGTTGAGTTTACGGTATGGCTGTAATAAACTTTTCTGTTTGACCTGAGGTGTCCTATGGATGTACCAAGTTTTGTATTTCTACAATGGAAAAATTTACTTTCATTTTCCATAGGCCCAATGTATTTTGACTATTCTAGGGTCGCCACTGAGTCATTTTTCGTATTTTTTCGGGGACTTCAAATACATAAATTTTTTGCCCGGCTTGAAGTCTGGGACCAATAAAATTGACTTTTAGTTCCACGTTTACTGGGTCAAATTGAGGATCATTTTGCAGAAAAATTATAATAAAAAAATATATACCAAATTATAATAAAAAATATATAACTCGAAAAAAGTCTAGAAAAACGCTTGTCTATTTTACATACATGTGTTTAGCTCATTTTGCCCAAGTTTGGTGTCTGTGGAATGAAGCAGCTATTTTCTGTGTTCTTTTAAAAAGAGGTGTCTTTTAAGTCGGTTCACATTTTCAATTCAAAATGGCCGCCTTCCCGTGTGTGATAAGGTGTGGTCCCCTTTGGCTTTTTTGTTCATAAGCCCATGGTGGATGTGTGTACCAAGGTTCATTTGCCTACGACAAACTAAAATTTTCCCTTCCCATTGACTTTTTCCACATATTTGGGGCGTTGCTATAGCAACACATTTATAGATAGGGGTGGTTGTCATTGGCTTTTTATCGTCATGACATAAGAGATGTGTGTACCAAATTTTATGTCTCTATGACAAACTAAATTCTTGGGTCCCATTATAAGTTTGTAGGGGGCGCTGGAGAGCCATTTCTAAAGATAACCCTTTTATTTACATATTTTTGTGTTCAGGTCATGAATGTGCACAAACGCCTTTTTGGGTCCAACACGATCCGAGAAGGCGTTTGAGAGTAAGAGACATTTTATTTTCAAAAAATGGCCACCTCGTTACAGGCTTGCCACACCCACCGGATAAGATATCAACAATAAAGTCACAAATTTGGTTGGCACACGTGTCTAGATGATACTCACCAAATTTGGGGCCATTTAGATTAAAACACAAGGATTTCCATCTTTTTGCGAAAGGGGTGCGATTTTAGTGGCCGCGCGTTTCACCCCACATGGCAGACTTCCTGTTAAGTTTAGGGTGTGGCTGTCATAGACTTTTCTGTTTGCCCTGAAGTGTTCTATGGATGTACCAAGTTTTATTTTTCTACATTGGAAAAAAGTTACTTTCACTTTCCATAGGCCCAATGTATTTTGACTTTTCTAGGGTCGCCACTGAGTAATTTTTTTTTTTTCGAACTTAAAATACATAAATTTTTCGCCGGGCTTGAAGTCTGGGACCAATAGAAATGACTTTTAGTTGTTCGTTTACTGGGTTAAATTGAGGATCATTTTGCAGAAAAATTATAATAAAAAAATATATACCGAATTATAATAAAAAAAAATATAACTCGAGCAAAAAAGTCTAGAAAAACACTTGTCTCTTTTACATACATGTGTTAAGCTCATTTTGCCCAAGTTTGGTGTCTGTGGAATGAAGCAGCTTTTTCTGTGTACTTTTAAAAAAGAGGTGTATTTTAAGTCGGTTCACATTTTCAATTCAAAATGGCCGCCTTCCTGTGTGTGATAGGGTGTGGTCCCCATTGGCTTTTTTGTTCATAAGCCCATGGTGGATGTGTGTACCAAGTTTTATTTGCCTACAACAAACTAAAAATTTCACTTCTTATTGACTTTTTTCACATTTTTGGGACGTTGCTATGGCAACACATTTATAGATAGGGGGTGGTTGTCATTGGCTTTTATGCTCGTCATGACATAAGAGATGTGTGTACCAAATTTTATGTCTCTATAACAAACTAAATTCTTGGGTCCCATTATAAGTTTGTAGGGGCGCTGGAGGGCCATTTCTAAAGATAACCCTTTTATTTACATATTTTTTGTTCAGGTCATGAATGTGCACAAACGCCTTTTGGGTCCAACTCGATCCGAGAAGGCGTTTGAGAGTTAAGAGCGTTTTATTTTCACAAAAATGGCCACCTCGTTACAGGCTTGCCACACCCATACCCGATAAGATATCAACGACAAAGTTACAACTTTGGTTGGCATATGTGTCTAGATGATACTCACCAAATTTGGGGCCATTTAAATTAAAACACAATGATTTGCATTTTAGTGTGCGATTTTCACACATGGCGGACTTCCTGTGTAGTTTAGGGTGTGGCTGTCATAGACTTTTATATTTGCCCTAAGGTGTCCTATGGATGTACCAAGTTTCATTTTTCTACGTTGGAAAAAAGTTACTTTCACTTTCCATAGGCCCAATGTATTTTGACTTTTCTAGGGGCCGCCACTGAGTCATTTTTCATATTTTTTTTTCGTGGACTTCAAATACATAAATTTTTCGCCGGGCTTGAAGGCTGGGACCAATAAAAATGACTTTTCGTTCATGTCCACTGGGTCAAATTTAGGATCATATGGGGAGAAGAAGAAAAATAGACGAAAATTAAAGCCGCAAGCGGCGATAAAGGCCCTCGCCTCCCTTGAGACCGCGGGGACACATGCACTCGGAGGAGTGCATTTCGTGCTTTAAAGCATAAACTTCACGGTAAAAGGATTCTGAGGAGTTTTCTAAGACTCTAGCCGTGGCTCTGGAGGGGCCTCCTCTAAAGGAAGGATCCTGGCAATTGGGAAATGGCATTTATTTCCCAAAGGTTGCCTCTTCACAGACTCATTACGACCACAGCCACAAATGTATCAAAAAACAAATTGATAACTTTTTTTTGCACACGTGTCTAGATGATACTCACCAAATTTGGATCTGTTTAGATGAAAAGCCTTTAGACACAAGGGGTGCGATTTAGGTGGTCACGCATTCCACCCAACATAGTAGATTTTCTGTTGAGTTTACGGTATGGCTGTAATAAACTTTTCTGTTTGCCCTGAGGTGTCCTATGGATGTACCAAGTTTTGTATTTCTACATTGGAAAAATTTACTTTCATTTTCCATAGGCCCAATGTATTTTGACTTTTCTAGGGGTCGCCACTGAGTCATTTTTCGTTTTTTTTTTTCGGGGACTTCAAATACATAATTTTTTTGCCGAGCTTCAAGTCTGGGACCAATAAAAATGACTTTTAGTTGTTGGTTTACTGGGTTAAATTGAGGATCATTTTGCAGAAAAATTATAATAAAAAAATATATAACAAATTATAATAAAAAAAAATATAACTCGAGCAAAAAAGTCTAGAAAAACACTTGTCGCATTTACATACATGCGTTTAGCTCATTTTGCCCAAGTTTGGTGTCTGTGGAATGAAGCAGCTTTTTTCTGTGTACTTTTAAAAAAGAGGTGTATTTTAAGTCGGTTCACATTTTCAATTCAAAATAACCGCCTTCCTGTGTGTGATAGGGTGTGGTCCCCATTGGCTTTTTTGTTCATAAGCCCATGGTGGATGTGTGTACCAAGTTTTATTTGCCTACAACAAACTAAAAATTTCCACTTCCCATTGACTTTTTTCACATTTTTTGGGACGTTGCTATGGCAACACATTTATAGATAGGGGGTGGTTGTCATTGGCTTTTATGCTCGTCATGACATAAGAGATGTGTGTACAAAATTTTATGTCTCTATGACAAACTAAATTCTTGGGTCCATTATAAGTTTGTAGGGGCGCTGGAGAGCCATTTCTAAAGATAACCCTTTTATTTACATATTTTTTTGTTCAGGTCATGAATGTGCACAAACGCCTTTTTGGGTCCAACTCGATCCGAGAAGGCGTTTGAGAGTTAAGAGATGTTTTATTTTCACAAAAATGGCCACCTCGTTACAGGCTTGCCACACCCATACCCGATAAGATATCAACAACAAAGTCACAACTTTGGTTGGCACACGTGTCCAGATGATACTCACCAAATTTGGGGCCATTTAGATTAAAACACAATGATTTGCATCTTTCTGCGCATAAGGAGTTGCGATTTTAGTGGCATGACGTTTCACCCCACATGGCGGACTTCCTGTTAAGTTTAGGGTGTGAATGTCATTGACTTTTGTTTGCCCTGAGGTGTCCTATGGATATACCAAGTTTCATTTTTCTACGTTGGAAAAAGTTACTTTCACTTTCCATAGGCCCAATGTATTTTGATTTTGTAGGGTCGCCACTGAGTCATTTTTCGTATTTTTTTTCTGCGACTTCAAATACATAAATTTTTCGCCGAGCTTGAAGTCTGGGACCAATAAAATGACTTTTGCATGTTCACTGGGTCAAATTTAGGATCATAGGTCGACAAGAAAGATAAAAAAAAAAAAAAAAAAAAAAAAAAATCCGAGCAAAAACAATAGGCCCTCCCGGCCATCACCGGCTCGGGCCTAATAATTAAAGCCGCAAGCGGCGATAAAGGCCCTCGCCTCCTTGAGACATGGGACACATATATTCGGAGGATTGCATGTCGTGTTTTAAAGCAAATTTGGAGCTGTTTAGATGAAAACCCTTTAGCACAAAGTGTACGATTTAGGTGGTCATGTATTCCACCCAACATTTTCTGTTGAGAAGGATCCTGGCAATTGGGAAATGGCATTTATTTCCCAATAGTTGCCTCTTCACAGACTCATTACGACCACAGCCACAAATCTATCAAAAAACAAATTGATAACTTTTTTTTGCACACGTGTCTAGATGATACTCACCAAATTTGGAGCTGTTTAGATGAAAAGCCTTTAGACACAAGGGGTGCAATTTAGGTGGTCACGCATACACCCAACATAGTAGATTTCCTGTTGAGTTTACGATATGGCTGTAATACATTTTTCTGTTCGCCCTGAGGTGTACTATGGATGTACCAAGTTTCATTTTTCTACGTTGGAAAAAGTTACTTTCACTTTCCATAGGCCCAATGTATTTTGACTTTTGTAGGGTCGCCACTGAGTCATTTTTCATATTTTTTTGGCGACTTCAAATACATAAATTTTTCGCGAGCTTGAAGTCTGGGACCAATAAAAATGACTTTTAGTTGCATCGTTTACTGGGTCAAATTGAGGATCATTTTGCAGAAAAATTATAATAAAAAATATATACCGAATTATAATAAAAATATATAACTCGAGCAAAAAGTCTAGAAAAACACTTGTCTCTTTTACATACATGTGTTTAGCTCATTTTGCCCAAGTTTGGTGTCTGTGGAATGAAGCAGCTTTTTCTGTGTACTTTTAAAAAGAGGTGTATTTTAAGTCGGTTCACATTTTCAATTCAAAATGGCCGCCTTCCTGTGTGTGATAGGGTGTGGTCCCCATTGGCTTTTTGTTCATAAGCCCATGGTGGATGTGTGTACCAAGTTTAATTTGCCTACAACAAACTAAAAATTTCACTTCCCATTGACTTTTTCACATTTTTGGGACGTTGCTATGGCAACACATTTATAGATAGGGGTGGTTGTCATTGGCTTTTATGCTCGTCATGACATAAGAGATGTGTGTACAAAATTTTATGTCTCTATGACAAACTAAATTCTTGGGTCCATTATAAGTTTGTAGGGGCGCTGGAGAGCCATTTCTAAAGATAACCCTTTTATTTACATATTTTTGTGTTCAGGTCATGAATGTGCACAAACGCCTTTTTGGGTCCAACTCGATCCGAGAAGGCGTTTGAGAGTTAAGAGACGTTTTATTTTCACAAAAATGGCCACCTCGTTACAGGCTTGCCACACCCATACCCGATAAGATATCAACAACAAAGTCACAACTTTGGTTGGCACACGTGTCTAGATGATACTCACCAAATTTGGGGCCATTTAGATTAAAACACAATGATTTGCATCTTTCTGCGCAAAGTGCGATTTTAGTGGCCGCGTTTCACCCTACATGGCGGACTTCCTGTTAAGTTTAGGTGTGACTGTCATTGACTTTTCTGTTTGCCCTGAGGTGTCCTATGGATATACCAAGTTTCATTTTTCTACGTTGGAAAAAGTTACTTTCACTTTCCATAGGCCCAATGTATTTTGACTTTTGTAGGGTCGCCACTGAGTCATTTTTCGTATTTTTTTCGACTTCAAATACATAAATTTTTGCCAGGCTTGAAGTCTGGGACCAATAAAAATGACTTTTAGTTGTTCGTTTACTGGGTTAAATTGAGGATCATTTTACAGAAAAATTATAATAAAAAATATATACCGAATTATAATAAAAAAATATAACTCGAGCAAAAGTCTAGAAAAACACTTGTCTCATTTACATACATGTGTTTAGCTCATTTTGCCCAAGTTTGGTGTCTGTGGAATGAAGCAGCTTTTTCTGTGTACTTTTAAAAAGAGGTGTATTTTAAGTCGGTTCACATTTTCAATTCAAAATGGCCGCCTTCCTGTGTGTGATAGGGTGTGGTCCCCATTATTTTTTGTTCATAAGCCCATGGTGGATGTGTGTACCAAGTTTTATTTGCCTACAACAAACTAAAAATTTCACTTCCCATTGACTTTTTCACATTTTTGGGACGTTGCTATGGCAACACATTTATAGATAGGGGTGGTTGTCATTGGCTTTTATGCTCGTCATGACATAAGAGATGTGTGTACAAAATTTTATGTCTCTATGACAAACTAAATTCTTGGGTCCATTATAAGTTTGTAGGGGCGCTGGAGAGCCATTTCTAAAGATAACCCTTTATTTACATATTTTTGTGTTCAGGTCATGAATGTGCACAAACGCCTTTTTGGGTCCAACTCGATCCGAGAAGGCGTTTGAGAGTTAAGAGACGTTTTATTTTCACAAAAATGGCCACCTCGTTACAGGCTTGCCACACCCATACCCGATAAGATATCAACAACAAAGTCACAACTTTGGTTGGCACACGTGTCTAGATGATACTCACCAAATTTGGGGCCATTTAGATTAAAACACAATGATTTGCATCTTTCTGCGCATAAGTGCGATTTTAGTGGCCGCGTTTCACCCCACATGGCGGACTTCCTGTTAAGTTTAGGGTGTGACTGTCATTGACTTTTCTGTTTGCCCTGAGGTGTCCTATGGATATACCAAGTTTCATTTTTCTACGTTGGAAAAAAGTTACTTTCACTTTCCATAGGCCCAATGTATTTTGATTTTGTAGGGGTCGCCACTGAGTCATTTTTCGTCATTTTTTTTTTTTTAATAATAACGGACGCTATCAAAAATAATAGACCCTTCCGGTTATCACCGGCTCGGGTCTAATAACGGACGCTATCAGAAATAATAGACCCTTCCGGTTATCACCGGCTCGGGTCTAATAATAAAACAAGGAAGGAGAAATAAAGAAAGGAAAGAGAAGGAAAGGTGAAAAGAAACAAAGAGAAAGGAAGTAAAGAGAAAGGAAGGAGAAAGAAGAAAGGAATTATAAGAGAAAAGGAAAGAACAAACAGAGACAGAAGGTAGGTTTGAGATGTGTGAGTGATTTTCTTCACAGGACTTTCAAGATTACAAATGGAGAAAACTTTGCTAAAAAGGTAACCTGTTTAATTTTTGCTTGTGCTAAAATAATTTGCAATATAGTTTTTAAATTTATTTTAAAATATCTCTCTTTAGCTGTGTTTATATTCTCCTTTTTTTGTAAATTAACAGATGACAAATATTAGGCAGCTAAAGAAAAGGGAGAGGAAGACAAGAAAATGGACCCCGGAGGCCATGGCACAAGCCAAGGAGGAGGTGGAAGCAGGCAGGCTCACCATCAGGCAGGCAGCTGCTCAGTTTGGGGTCCCTACGTCCAGCCTGAATGACCGAGTCAGAGGAAGGGTGGCCTCTGACTGTGTTCATGGTCAGAGGCCACTTCTCACCCCTGAAGATGAGAATTCCCTGGCAGCGTACTGTGTGTATGCTGCCAGTTACGGGTTTCCTCTGACAAAGCCTCAGGTTCTGGCTCACGCTCTGGCTCTGTACAACCTGCGCCACCCAGAAACACCAAGGGTGGCGCTGAGCCAGACGTGGTGGATTAACTTCAGGGAGCGCCACCACCATGAGCTCACCATCCGGACCCCAGACATTATTGACCGCGGGAGGGCTTCGTGTGCCAAGAGGGGGCCAATTGAAGAATATTTTAAGCTTCTCAAAACCACCCTAGAGGAGCATGGGTTGAGGGAGAAGCCCCATCAGATTTACAACTGTGACGAGACGGGGTTTCAGCTGGACTCCACGAAAAGAAAGGTTGTCGTGTCCCGGGGGACAAAACATGCCTACAAGCAGGCCCAGGGCACTAGGGACCACGTCACAGTCCTGGCCTGCTTCAACGCGGCTGGGGAGGATGTCCCCCCATTTATTATCTACAAGGGGGGATATCCTGGGGGGCCCTACAACAAGGATGGGGTCCCCAACGCCCTCTATGGGAAGTCGCAGGCAGGGTACATAGACGGTGACCTGTTTCTGAAGTGGTTCGTCAGGCATTTCCTCCTATACGCCACCAAGGAGCGGCCACTGGACGGCCACCAATCCCACCTAGGGCCAGAGCTGGTCCGGGCGGCACAGAGGGAAGGGGTCATTCTTCTGTGCTTACCGCCACACACCTCTCACATCCTGCAGCCTCTGGATGTGAGTTTCTTTGGACCCTTGAAGGCAGATTTCTCTGGTGTAGCAGGGGATCTGTCGGCTGTTAGCCACTCTTTTTTGGTTTCCAAAAAAGAGTTTTCAAGGGTCCTTAGAAACTCATACCAGAGAGTAAAGGATCGGGGGGTTGTGGTGGCTGGGTTCAGGAGGTGTGGCCTTTACCCTCTGGACCCGAAGGCCATTGACTGGTCTCGGGTCATGCCGTCCGGGCCTCATCGAGGAACCGCATCGCCTCCGCCAACCCCATCGGGATCTTCTGAGTCCAGGCCTGATGCTATCCTTCTATCCCCACCTCCCCCTGTCCCCCCTGTCATTCCCCCCAACCCAATACACACTCATCCCCTGGTAGCATCAGGCCAAATATCGGCGGACCTGGCCCACCTCCTGGCCGAGGTAAACTTTGCCGGAACCACTGGAAAGGTTAGGAGGAACATCTCCAAGGCTCGGATTCTGACGGCTCAGGAGATGACCGAGGCCATCGAGGAGGCGGAGGACCGAGCAGCAAGGAGGGAGGCACAAGCTCTGGCCAGGATAGACCAGGAGCAGCAGTTGGCTAAAGACATCGGCCTGACGAACCCTTCATTTGCCCCGCCTAGCGGCTCCCACCCCAGCCCAGTTCTTTTGTCTTAAGTTCATATAGGATAAGTAATTGAGACATTTAATATGCAATGCTATACATGGCTCCCTTATATTGTAACCCAATAAAATATTGACCTTTCTATTGTCCTTTTTGTGTAGGTCACACCGCCAAAGAAAGACAACTGGAGTATGATGTGGCGGTGTGGCGGTGCTGGCAGCCTGACCCTCCAGAGTCAGACGAGGGACTGGTGTCGTGGGTCCAGTGTGACGCATGTGAAAAATGGTTTCACTGTACCTGTGTGGCTTGGGAGGAGGAGCTGGAGGAAGAATTTATTTGTTTTTGGTGCAATGATGAATAATTTGTAAATATTTGCTTATGCATATAAGTTAGTAAAATCTATTGTAAATTTTTTATATATTTTTTGTAAAAACAAAAGTATCTAATTTTATTTATTTTAATCAATTTGTAATTATTAAAATCAGTAATTTTGGTGTAATTGTTGTGGCTCCTTGTTTCCCATTATCTTAGAAAACTGAATTTTCCTAATATTTTGTTTCACTTTGAGTGAATCCAGGATTATAAAATAATACATGATCTAATACAGTGTTATAAGTTAAACTCTAAGATAAGACAGAAATTTGTTCAACATCAACATTACTGAAAGGAGCAGATCAAAAAACATCCTGAAGAGGGGGCTGTAAACAAGTTAACATAAACATTCTAGTGTTTTGTTTTTGGCATGAGATCTTATTCTGAAGGACGGAAATTAGAGCACCGGATGTGTATAAACACCAACGGCAATATCCCAGACCTAACTAAAGCTAATGCAAGCTTAAAAAAATCCCACAAATCAAGAAGGTGAGTGTCTGACTCAGGATAATAGTAGCTCATTTTACAGCCACAGTAAAAACAATTTAAATTAAAGCCGCAAGCGGCGATAAAGGCCCTCGCCTCCCTTGAGACCGCGGGGACACATGCGCTCGTGCTTTAAAGCGTAAACTTCACGGTAAAAGGATTCTGAGGAGTTTTCTAAGACTCTAGCCGTGGCTCTGGAGGGGCCTCCTCTAAAGGAAGGATCCTGGCAATTGGGAAATGGCATTTATTTCCCAAAGGTATCAAAAAACAAATTGATAACTTTTTTGGCACACGTGTCTAGATGATACTCACCAAATTTGGGGCCATTTAGATTAAAACACAATGATTTGCATCTTTTGCAAGGTGTGCGATTTTAGTGGCCATGCGTTTCACCCCACATGTCGGACTTCCTGTTGAGTTTAGAGTGTGGCTGTCATTGACTTTTCTGTTTGCCCTGAGGTGTGCTATAGATGTACCAAGTTTCATTTTTCTACATTGTAATAAAGTTACTTTCACTTTCCATAGGCCTGATGTATTTTGACTTTTCTAGGGGTCGCCACTGAGTCATTTTTCGTATTTTTTTCGGGACTTCAAATACATAAATTGTTCGCTGGGCTTGAAATCTGGGACCAATAAAAATGACTTTTAGTTGCACGCTTTACTGGGTTAAATTGAGGATCATTTTGCAGAAAAATATGATTAAAAAAAATATACCGAATTATAATAAAAAAAAATATAACTCGAGCAAAAAAGTCTAGAAAAACGCTTGTCTATTTTACATACATGTGTTTAGCTCATTTTGCCCAAGTTTGGTGTCTGTGGAATGAAGCAGCTATTGTCTGTGTTCTTTTAAAAAAGAGGTGTATTTTAAGTCGGTTCACATTTTCAATTCAAAATGGCCGCCTTCCCGTGTGTGATAGGGTGTGGTCCCAATTGGATTTTTTGTTCATAAGCCCATGGTGGATGTGTGTACCAAGTTTCATTTGCCTACAACAAACTAAAATTTTCACTTCCCATTGACTTTTTCCACATTATTGGGACTATGGCAACACATTTATAGATAGGGGGTGGTTGTCATTGGCTTTTATGCTCGTCATGACATAAGAGATGTGTGTACCAAATTTTATGTCTCTATGACAAACTAAATTCTTGGGTCCCATTATAAGTTTGTAGGGGGCGCTGGAGAGCCATTTCTAAAGATAACCCTTTTATTTACATATTTTTGTGTTCAGGTCATGAATGTGCACAAACGCCTTTTGGGTCCAACTCGATCCGAGAAGGTGTTTGAGAGTTAAGAGACATTTTATTTTCACAAAAATGGCCACCTCGTTACAGGCTTGCCACACCCATACCCGATAAGATATCATAAACAAAGTCACAACTTTGGTTGGCACATGTGTCTAGATGATACTCACCAAATTTGGGGCCATTTAGATTAAAACACAATGATTTGCATCTTTCTGCGCAAAGTGCGATTTTAGTGGCGCGTTTCACCCCACATGGCGGACTTCCTGTTGAGTTTAGGTGTGACTGTCATTGACTTTTCTGTTTGCCCTGAGGTGTCCTATGGATGTACCAAGTTTCATTTTTCTACGTTGGAAAAAGTTACTTTCACTTTCCATAGGCCCAATGTATTTTGATTTTGTAGGGTCGCCACTGAGTCATTTCTCGTATTTTTTTCGCGACTTCAAAACATACCATTTTCACGAGCTTGAAGTCTGGGACCAATAAAAATGACTTTTCGTGCATGTTCACTGGGTCAAATTTAGGATCATTTGGTCACAATAAAAATAAAAAAAATCCGAGCAAAAACAATAGGCCCTCCCGGTCACCGGCTCGGGCCTAAAAATGATAATAAAAAAAATATATGGTTAGAAACGTAAGAAATTACACTTCATTTTAAGACCAGTTAGTTGTCTGAACTCCAGAGACAAACGACGTGATCACCCGTTAAAGAGAAAAAAGTTATCTAATTTTAGCTCAAACCGTCCGACTCAGGATACACTTACGTTACGGTAAAACAGATCCTCCTCGACAGTCGACACAGTAGGCTAATGTTCAAATTAACTTAGCTAACGTTTGTAGCCCGTATTGCGCCTTTTTTTCCCCGGCTTACGTATCAGGACTCCACTTGACCTTTGGGAGCTACCATTTCTAAAAAGTCTAAAAAGTAAATTTTAGTTCATTTTAAAACGAGTATTTCTTATTCCATATATGATGAATTATATATATATATATGTGTGTATGTACACCACAGATTATCAGATTACTATGTACTACAGTTAAATCTGTCTGTTAATAAAATAACGTTAAAAAAATAGACCCCCCCTCCGTTTAAAGTTAGTAAACCTACCAAACCTGTGTTTGGCGGTTTCTTCTTCATCTTCTTTCTCAGATTAAGGCACTTCCAACAGTTAGGCATGTGTGTATGCGCTTTGAGTCAAAGCATTGATTTTTCAAGCAGTGGGCGTTGAAAAGTAGATTTAAGAATATTTGTAAATCTCTTCTGAAGCATAACCAACTATATGAATGTAGTCTGAATGTGCGTGAGAAACACCGAATTGTTTCACATGAACTTGAAATAGGCCCAGTTGCTGAAGTGAAAAATCTTGATTATGTTAAAGGAAAGCTTAGGGACTTCTTTGGAATAGAGCAAGTTGATTGTGTTTATACTGTACCATGGATAATACAATATGGAAATAAGAATGTGTGTGGAAAATATTTGGTCATTTATAATGTCACCAATAATACTCCAGAGTTTGGACTAGTGACGATCATTTATATTGTGTCGATGCATTGTTTTGAATGTCAACCTTTATCAACAATTGAGTGTTATCATTATTTGGCTTATGAGGTAGAAGTCCCCTGCGAAACTCAAGCCAATATTTTTGTTAATATTGACATTTACATTACATTACATTTAGTCATTTAGCAGACGCTTTTATCCAAAGCGACTTACATTCACCAGTGTTACATTTACGGATGACACTTTCACTTAAAGCGACTTACATTAAGGTTCCATTCACCAGTGTTACAGCTGGAACACCACTGGAGGCAAGGGGGTTAAGTGTCTTGCCCAAAGACACAACAACGGTATGAACTGTGAGGAGAGCGGGATCGGGAAGTTGACAAACTTATTGATTATACATCATATTACTATTTAACCATCAGTATTAAAAAAAACATTCCAGTAAAGTATGAACTAACAGACATTATTGGACATCACACCTTTAATGCAAATAGCTGAGTCTGTATGTAGAGCAGTCAGTATGAGGACAGAAATGTCTGTACACTCATAGATTTCTGTATCTGTCAATGACCCAATTATAGTGATTCTGTTTTGCTGCATCCCAAATTTTAGTTTACATTAGTCACTCATGCTAATGCTTGCAGTAATGATCAGTAACAGCGCATTCATACATAACTTTGTTTTGCATAACTTTTTCTGAATGCACTGACATACATTTAAGCCAGTGATTTTATTTCTTTAAGTGTAAGCTGTTCTTCAAGCTCTGTCCTTTGTTTATATTGTATGGCACTTCTTAAAAAAAACATCAAACTGTATCATGTGCATTTTGTCACCCCACTGCTGTAAAACACTTGTACACACATGTATAATACAACACTGTTTTCTGATGTATGAATTGTGAACTTTAGGGGTTATAAATAAACCAGACTAATTTTCTTCAATCAAGCAAATCTGTTTCTTGAAACAAGATGATTCATCTTTTCCAACTGAAATATCAACTTAAAAATTTTATGAATAAGCAAATAATCTTGTTTCATCTAAGATATAACTCAAAATGATATGTTTTCAAAACTTTTTGACTCAACAAGATATTCAAGATTTCTCTATATCTTACAGAAGGTTTTACACTTTGTTTATTCTGTCTTATATCAAGTGTAATAAGATATTTGAACTAAAAACTAGACAAATATACTTGGTAAGATTTTGTGTTTTGCAGTGCAGAGTACGAACCAAACGTAATATTTTGTTTGAGTCAGTTTGTACAGGTTTTGCACAGTAAATTACTTACTCCACAAGTATGTAAAAAATTCCATAGGTTGTAGCTATACCTGTAGTAGCCTATAACCCAAAGTAATAATTACAAGATGATGATCAAATGGTAACACAAAGTAAACCAAATAAAATTCACATAAAATATTATCATAACGTTAAAGAGAAATTCATCCATCCATCCATCTTCTACCTCTTATCCTGGGCCGGGTCGCGTGGGCAGCAGTCTAAGCAGAGACGCCCAGACTTCCAGCTCCCCAGACACTTCCTCCAGCTCTTCCGAGGGGATACCGAGGCGTTCCCAGGCCAGCCGAGAGACATAGTCCCTCCAGTGTGTCCTAGATTTTCCCTGGGGTCTCCCTAGGGAGGCGTCCAGGAGGCACCCGAAACAGATTCCCGGGCCACCTCAGCTGGCTCCTCTCAATGTGTACTTTAAGCTCCTCCCGAGTGACCGAGCTCCTCAGCCTATCTCTAAGGGAGCGCCACGCCACCCTGCGGAGAAAGCTCATTTCAGCCGCTTGTATCCGGGATCTTGTTCTTTCGGTCATGACCCAAAGCTCATGACCATAGGTGAGTAAGGCGTAGATTGACCGGTAAATCGAGAGCTTTGCCTTACAGTTCAGCTCCTTCTTCACCACGACAGACCGGTACATCGACCGCATCACTGCAGAAGCTGCACCAATCCGTCTGTCAATCTGCCCCAACTTGTTAAAGAGAAATTCATCAGATACATTTTTGCAATACATTTACTTTTTTATTTATATTTTCAAAACAGGGCCTGTTTTCTGTCTTCCAGGCGGTAGATGGTGCTGTTGGCTCGCTATCAGAGAAGTCTAATTGCTCTACTCAACACAGAAGAAAAGGGCTTCCTTACTCGGACACTGGAAAATCTCATGGGAGCTACTTAAAAAAACATTTGAAAACAGCTAATGAAATATCTCGAAAAACACAAGTTTATTTATAAGATTTTAGTCTATAGCCTACTTGTATATGCACACATGTATATTTACATTTAATTTAGAGATTCTTTCTGAGTATAGGCGTCAGACAGAATACAATTTAGAGCTTTAAGACTCAGTATAGGTGCAGTGAAAACAACCCCTACTAATGCACTACTGGTAGAAGCTGATGAATTACCTTTATATTTAAGACGATCTAAGCTGTCATTAGTTTACTGGATAAAGTTACAAGTATCTGGGGAGGAACAACCTGCAGCAAATGTGCTATGTGATTGTTGGGAATGTACACAACAACTTAAAGGAAAAGGATTTGGATGGAATATTAATACAGTAGCAGAACAATATGGATTAAATAAAATTGAATATGGACCAAATAATGTATGGGGTAATGTGGACCTGAAATTAATAGAGAAGAAGAAAGAATGGAATGAAAGTAATATGAATAATATAGGATATTTGGTTGAAGAGTATGTGAAGAGGAACTATTTTAATTATATGCTAACATTTACAGACGGATCTAAAGATCCAGGGACAGAACATGTAGGATCAGGAGTATATATATCAGAGTTTGATGTAAGTATATGTAAAAGAATTAATGATAAATTATCTGTATATACAGCAGAAATGATTGCTATTATTTTAGGGCTACAGTGGATAGAAGAGGTGAGACCAGAGAGAGTAGTCATTTGTTCAGACTCCACTGCAGCACTGTTTAGTTTGAATTCCAAAAAGACCATAAGAGACGATTTATTGATTGAAATATATACAATAATGCTGAGAATACAAAGAAATGGTGGTGATATACAATTTGTTTGGGTCCCGGCTCAGGTTGGTGTTGTGGGAAATGAAAAAGCAGATGAGATTGCAAAGACAGCATTAAAATTAAAAGAGGATGAAATAATGAAAGTTCCCTTTGGAAAAGGAGAGGCCAAATCATTAATCAGAAAAGCAGTGAATGAAGAATGGCAGAACAAGTGGGACAAAGACAATAAACGGGAGACACTATTACAGTATTCAGAAATCTATTAAAGTGAAGGATTTCAAAGGGAAATATAGAAGAGATTAAGTGATAATTTCAAGACTAAGGTTGGGACATACTGGGTTAAAATCAACGATGTGTTTAATGAAAAAGTGTCTGATAAATGTGAGGAATGCAATGTTACTGAAAATGTAGAGCATGTCATAATGAAGTGTAGTAAATTTGATTTTGAGAGGAGCATCTTGCGGGATAAGATATATGAATTAGGACGATGATGGAGTTTAGAAGGGATAATGGGGATAAGTGAGGTAAAAAGGGAGTGTTACGAAGCTCTCTTTAAATTTCTTAAAGCAACAGGATTAGATCAGAAAATATAGGTCCCCCATATTTTTTTTTTTTTTTTGAGTAACCTGAAGTACTAGAACCAGGAATTACACACTCCGGTACAGTAGGTGCCGATATGCACCGAAAAAATTAAAAAAAAACATTAATACTAGAGAAGAAGAAGAAGAAGAAGAAGAAGCATAGACATAATATACGTAGACGCCTCATGACGTGCTGGAGAGTGATCCACGTCGCCGCCATATTGGGTGAGTCTCTCCACTCAACGCTAGCACCAGAGTCAATCGGAGTCAACGGAGAGTGAGCAATTATGCCCGTATTTTGTGCAGCTTACGGTTGCAATAACCGACGCAGTATTGAAACTAGATCGCATGGGATTACATTTCACAAGTAAGATTGAACAATAATTTAGGTTATTTTACCATTTACCGTTTACTTACGTGTAACGTTCAGCAGGAACTGGTAACGCATCTTAGGCTACTCTCTCATAATCTCTTGCTGATTTTTTTCTCTTCACACTTTGAAGGTTTCCCAGTGATACAGGCTTGAGGAGGCAATGGGAAGTTGCTATTAGACGGGAGGGTTTTGTTGAGACTGAGTCGTCAAAGCTCTGCAGTGAACACTTCAAGCCTGATGATTTTGACAGGACGGGTCAGATTGTCAGGCTTAGAGATGGTGCGACCCGTCTGTCTTCAACTTCCCATGTCATCTCCAAAGAGTAGGTGTATTTTACTCTACATGCTAACAGAGATGTCTATGATTCATATGTAAAACAAAAACAGTAAAACCGTTAGATATTTCTGCATGTATTAGTGATGTATTGTGTATTAAAATACACTGTGGATACTAAAACCTTTTCAAGTGTTTTAATGAAGTTGTTTTTAAGTATTATGTTTATTATATTTTAGCCTGTAGTGACAAGGAATACACAAACTTCAAGGAAAGCTGAAGAGAGCCTACCAGTGGACCTTTCTCAGCATTTTCCTGAAAGTGAACCTCAGCCCAATGATGTGAGTATTTGTAGGCTATTTGATATGTACCATACAGTTGTGAGCATCATGACTGTGGTCATATTAAAATATCTCCTTGCTTTCTGCAACTCTTTTCAGAAATACTCATACACTTATATGTGAATGAGTATATGTTATAAATAAATAAATACACACGTGAACAAATACACACCTTCTTTCACTCACATTCTCTCATACACGCACCCTTTCTCTCTTTCCCATACTCATGATGCTGGCAGTGATATTACAGATAAGAAATGTGTGCCTGCACATATGCACCAAACAACTGTGAGTGGTATGATATGAACATCACTGAAAATATTTTCATCCTTCTTTCTACTAGGACCACTCCTATGCATTGCCCAATTCTCCTACTCATCTAAAGGCCAGACTCAGTGAAGCTTTGGCTAGAGTGGAGAGTCTAGAGCGGAGAAGCAAAATGCAAAGACCGAGAATGGAGAGCAAAGAAAACTGTAAAGAGTCTTCTGGAAGATCTGAAGGAAAAAAAACCTTATAAATGAGGAGTTGAATGAAAGGCTTGGCTTCCATTCTGGTAAAAATAAATTGATAATACCACCTTGAATTGTATATTGTTTACACTCTTTGTCCGGGTTTACAAAAGGTATTATTTCAAGGGAACTTTCTAACTAGTCTGTCTAACTAGTTTAACTGAATTTCAGATCTTCAGGTAGACCTCTTTTCAAAGCGGGGCCATGAATACACCAAAGACCAGAGAGAGTTTGCCCTCACACTGCACCTCCATGGTCCGAAAGCCTACAGTTACCTGATTCTCTGCATCTTCCCCTGCCACATCCACATACATTGCAACGGTGTAGTACATGTTTTTTTATTACACTTTTTGTGTGTGTGTGTGTGTGTGTGTGTGTGTGTGAGAAATAAATTCAAATGAACAATCAAACTTGTTTCTTTATTAAAATATAAAATTCATTCATTTATACATTTATCAATATGCCATTGTGTGTGTGTGAGAGAGAGAGAAATAAATTCAAATGAACAATCAAACTTGTTTCTTTATTAAAATATAAAATTCATTCATTTATACATTTATCAATATGCCATAGTCTACCATATGTCTTAGTTAAACCTCGTAATACAAAGTATTTCTACATGAAAGCAGAATTTTTTAATGTGTGACAGCGTCCTGTATCATAGCTAAGTCTCTGCCATTTGTAACAAACCAAACCGTGTGAAAATCCGGTAAAAACTCGGGGAGTTATGATCATTGTAGTTGAGGAATACACCTTCCTCAGTAGAAATAAATATGGGGGGCGGAGCATTGGAGACTCATCCAAGATGGCGCCGTGCTGATACGTCCGCTCCAATAGGCAGCGTCAGTCTATGAGGCGTCTACGTATATTATGTCTATGAGAAGAAGAGTATAGGCGTCATCCACACTCCAGCCCAGTAGGTGGTGGTGATGCACCTCAAGCATGCTTGCTAGCTAACCAAACCTAAAAGAAGAACCAGCTGCTAACACGAAGGATAAAATATTTAAAGTAGCTTTTTTTGGCGAATATTGTAAAGTATAAACCAATGCTAGCAGATGGAGTGGTGCTAATGCTAACGCGCAAAAAGCTAAAAGCTTTTTGTTTTTAGCTAAAAGGCAAGTCCCGTTCTCAAAAGCGGTGGTAATAAAAGCACCTTTAAAGTGACCGCCGGTTATGTTTCAAAGCATTGCATTTAAACAGTAAAATTCAACTAATTGAAACTGTAAAAATGTAATTTCCACAAGCCGAAAGGACTGATAAGGTTTATGATACGTAATATTTGCCGCGTTTTATCGTTCTTATTTAAGAAAGTGGTACTTTTTAAAAATGCGTCGAGTTTTGGCCAGAGTCATAAACAGGGTCATGCTCAGTCAGCCCCTCACTGTAGCGATGACCATTGAAGCAGAAGTACACACCGAAACTAGACGAAGACTGGTGAGTTACCAACTAGGTGGAATAGTGCTTATTATGTCTAAGTACTGTTTTATGAAATGTTACATTTACAATGTAATTACATGTAACAAGTTACATTTCTGTAAAAAATTCCACAAAAATAAAACATGGAAAAGCTTTAGAATTTAGGAATCTTGCTTTTTTGTTTCGTCTTAACAATATTAAAAATATACACTCGCACTGTGAGCAGTGGACAAAGCAGTGGGCCGTTATGGACAGTTTTTTTACCTGGAGCAAATGAGAACTCTATAAACAAGAGAGAGATGATCCTGTTGCACACAGACAAGTATGAAATGGCTGTGATCATACTTATTATTTACTTCTAAAGTGAGTTATTCACAATATAAGCCTTTTTGAAATTGTAAGCTCTTCTGTACAATCCCAAAGCCTCAATTTTCCCGCTAAATAGTTTTTGAAACATTGTTTATTGTGACAGGCAACTGTGATGAATTTTTGTCTGACCATATTTCTATCAGCGCTTTTACCCCCTCACCTATTCATGTCCCAAAATGGACTATTTTTCTTGTCTATTGTTCCACACATGCAGTTATTTTGGTTGTGTTTAACCCCAGTATGTAGTGCTGTAGTCCGCTTCATACCTTTGGTTCGCTGTTTGGCCCGCTTTGCATTGTCACCTCATTCTAACCGCACCAGAGTTCATTTGGAAGGGAACCAAGAGACCACTTCAAAATTATCAGTTTCTCTGGTTTCACTATTTATAGGTATGTGTTTGGGTAAATCTAACATTTTTGTTTTATTCTATTCAACCAATAAATTCTATTCTATTTAAATTCAATATTATAAAAATATTTATAAATTAGAGCATTTATTTGCAAGAGGATAGTGATGACCACAGTGTTTTTTTTATACTTTTCCTTATTAAATAACATTTGGTTCAGGTGATCACCTAATCAGCACCTCATTCAGTAGAATGAGGTGTGCCTGTGTTGGGATTCAACAGACATTGGAATGGAATGGCTTCCATACTTGTAGAGATGCTAGAAAAAATTGCAGTGGTCTCTTAATTTCTTATTTTTAGGGTTTGCATTTTTGGTCCTGTTTGGTCCACTTTAATCAAACTCTAGTTAGTTTTCTTGGAAGGTCTGGTTCGTTCGGGGAGGTGTGAATGCGCAATCAAACTTTGATTCAGCCTACAAACATAGGTCTCGGTTCAGATGATCAGATGAGGTGAGAATGCAAAGCAGACCAAACGGGGAACCAAAGGCACGGCACTATGTCCTGGGGGTAAACGCAACCAAAACAAACACACGTGTGGTTGATAAAGGAGAAAAATAGCCCATTTTGGGAAATAAATTGGTGAGGGGGTAAAAGGGCTGATAGAAATATGATCAGACAAAAATATATCACAGTTGCCTGTCACATTAAACGATGTTTCAAGGCTTTTAAACAAATATAAACAGGTTTATAATGTGATTATTCTTTTTTTTTTCATATTCTTGCAAAGACAAAAAAGCAAGATTCGTAAAGTCTGATTGTGTTCCATGATTTATGTTTGTGGCAGAAAAGAAAGTTGCTGTTCACTGGCCATTATATGAGCGCTTTTTCTTGTTCTGTGTGTTTATTTCTGCAGCACCACCACAGGCAAGGGGGGTTAACTGCAATATTCAGAAGGTTTGGTTTGTTTGACAAAACAAAACAACCTTAATGAAAAAAATATGCCATATATATATATGGCATATATATATATATTTTATATATATATATATATATATATATATGTGTGTGTATATATATATATATATATATACAGGATCATTCTGGAATATATATATAACAAGTGGGACACAATCATGAAGTGGAACAAAATTTATTGGATATTTCAAACTTTTTTAACAAATAAGAAACTGAAAAATTGGGCGTGCAAAATTATTCAGCCCCTTTACTTTCAGTGCAGCAAACTCTCTCCAGAAGTTCAGTGAGGATCTCTGAATGATCCAATGTTGACCTAAATGACTAATGATGATAAATGGAATCCACCTGTGTGTAATCAAGTCTCCGTATAAATGCACCTGCACTGTGATAGTCTCAGAGGATCATGAAGAACAAGGAACACACCAGGCAGGTCCGAGATACTGTTGTGGAGAAGTTTAAAGCCGGATTTGGATACAAAAAGATTTCCCAAGCTTAAAACATCCCAAGGAGCACTGTGCAAGAGATAATATTGAAATGGAAGGAGTATCAGACCACTGCAAATCTACCAAGACCTGGCCGTCCCTTTAAACTTTCAGCTCATACAAGGAGAAGACTGATCAGAGATGCAGCCAAGAGGCCCATGATCACTCTGGATGAACTGCAGAGATCTACAGCTGAGGTGGGAGACTCTGTCCATAGGACAACAATCAGTCATATACTGCACAAATCTGGCCTTTATGGAAGAGTGGCAAGAAGAAAGCCATTTCTTAAAGATATCCATAAAAAGTGTTGTTTAAAGTTTGCCACGAGCCACCTGGAGACACACCAAACATGTGGAAGAAGGTGCTCTGGTCAGATGAAACCAAAATCAAACTTTTTGGCAACAATGCAAAACGTTATGTTTGGTGTAAAAGCAACACAGCTCATCACCCTGAACACACCATCCCCACTGTCAAACATGGTGGTGGCAGCATCATGGTTTGGACCTGCTTTTCTTCAGCAGGGGCCGGGAAGATGGTTAAAATTGATGGGAAGATGGATGGAGCCAAATACAGGATCATTCTGGAAGAAAACCTGATGGAGTCTGCAAAAGACCTGAGACTGGGACGGAGATTTGTCTTCCAACAAGACAATGATCCAAAACATAAAGCAAAATCTACAATGGAATGGTTCACAAATAAACATATCCAGGTGTTAGAATGGCCAAGTCAAAGTCCAGACCTGAATCCAATCGAGAATCTGTGGAAATATATATATATATATATATATTAGGGATGCTCATATTGACCATTTAACCGTTAACCTAAAGTAAATATTTTGACCGATTAATACTATCAGTTAAACGGTTTAAAACGTTTTTTTTTTAAGGTTTTTTTTTTTGTTTGTTTGTTTGCTGCATGGTTTAAAAATAAAATAGCCTACTATATAGCTTATTTTTATTAACTCACGGAGCGCGTCGGCACGCTCAACCACACACGTGACACATGCCTTAAGATGTCTGTGCGGACATTGGTGCATATGCAGGTCCCGCCCGGTCGAAGGCTAACACTTCCTGTTAGCATTTTAGTAGCTTTATTCGCAGTCTCGAAAGGACTTATGGCTTTTATTATCAATAGAAATGACAAAAAATGGGTTAAGTGTCTTGCCCATAGATAGTATAATTATGGATGATATCCGCCCATTGGTCCCCTATTCACCAATATTGTCATTACGAATGGGCAATAAAATGGCCGTTACATCCGGGCTTTTCGGGTTTTACTCCATAGTAAAACAATAGTTTTTAGATAGCATAAACCACCAAAATATAAACCAAATCGGCATAAATTAAGTTAAGGGGGCTGAATTATTTTGCACGCCCAATTTTCAGTTTTTTATTTGTTAAAAAAGTTTGAAATATCCAATAAATTTCGTTCCACTTCATGATTGTGTCCCACTTGTTGATTCTTCACAAAAAATTACAGTTTCATATCTTTATGTTTGAAGCCTGAAATGTGGCAAAAGGTTGCAAAGTTCAAGGGGGGCCGAATACTTTCGCAAGGTACTGTATATAGATAGATATAGATACATACATACATAGACACACAGGTATTTAATACTTCATTTAAATACCAATGTGTGCCGTGTTAACAGGTAGCGCACTGCCAGCTCACCCTAAACAGAGACAGGGCAAACCACAGACAGATATGCTCTAAAAATGTATTTGTTTAAACATCCTTAAATCAAAAAGAGCAAACGGCTTTTTTTCCATATTTCATCACATGTAGTCTCTGTTGTGTCATGCCTCACTGAAGCTGAGGGAAAGGCATGAGCGCAATGGAAGCTGTAGTTTTGCACGTGCTGTGTCCTGTTCACGTCTCTGTTGAGGACACGTTAGTGTCAAAAACCCAAACCACGTCTTGATTGATTGGTAGCTTATATTTGACACAGTGTGTTACAAGTCTGTATTATTGTAATAACAATCCTGAAAGCGGGTCAATTAGTAGCTAATGAGCCGAGGAGCGCAGATGAGCTGTAGCCAAGCCTCTTTCATGGGACCCCTTAAAAAATCCTCGAGTAAGGGCGCCACCGTACAGCGATTTACAGCGATATACTGCCGTCCACCAGAGGGCAGGCTCCAAAAGCAGAAATATAAAGAGAAACCCCATGGCAACTTTACAAGTGTAAAAATCATGTTTACAGCCTGGTAAAAAAGATGGCTCCGGTCTCTAGAGAGATGTTTTTACTACATGACAATAATACATCCGTTTATGCTCTCTGAACATTATTGTTTTACTATGCAGTAAAAGCCAAAAATGCAGGGCTTAATGCAGGGCTGCCTGACTGGAGTGGAGGAGAAGCATAGAAGGTGTTTCAAGGGACAGCACGGCGTCGCTTAAAAATAGAATAGGAGCGTGATAGTGAGGCCGAGCGTGGCAGCACCGGCCCAGCAGGGTAGTCCCTGGTATACTCATATGGCCAGTCCGCCCCTGACATAGGCTTATAAAAGTGCAATAAGAGAGGCTAGAATGAGTGTTAAAGATTTACAATGAGTAGTTCTTATACAATATCTGCAGGTGGTGGGACTGGGAAACCCTGGCTATGATGGGACTAGACACAACGTGGGCAGGGCTGTGCTGTGTGCCCTCGCCGCTCGGCTCGGAATGGCTGACAGGTGGCGTGGTGACAAACAGGTGTTCTCAGAGGTTATAATTTCTGAAGTGGACAACGTTCGAGTCATTCTGCTGCGACCAAGGCTTCTGATGAACGTTAACGGAGTGGCTGTGGCTAAAGCAGGTGAGTGGAAATTATGGGCCCCATGAAAACAACACTCACATTGGCCCCCACCACTACAACTTTTACTAACATATTACTGCAACTAGAAGTCATTCTTAGTTTAGCACTTTAAAGGAAGAGTGAACTTTGGAGGCCAGAGACACCTTTTAAATACAGCGGTTGACACCTAAAGATACAGTATATGATAATGTATTGGGGTGCTCTGGGGGTTCTCCCCCAAGAAAATCTCTAATAGAATAAGTGTAATTTTATTCTGGTGTATTTTAACAGCTGTTACTTTTCTATAGAGCGGGAACTGATTGTTTTTACTGACTCACATATTTAAAGATAGGCTGTAAAAAGTAAATGGATGAGAATCTCCGTTTGCACATAAGGACTGGGAGAGCTCTCCCACAAAGTTGGTGAGGAATTTCAAGTAATTTGAAACTCTTATTTAAGAGAATAAACCAGAAACAATTATCTACTTGTTTTATTTTAGTTAATGGCTCCACACATTTTGAAATGTTTTAATTCTGATTTATATTCAGTAGAAACACAACAGATGCTGCTCCCCTGCCACAGAACAGTGGGTTAGCAAAACAGTGTGATGATGTACACCAGTACGTGAGGTCTCTGTATATTCTATAAACAGGAACTCAATCTGGCAAAGCTCCGTAATCTAGTCAGTTTCTCAGATATGTTCAGTACCAACCAATCACATTTGAATGCCGCTGGAGTGTTGCCTTGTGTCACACTTGGGCAACCCAAGTCCCTAAGTTTGTTCACCTCTGCTCTTCAATCAGTTTTAAAAAATCATATTGAACAAGATTCTGTTCCTGAAAACGACTTGATTTGAGCCTATTTCTAGGAGTGAATTACGCATTTATTGATGATGAAACTACTCTCAGACTAACTCAGATACTGGACAAGAATGTGACAGTTTATTGATAGAAAAAAAAACAAGATATTACAGCTTTATATTGTGAGTCTTTGGATTTACCAGCTGCAATTGAATGAAACCTAAATATGCACTTCATTTTCTACAGCTGACGTTACGTTCTTTGACCGAACAATGGCTAGAACTTGTCATACATGTATGCAAAGACTTTTCAAGTTCTTCCGCTCCTCCATTAGCCATCATTGTTGTCATGTGAACACATGACTACTTGACTCTTTAAAAAATAAAATGAAGATAAATTATAAAGTATATTCCAGAGGTCCTTTTTGTATGCCGAGCTGCCGGATGTGATCTGCACAGGTCACAGATCAGCTGCAATTCATTACATCCCTAGTCAAAGCCCCTCGACTTTGAAACAACCTGCCTGAGGAGATAAGGCTGGCAGAATCCCTCTTTTTTTAAATTACTTATTAAAACTTACTTTAACAGACTTTTTTATAATCATTCAGCCGAGCCGGTGATGACCGGGAGGGCCAATTGTTTTTGCTCAGTTATCCTTGCAGCTTTTATTTATTTTTATTTTTAATTAGACCTGAGCCGGTGATAACATTTACATTTAGTCATTTAGCAGATGCTTTTATCCAAAGCGACTTACATTCAACAGGGTTACATTCACACATTTTTAGTTCACGCTTTCATTTTAAAGTGATTTACATTAAGGTTCCATTTACCAGTGTTACAGCTGGAACACCACTGGAGGCAAGGGGGGTTAAGTGTCTTGCCTAAAGACACAACAACAGTATGAACTGTGGGGAGAGCGGGAATCGAACCGCCTACCTTCCGGTTGAAGGACGACTGCCACCACGGGAGGGCCAATTATATCTGCTCGTGTCCGTTATTAGGCCCGAGCTGGTGATGACCGGGAGGAACTATTGTTTTTGCTCGGATTATTTTATTTTTATTTATTTATTTATTTTTTCTGCAAAATGATCCTAAATTTGACCCAGTGAACATGCACGAAAAGTCATTTTTTTTGGTCCCAGACTTCCAGCTCGGCGAAAAATTTATGTATTTGGAGTCCCCGGAAAAAAATACGAAAAATGACTCAGTGGCGACCCCTACAAAAGTCAAAATACATTGGGCCTATGGAAAATGAAAGTAAATTTTTCCAATGTAGAAATACAAAACTTGGTACATCCATAGGACATCTCAGGGCAAACAGAAAAGTCAATGACAGCCACACCCTAAACTCAACAGGAAGTCCGCCATGTGGGGTGAAACGCATGGCCACTAAAATCGCACCCCTTGCGCAAAAAGATGCAAATCATTGTCTTTTAATCTAAATGGCCCCAAATTTGGTGAGTATCATCTAGACACATGTGCCAACCAAAGTTGTGACTTTGTTTTTGATATCTTATCGGGTATGGGTGTGGCAAGCCTGTAACGAGGTGGCCATTTTTATGAAAATAAAACGTCTCTTAACTCTCAAACACCTTCTCGGATCGAGTCGGACCCAAAAAGGCGTTTGTGCATATTCATGACCTGAACACAAAGATATGTAAATAAAAGGGTTATCCTTAGAAATGGCTCTCCAGCGCCCCCTACAAACTTATAATGGGACCCAAGAATTTAGTTTGTCATAGAGACATAAAATTTGGTACACACATCTCTTATGCCATGACGAACATAAAAGCTAATGACAACCACCCCCTATCTATAAATGTGTTGCCATAGCAACTAGAGGTGTAAACCTACGCTGGTCTCACGGTTCGGTTCGATTACGATTATCAAGTCATCGATTCAGTTCAATTCGATTATCTCGATGCATCTCGATGCATTGATGATGCACTGCATCCTTATTTTTCAATTTTGCTTCACATGTATACAATTTTGTCAATAAATACAAGCAGTCAGATATATGAACTGAACCTTTAATTTTACCTGAAACACGCTTCTTGAATGTATCAAACATCAAATAAAACTCAAGTCTGGGCACAGAAGACAACAGCAGCATTAGGTTAGAACACACAAATGTAAGTACTAAAAGTGCATAATGCAGGGAGTGTACTTATATACTTATTTAGTGCAGTGTACTCTCTTGTAAAACATTTAAATATTGACAAATGTATAAACATGAAATTTAATTACAAACCTTGAATCAATATACAAAAAACTAAATCTGCACTTCAGCAGTGTTTTTTATTACACAAAATAAAAGAAAACAAAATAACAGCACTGGGCACTGGAACTTCCTGAAACATCACAAACTGCTCAGCATGTGTGAATTTGTAAATTTTTCTTTAAGAACACTAACTGGTCCACATGCTCTGGTTTAAGAGTGCTTCTTTTAGCAGTGACCACATCTCCTGCTGTGGAGAAAACTCGCTCTGCAGACACACTTGTGCCTGGGATACACAAGTGTCGCTTTGACAGCCGAGAGAGAAGAGGAAACATGACCTCATGGACACACCACCAGTTCAAAGGGTCCTCAGTGAGAGGCAGAGATGGAGCTTTACAGTATGCCTCCATTTCCTCCTTAGCAAGGACATAGGTCTTGGGTTCTACTGTACCTTCAGTGTCAGTGAAAGACTGTCCCAGCAAACTCACAAGCAGCGATGAGGCCTTTCGTTTGGGAGCAGCAGAGGGCCTGTCCTCAATGGAGGTTTCTTCTCCTGTTCCCTCAGGTGCTTCATCCACTTCTGTCATTCTAGGTGTACCCTGTGTTTGAACAACGTATTTGAAAATACAATTAAACTAGGACAGTGGCAGTGCAGTCAGCCAATACGACAGCTCACATAATATATGAGAATTATAATTTTTTCCGTTTTAATAAAAATAAATAAAAATAATAATAAATACATTTAAATTACTTAACATTTGAACAAATTTTACCTACTATTAATATTATGAGCTTTTAATTTTATATAGCCTTTTGTACAAGAAACATGATAGAATTACCTCCAATGATGCAGCCTCCTCTGTCAGTGCTCTGTATACCTCCGATCTCTCCTCTTCTGTGAGAAAAGGCATTCCCTTAAATCGGGGATCCAGGGCAGAGGCTGTATGAAGGATCCTCTTCTGTGACTCACTGTTGTACCTCTTCAGGAGATCTGTTCTTATTGCATTCTTGATCTCATGGATCATGTGCGAGTCTCTGTTGGTGTCTGACATATTCTGGAGGAGTTGCACATGTAGAGGAGCAACGAGGGAAACTGTCGGATTGCGCTCTTCTGACATCAGTGTTGTTGCATCCTTCATTGGCTTTAATGCCCTCACAGCATCCTCTGCATTTGTTACATCTGTTTCAGTAAGAGTGCACAGATCTGTCTCTCCTTTTCTGACTTCTGGTGACAGCAAGTTGGCACAAATTGCAGGTTGTTGTTCTAGGAACCTCTCGACCATGTCGTATGCACTGTTCCACCTTGTTGCAACATCAGTTATCAGTTTATGATTTTTCAGGCCAAGACCTTGCTGTTTCACTTTCAGACAGTGGCTCGCTGTGGTGCTGCGATGAAAGAATGTTGATGTTCGTCGGATTCTGCCCAAAAGCCTGGAGAGCGCGCCCACTTTAAGCGTGCGCTGGGATGCCAGCTTCAGCGTATGCGCGAAGCATGTTACGTGAGGGAATTTTACGAATTGAGCTCCAGCAATCATGTTCGACGCATTACCTGTTACAAGCACTACATCCTTATGTGATAGCTGCCATTCATCCACGACATGAGACAGTAGCTCTGCCAGATGAGCACCCGTGTGAGACTCATAAACGGCTCTCGTTTGCAGCACATGAGACAAAATCTTCCAGTCATTGCTAATGTAATGTGCCGTTATTGTCACATACGACTCTGTCGCGACCGAAGTCCAGGAATCACATGTTATTGCAACTCGATGAGCTTGGCTCATTGACGCCATTACCTGGGCTTTGGTTTCGAGGTAGAGTTCCGGGATAACTTTTTCTGAAAAGTGGCTGCGAGAGGGGAGCTTATATCGCGGCTCCAGTGTTGTTAACAGGTGGCGAAACCCGGGGTTTTCCACTCCAGAAAAGGGCCGTATATACTTTGAAATAAAAGATGCCACTGCTCTGGTAATTCTCTGCCCTCTCACTGAGTTTGGCGGCAACGTTGATATAAGTTGATAAATTTTTGGCTGAGCTGGATCCACAATGGCACTGACAGGCGTTTGCAGCTCGGGGTGAAAACGACTGACGTGGTTTCTCATGTTGGTGGCCCTGCATATTTTATTTTTGCGTGACATGATTTGCACACAGCGCATGTCTTGTCAAGGTCGGGCTTACCGTGTTGTTGATAAAAGCCGAAATGTGCCCAAATGTCGGCTTTTAAAGTGGTTGGAGCATTTTTTATTTCACGCTCAGGCGTTTCGCCTCCCTCTGCCATTGTATGCCGCGACTAAGCACGCGGTGCTGACGTCAGAAATGCGTCAGTACATTATAACCGGTTATGGGCTATTACTGAACCGAAACCGAATCGTCCTCGTCTGCATCGCGATGCACCGTAGAAACAATTAATTTTGACACCCCTAATAGCAACGTCCCAAATATGTGGAAAAAAGTCAATGGAGAGTGAAGATTTGAGTTTGTCGTAGGCAAATGAAACTTGGTACACACGTCCAGTATGCGCTTATGAACAAAAAAGCCAATGGGGACCACACCCTATCACACACGGGAAGGCGGCCATTTTGAATTGAAGATGTGAACCGACTTAGAATACACCTCTCTTTTAAAAGAACACATACAATAGCTGCTTCATTCCACAGACACCAAACTTGGGCAAAATGAGCTAAACACATGTGTGTAAAATAGACAGCGCTTTTTCTTGACGTTTTTGCTCGAGTTATGTTTTATTTTATTATAATTAGGTATATTTTTTTATTATAATTTTTCTGTAAAATTATCCTCAATTTGACCCAGTGAACGTGCAACTAAAAGTCATTTTTATTGGTCCCAGACTTCAAGCCCGGCGAAAAATTTATGTATTTGTAGTCCCCGAAAAATAAATACAAAAAATGACTCAGTGGCGACCCCTAGAAAAGTCAAAATACATTGGGGCTATGGAAAATTAAAGTAAATTTTTCCAATGTAGAAATACAGAACTTGGTACATCCATAGGACACTCTCCAGCGCCCCCTACAAACTTATAATGGGAACCAAGAATTTAGTTTGTCATAGAGACATGAAATTTGGTACACACATCTCTTATGTCATGACGAGCATAAAAGCCAATGACAACCACCCCCCATCTATAAATGTGTTGCCATAGCAACGTCCCAAATATGTGGAAAAAGTCAATGGTAAGTGAAAATTTTAGTTTGTCGTAGGCAAATAAAACTGGTACACACATCCACCATGGGCTTATGAACAAAAAAGCCAATGGGGACCACACCCGGGAAGGCGGCCATTTTAAATTGAATCGCCTTAGAATGCCTTAGATTAAGCATAATCTATTATTTTCAAAGGTTCAGACAGCTCCCAGGAAAACCAGGGATTGTGGAGACCTTTAACTCTAAATTACAAGGTGGTGTAGCAGGCCCCAGCAGTAGCACAGGCCCGGTTATTTGACATTACCGTGAAGTTTATGCTTTAAAGCACGAAATGCAATCCTCCGAGTGCATGTGTCTCCGCGGTCTCAAGGGAGGCGAGGGCCTTTATCGCCGCTATGCTTTAATTAGGCCCGAGCCGGTGATGACCGGGAGGGCCTATTGTTTTTGCTCGGATTTTTTTTATTTTTTTTTATTTATTATTATTTTTTTTTAATTTTTTTATTATTTTTTATTTTTCTTTTCCACCTATGATCCTAAATTTGACCCAGTGAACATGCACGAAAAAGTCATTTTATTGGTCCCAGACTTCAAGCTCGTGAAAAATTTATGTATTTGAAGTCGCGAAAAAAATACGAAAAATGACTCAGTGGCGACCCTACAAAATCAAAATACATTGGGCCTATGGAAAGTGAAAGTAACTTTTTCCAACGTAGAAAAATGAAACTTGGTATATCCATAGGACACCTCAGGGCAAACAGAAAAGTCAATGACAGTCACACCCTAAACTCAACAGGAAGTCCGCCATGTGGGGTGAAACGCGCCACTAAAATCGCACTTTGCGCAGAAAGATGCAAATCATTGTGTTTTAATCTAAATGGCCCCAAATTTGGTGAGTATCATCTAGACACGTGTGCCAACCAAAGTTGTGACTTTGTTTTGATATCTTATCGGGTATGGGTGTGGCAAGCCTGTAACGAGGTGGCCATTTTTGTGAAAATAAAACGTCTCTTAACTCTCAAACGCCTTCTCGGATCGAGTTGGACCCAAAAAGGCGTTTGTGCACATTCATGACCTGAACAAAAAATATGTAAATAAAAGGGTTATCTTTAGAAATGGCTCTCCAGCGCCCCTACAAACTTATAATGGACCCAAGAATTTAGTTTGTCATAGAGACATAAAATTTTGTACACACATCTCTTATGTCATGACGAGCATAAAAGCCAATGACAACCACCCCTATCTATAAATGTGTTGCCATAACGTCCCAAAATGTGAAAAAGTCAATGGGAAGTGAAATTTTTAGTTTGTTGTAGGCAAATAAAACTTGGTACACACATCCACCATGGGCTTATGAACAAAAAGCCAATGGGGACCACACCCTATCACACACAGGAAGGCGGCCATTTTGAATTGAAAATGTGAACCGACTTAAAATACACCTCTTTTTAAAAGTACACAGACAATAGCTGCTTCATTCCACAGACACCAAACTTGGGCAAAATGAGCTAAACACATGTATGTAAAAGAGACAAGTGTTTTTCTAGACTTTTTGCTCGAGTTATATTTTTTAAATTATAATTCGTATATATTTTTTATTATAATTTTTCTGCAAAATGATCCTCAATTTAACCCAGGAAACGTACAACTAAAAGTCATTTTATTGGTCCCAGATTTCAAGCCCAGCGAAAAATTTATGTATTTGAAGTCCCCAAAAAAATACAAAAATGACTCAGTGGCGACCCTAGAAAAGTCAAAATACATTGGGCCTATGGAAAGTGAAAGTAACTTTTTCCAACGTAGAAAAATGAAACTTGGTACATCCATAGGACACCTCAGCAAACAGAAAATTTTATTACAGCCATACCGTAAACTCAACAGGAAATCTACTATGTTGGGTAGAATGCGTGACCACCTAAATTGCACCCCTTGTGTCTAAAGGCTTTTCATCTAAACACCTCCAAATTTGGTGAGTTTCATCTAGACACGTGTGCCAAAAAAGTTATCAATTTGTTTTTTGTTACATTTGTGGCTGTGGTCGTAATGAGTCTGTGAAGAGGCAACCTTTGGGAAATAAATGCCATTTCCCAATTGCCAGGATCCTTCCTTTAGAGGAGGCCCCTCCAGAGCCACGGCTAGAGTCTTAGAAAACTCCTCAGAATCCTTTTACCGTGAAGTTTACGCTTTAAAGCACGAAATGCACTCCTACGAGTGCATGTGTCCCCGCGGTCTCAAGGGAGGCGAGGGCCTTTATCGCCGCTTGCGGTTTTAATTCATTTTCTATTTATTCTTAGAAAAATGTATTTCTGTTTTTTTAATTTCTAGACGATGTTGCCTCCTATAGCCTCCAAGCACTTAGTCAAGCCCGAAATTATTCATACCCTTGGCAAACCTTGAGTTAATGTTACTTTTATTCAACCAGCAAGTTTTTCCTTGATTGGAAATGACACAGCATCTTCCAGAAGTTAATAAGACAATGTACTAGAGGCATTGTTGTGGAAATAAATATTTCTCAGCTTTTATTTACATGTGAACAAAAAGTGACATTTTTAAAAGGTGCAATATGAATAAATATTATTAGGGGCCAAGCACCGAAGGTTCTTCTTCTCCAATGGAAGTCTATGGCAGGCCATAGAACCGTTTGCGGGAAAATTATAAAATTTGGTACACTCATTAAGGACAGTCCAGTCATTGATCTCAGCAAATTTGAAGTGTCTAAGTCAATATCTCTAGCGCCACCAACTGTTCAAAGTTGGACTTATGTTTATGCTAATAACTGATAAGGCCTAGAATGAAAATTATTTTTTCCACTGATTCCTTGGCTCAAGGCGATTCGATTGCACCCTATGACGTAATTTTCCGCCTAGAAAATTTTCCCGCCATTTTGAATTTTACGGAAAACCTACTTTTGCGAACTCGTCCTAGGCCGTAGCCCCGATTTTCATGAAAATTGAACCAGATCATCTCCGGACAAAAATCAGTCATCTGGTGACAAAAAGTTATCAAAAGAAAGTTGATTCGTCAAACCGTTTTCAAATACCGCGCAAATGAAATCAACTTAGCGCGCACAAAAATAAAAGTCAAGCTATATCTCTGTGATGCTTTAACATATTCTAACCAAACTTAGTACTTGTTATGGCAACCGTGACTTGAGGATGCCTGCAGAGTTCTGGCGCAGCGCCACCTAGTGGTCCGGAGATACAAAAATGTGAGCTTTTTCGATTATTACTTCAGAATGCTTTATCCAAAAATCACAAACCCGGTCTCTTTAGATTTGCGGCATCATGCAGAGCCGTAGCATATCCAATTTTCCCGTATCAACTATTTTGGGAGTCGGCCATTTTGAATTTTCTAAAAAACGTACTTTTGCGAACTCCTCCTAGGCCGTAGCCCCGATTTTCATGAAAATTTACCCAGATCATCTTCAGACTATGCTGACGAAACGTTATTAAAAGAAAGTTGATTCGTCAAACCGTTTTCGAATACCGCGCAAATGAAATTGACTTAATGCACACAATAATAAAACTCAGGCTATATCTCTGCGATGCTTTAACATATTCTAACCAAACTTAGTACGTGTTATGGCAACCGTGACTTGAGGATGCCTGCAGAGTTTTGGGGCAGCGCCACCTAGTGGACATTTTTTTTATTATTACTTCAGTATGCTTTATCCAAAAATCACAAACCCGGTCTCTTTAGATTCGTGGCGTCATGCCGAGCCGTAGCATATCCAATTTTCCCGTATCAACTATTTTGGGAGTCGGCCATTTTGAATTTTGTCAAAAAGTGCTCTATTTTTTGAATGCATTGTCGCATTGTTACGAAACTTGGTATGCGTCTTCGGCACCAAGCCCTGAAGGTACTCAAAAAGCTTTGGGGCAGCGACACCTTGTGGTCAAGACTGAAGTCTTATTGAAATGTCTTTAGATGCTTACTGCCGTTGGTCTGCTGATGTCTGGTCTTGTTGCCGGCCATGTCGTCGTGACATTTAATGGCCTCCTTGGTGCTTGGCCCCGTCATGGCTGCTTGCAGCTATATTTTATTATTATTATTATTATAATAACCCTCTCCACTTACATGCTTTGGACTGGCACAGGTTAGACTGTAGACACAGAGAAATACTTCACTTAGTCTTACGCTAATAAGACATTTAAGAAGTGGTCTTAAGAGTGGTCTCAACTTAAAACCAAGACCAGTTTTTATTACTACATCAATAACTCATGTAAACTGTTTTGCCTTTCTGCTACAGCTGGTAAATATGGAGTGAAGCCTGAAGACATCCTCCTGGTCCACGATGAACTGGACAAACCTTTGGGGAAAATGACTGTCAAACATGGAGGAAGTGCCAGGTCCTGTTCACTCTCTAAAAAATCATAACCATCACATTTATAAGATGAACTAAAATGTGGCCGTGTGTTTTCTTCAGAGGTCACAATGGAGTGCGCTCCTGTGTGGACTGTCTACAGACTGATGTAAGGGGTGTTTTACTTAACTTTTCCACAAGTTAATGATAAATGTGCATTTGTTACTCCTATAATTAATCGAGGCCTGGTGTTGAGCAGCAATTTTTTAAATACATTTTGTTTGCCTTAAACAGGCAGTGTGACTGACAGGGCATACTTCATGTTTTATTTGATTTCAATATGAATATTTAAATATGCCAGGGTTGGTCAAAAAGCAGTAGTCCCTGGCCAGAAGGCACCCTAGAGGGGGTAAAAAAAACAAAGATATAGATGATAAAATGACTGGAATGTTAAAAAGAGTTAAAGCAGCAATAGAAAAGAAAATCCAACAGGTATTTGTTAGATCATTAATTCTCAAACCTTTTTTAGTGACCAAAACATATTTGGCTCTCAGAGTACCACCCCTTGTGTGTTATATTACTGCTTATAGGATGAGTATAATATAGAAATGAATTATTTAAACATGGCTCGGTTTTATTTCTATGTGAAATGTATTTATATTCACTGTTTCCCTGGAAAGAACAGCTATAGCTTTTATGAAATGTTTCAAACTCCACTGCATTTAGGGTGTGTTCATAGATTATATTTAACCAAAGTTTAGAGCTGACCTAAAACTTTTATTTCTGAGTTTACCGTTAGACTGAAGTGACCCAGTAATTATCTGTCTCATTAATCATTGCATCAATGCATTGCCAACATTTATCCGTGTTTAATTTGCTGCCTTTTTCTTTATAAATTTTTTAAAATGAATTAGACATATTTTGCAAAAGAGTAACCCATTTCCTGGGTTTCTTTGGTCCTTTGTTGTTTACATCTGTGGCGACCAATGGGAGCGTTCTTTTTTCAAGAAGTGAGCTGTGATTGGCAAAACTCCCGCAGTGGGCTGATTATTCTCATCCATTGAAATCCTTGATAATAAAGCCTAGATATTTACATTTAGTCATTTAGCTGATGCTTTTATCCAAAGCGACTTCCATTCACCAGTGTTACAGCTGGAACACCACTGGAGGGTTACAGTATGAACTGTGGGGAGAGCGGGATTCGAACCGCCTACCTTCCTTTTGAAAGACGACCGCTCTACCACTGAGCCACTGCGCCCTTGATGTCTTAAGGTCTATTTTTTCCACAGATGATTTCTTTAGGAATTAAATTAAACTGTCAAACTAAATAAAAGAGTAAAAAAAAAAATGTTAATTTGCATTTAACTTCATGCTTAAGATAAAGATTTTTTTTATTTTTTATTATTTCAGTTCGAGTGCCACGCGAGAAAGCCAGAGTACCACTGGTGGTCCTCGCACCAGTGTTTAAAATAACTATGCCAATATTAATATTAAATTACAACAATTACAAAAATGTAGATGACCTTAAACCACAATAATAGACAGTGAAGCAGCAGAAACACATGAAAGAGAGGTAGCATTAAAAGGGTTCAGGTGTAGGGCTGCAACTGCAACTGGCTCAACAGAATCTAACATAAGTCTGTGGATTACTTAACAAAAAATACAGATAATCCATACAGTTCTCCAAAAATCCAGAATATTTTTTTTAAATACAGATTGGAAAAGTTGGTTAGGAAGTGTTATTTTTCTGAATTTGTTTTATTCCAAATGTTTCAACAAGATAAAATTTATAACCTTCACCCCACTAAAGTACACATCAGAAAATAATTTAAAAAAAAAACAATTTCATTATGCTTTCAAAGGGGTGCAGTGGCTCGGTGGTGGAGCGCTCTTCCCTCAACGGAAGGTTGGTGGATTTATTTCCCGCTCTCCCCACAGTTCATACTGTTGTTGTGTCCTTGGGCAAGACACTTAACCCACCTTGCCTCCAGTGGTGTTCCAGCTGTAACACTGGTGAATGGAACCTTTAATGTAAGTCGCTTTGGATAAAAGTGTCAGCTAAATGTAAATGTCTCCAAGTTTTATCTCTTAAGATGCTGACTTGTGTTTTCAGGTGATGCCCAGGCTGCGGGTTGGGATTGGACGGCCCTCGGGAAAGACCTCAGTGGAGTGTCATGTTTTGGGACAATTCAGTGCCGAAGAAAACAAAGTTCTCGATTTGGTTTTGGTCCAGAGTGTGGACCTGCTCCTGTCTCTGCTTTCAACAGAGCCAGTTCAGTCCTCACAGAGTCATGCAGGGGGCAGACGAGAGGCTCCTGTTCGGTCCTCACAGAATCCAGTGGGGGAGAAGCACAGCAAGACTGCAGCCTCTGGAACATAAAAGTTTTACTGTGACTCTGAGTGGCTCTAAAATGGTTGTATTTATTTTATCTCTTGAAAATAGAAATAAAAAATAAATCCCAAATATAGAAATGGACTGCCTCCATTAATAAAATGGACAACTGATTGACATGTGCAAACAAATAGCTCAAGGGAACAAAAGAAAAACAGAAAATAAAAAAGACCTGCAGCAGCACCAGTGAAGTGGAGGCATGGGGCACACTTTTATTATTATTGTGCACATGTTCTGGTATAATGAAAATAAATCAAATATATTAAATTGCTAATAAATAAATTGCTAAATATATATATTTTTTTATTATGTAAAATAAATAATTTAAAATATTCTCTAAATAATTTGGGCTTGTATCCTGAAACTACTGATCCTGATTATTACTAATAATCTACCAACTTTTTTTTTTTTTTTTTTTCCACCACGCTATGGAAGCCCAAAAGCACTGGTTTGTTTTAAAAAAATATATTTATATACACATTATGATTGAGGCGGAGATAGAGTAAACATTTAGCTTAAACAAGGAAAAAGCGGGGCTTTAGAAGCAGAACAAAGAAAACTCACCGCTTGGATCTGTGTTTGGAGCATTGTGAAAATACTGTCCCAAACTCATTGGTGCTGCTATCATCCACATTCCTCATCTCCGCCTGGGCCTGGACCAAGTCCTGACAGGTGTGACACCTGAGCATGCAGTGTCCATGTGAATGAGACCAATTAACTACTGCATGAAACAACTAATAGGTCTTGTGTGGTTTCTTCTGTATATTCCACTACCAAATAAAAATGTAAAAGTCTAAAACACGGCAGGTTGTATAAAATGTGTTGATACAGAGCACGTCCAGACATGTAGCTGTAGGTTTTGTTTTGCACAGAAGCACTTTTAAATTTATTTCCTCAGCATATTAGGTCATATTGTTGATTGTTATGGCCAATATTTGAGTTTTTGAACTTAAAAGTCATTAATGCTAATTATTCATTGATTCATTTAAATTAAAATATTTAAAATACTTTTAAGGCAAAAATTATGAATGCCAAATAATTTAGATTAATTAATCTCAGAGTATGTTAATTTTTTTAGTTTTTATTGAAAAAGATATTGGCAGTACGAGCAGGGATGTAAATTAAAATAAATCTGTCAAATACAACACAATAATGCCAGAGGGATTACAAAGAAGAAAATGACAAGTAATGACAAAAATAAATAAAACAGAAAAATAAAAAGATTTGGATACAGCTAAACACATACAGTTGTTGATTTTAAATAAAGACTCAGAGTACTCATTTATCCGTCTAAACGCACAACACAATATGCGTCCACCTTTACTGTGTGTTCAAACAAACAAAAGGCCACATTACAGCTCTTCTTCAGTGCTTAAATTACCAGAACAAAAATGCTTAGAGCTCCACCTAGTGGATCTATTATACAAATGACAAAGAGAATTCACATTAGAGAAGCTTGAAAACTTAAACATCTTTAACTGAAATATACACAAGTTTAACAATCATTCTGATAAGAGTGTATTTTTCCAACAACAGTATCTTACACTTCCACTATTCCCTAATTCGGACACCACTACAAAATGATTTGGGCAGAGCCATAGTAAATGTTAAATGTAATGCGGTCAAAAATTTGGGTGCACCTAACTTTTGTGCTGGTGCACCTAAGAAAAAAAGTGAGGCACACCAGAGCAACCAGTGCAAAGAGTCTAAAGCCCTTTATTTGTACTTCTATTTGTACTTCTATTGCAAACGGCTCTACTCTGACCTCCTCCCGAGTGACCGAGCCCTCACCCTATCTCTATGGGAGCGCCCAGCCACCCTGCGGAGGAAACTCATTTCAGCCGCTTATATCCAGGATCTTGTTCTTTCGGTCAAGACCCAAAGCTCATGACCATAGGTCAGAGTAGGAAGTAGATCGACTGGTAAATCGAGATATTACCTTTCAGCTTAGCTCCTTCTTCACCACGACAGACTGGTACATTGACTGCATCGCTGCAGAAGCTGCACCATTCCATCTTTCCCTCAATTGTGAACAAGGCCCCAAGATACTTGAACTCCTCCACTAGAGGCAGGAGCTCTCCACCAACCTGAAGGGGACAAATATATATCCCAGGCATTAAACAGCTACGCCCTGCCAGTGATTAGATACCCTACGGGAATACAGTGGGGATCGAAGGTTTGGGCACCCCAGGTAAAACAATTTATTAATGTGCATAAAGACGCCAAGAAAAGATGGAAAAATGTCCAAAAGGCATCAAATGATAGATTAGACATCCTTATAATAAGTCAAAAAAAGTTAGATTTTATTTCCATCATTTACACTTTCAAAATAACAGAAAACAAAAAAATGGTGTCTGCAAAAGTTTGGGCACCCTGCAGAGTTAATACCTTGTACTGCCTCCTTTGGCAAGTATCACAGCTTGTAAACACTTTTTGTAACTAGCCAAGAGTCTTACAATTCTTGTTTGAGGTATCTTTGCCCATTGTTCCTTACAAAAGTCTTCCAGTTCTTTGAGATTTCTGGGCTGTCTGTCACGCGCATCTCTTTTAAGGTCTATCCATAGATTTTCAATTATGTTGAGGTCAGGAGATTGTGAAGGCCATGGCAAAACCTTTAGTTTATGCCTGCTTGATGTAATCCACCGTGGATTTTGAGGTGTGTTTAGGATCATTGTCCATTTGTAGAAGCCATTCTCTCTTTAACTTCAGCTTTTTCACAGATGGCATCAAGTTAGCATCCAAAATTTGCTGAAATTTTATTGAATCCATTTTTCCTTCTACTCGTGAAATGTTCCCTGTGCCACTGGCTGCAATACAACCCCAAAACATGATCGATCCACCCCCATGCTTAACAGTTGGACAGAGGTTCTTTTCATTAAATTCTGTGCCCTTTCTTCTCCAAACATATCTTTGCTCATTCCAGCCAAAAAGTTATATTTTAACCTCATCGGTCCACAGAACTTGTTTCCAAAATGCATCAGGCAGCACAGTGGCAAAGTGGTTAGAGCTCCTGCCTCACAGCAAGAAGGTCCTGGGTTCAATTCCCATCCAGGGCAGGGCCTTTCTGTGTGGAGTTTGCATGTTCTCCCTGCGTCTGCGTAGGTTTCCTCCGGGTACTCCGGTTTCCCCTACCACCAAAAAAAACATGTACAACAGTCCCCCCCAAACACACATGGGGCCAGGACTCCCCTGCAAAAGAGATGTGTAATCTCAGTGGGACTATCCTAGTTAAATAATAAAATAAAAAAAAGTATATATATATATATATATATATATATATATATATACACACACACACACACACACACACACACACACACACACACACACACATGTATATATATATATACAGTCCCGTTAGGGGTCGCGGGTGACTGGAGCCTATCCCAGCAACTTTGGGCCTGAGGCGGGGTACACCCTGGTCAATGGCCAGTTAGTCGCAGGGCTGACACTTAGAGACAGACAACCATTTCACTCTCACATTCATTCACTAGGGACACTTTAGAGTAACCTGTACATGCATGTGTTTGGACGGTGGGAGTAAGCCGGAGTACCCGGAGAGAACCCACATTAACATGTGGAGGACATGCAGACTCCTCACAGAAAGACCGGAGTCGGCCAAGAGAATGTTTGAGTCAGCTGCGTTTTGAACTCACTCAAGCAGAAGTGCTAACCACTCTGCCACATGCACCCTATATCTATATCTATATATCATTATTTATTATTATTATATATTAATTATATACATAATTATAAACTGTAAGATTATATAGGCTAATATAGCCTATATTATAAAGACAGTATATTTTATATGATAGACATTTACATTTAGTCATTTAGCAGACGCTTTTATCCAAAGCGACTTATAAGTGAGGAAAAACAATGGAAGCAATTTTAAAAACAGAAGGAACAAAAAGCATAAGTGCACAAAAAACTAGTCAGTTTTAACCCAGCACAGTTTACAAAGCTAAGGATAAGAGATTTTTTTTTTTTTAAGAACGGAATCGATAGAAAGGAAGTAGAACTCAGTGTTTGTCAGTCAGGTGTTGATGGAAGAGATGTGTTTTCAGGCGTTTTTTAAAGATGGCTACAGAATCTGCTGATCTTGTAGCAGCAGTAGATCATTCCACCAATGTGGAACAGAGCCAGAGAAGGTACGTAAGAGTGATTTTTTACCTTTTTGGGACGGTACTACCAGCCGTTCATTTGCAGAGCGCAGGGATCTGGTAGGAACGTAGGTCTGTATTAGTGAGTGAAGATATGGGGGTGCAGAACCAATGGTGGTCTTGTAGGCCAAGAGCATAGCTTTGAACTTGATGCGGGCGTCAACCGGGAGCAAGTGTAACCTAATGAATAGAGGAGTTACGTGTGCTCTCTTTGGTTTGTTAAAGACCACTCTTGCCGCTGCATTCTGGATCAGCTGCAGAGGTTTGGTTGTGCAGGCAGGGAGTCCAGCCAGTAGAGCATTGCAATAATCCAGTTTGGACAAGACAAGAGCCTGGACTAGAATTTGCGTAGAGTGCTCTGATAGGAAAGGTCTAATTTTCCTAATGTTGTAGAGGATGAATCTACAGGACCGGGTGGTGCTGGCAACATGACTTGTGAAGTTTAGCTGATCATCAATTACCACTCCCAGATTTCTGGCAGTGCTGGACGGTGTAATGGTTGATGGGCCTAGTTGAATGGAGAGGTTATGGCAGGTCCCTGGTTTGGCCGGAATCACAAGCAGTTCTGTTTTTGCAAGGTTCAGCTGCAGGTGATGGTCCTTCATCCAAAGTGAGATGTCACTCAGACATGCCGAGACGCGAGCAGAGACCGTCTGATCGTCAGGTTGAAATGACAGTTGGAGTTGAGTGTCATCTGCAGCAGTGATAGGAAAAGCCATGCTTCTGGATGACAGAGCCAAGGGATGTCATGTATATGGAAAAGAGTAGCGGTCCAAGCACTGAGCCCTGTGGCACCCCTGTATTGAGATGTTGGGACTCAGATACCTCGTTTCTCCAGGATACTCTGAATGACCTATCCGAGAGGTAAGACTTGAACCATTGCAACGCCATTCCAGAGACACCCATCGCCCTGAGAGAAGACAGGAGGCTGTGATGATTAACAGTGTCAAAAGCAGCAGACAGATCCAGTAAGATGAGTACAGATGACTTGGATGTTGCTTTTGCCAATCTCAGAGCTTCGATGACTGAGAGCAGGGCAGTTTCGGTGGAATGTCCGCTCTTGAACCCAGACTGGTTCTGGTCCAGGAGGTTGTTCCGTGTGAGAAAGGATGAGAGCTGAGTAAACACAACTCGCTCCAGAGCTTTGGCAATGAAGGGAAGGAGGGAAACCGGTCTGTAGTTTTCTAGCAGTGTTGGGTTAAGAGTGGGTTTCTTCAGTAGTGGTGTGATGCGGGCCTCTTTGAAAGCTGTGGGGAAGGACCCAGTGGAAAGAGATGAGTTGATGACGTGGGTGAGAGCAGGCACGTCAGATGGAGAGATGACCTGAAGGAGATGTGCCTACTACCAGCGGGCAGGTAGTAGGGTGGTTTGAACTAATGACCTTGGAAACATCTGCTTCAGTTAGAGGAGAAAAGAAGGGAGCAAACACATATCAGCGGTCTGAATGAGCTCGACAGGTGGTGGCGCAGAGAACTGACTGCTGATGGCAGTCGTTTTCTTTACAAAGAAAGACGCGAAATCATCAGCTGTTAAATCCGATGAAGGTGGGGGAGCAGGTCGACAAAGGAGGGCAGAAAAGGTTTTAAAGAGAGTGCGCGAGTCAGGTGAGTTGATTAACCTAGAATGGTAGTAGACAGTTTTTGCAGAGGTGACATCAGCGGAGAAAGTAGAGAGGAGAGACTGGTAGATAGAGAGGTTAGTAGGATCGTTTGACTTGCACCATTTTCTCTCAGCTGACCGGAGGCTGGCGCGGTGCTCGCGTAGAACATCGAATAACCAGGGGGCAGACGAGGATGTACGGGCTGGTCTAGATGTAAGAGGGCATAAGTTGTCCAAGCAGGATGTAAGCGTGGAGCACAGAGTGTCGGTGGCGTTGTTTGTGTTTAAAAGAGAGAGCTCCTCAGAAGAGGGGAGTGCAGAAGAGACAGCCGAGAAGTGTGCAGTGGCGTGACCTGAGTGTGCCGAGTGGAGCAGTATCTTATGTAGATAAAATCTAGTTGGTTACCAGACTTATGGGTTGCCGATGTGGAAACCTGCTTGAGGTCAAATGATGCAGTCAGGTTAATGAAGTTAGCAGCCTGTGGCTTTTCAAGGTGGATGTTGAAGTCTCCTAATACCACCAGAGGAGTACCATCCTCTGAATGGAAGGAAGGATGAAAGAAGCGCATCCAACTCCTCCAAGAAATGTCCAAGCGGACCTGGGGGCCGATAGATAACTACAAAAGAACTTTTAACAGGGTGGGTGATGGTAACAGCATGGAACTCGAAGGAGCTGTTGTCACACAAGGGTGATAGCTGTTTGAACTTCCAGTTGGTAGGAATAAGTAGTCCGGTCCCTCCGCCCCTTCCAGTGAAGCGAGGACTGTGGGAGAAAGTGTGATTATGGGAGAGGGCGGCGGGAGTGGCAGAGTCCTCTGGTTTGATCCATGTTTCTGTAAGTGCTACAACTGAAAGACCAGAATGTTGAACAAAAGCTGTAATGAAATCAGCTTTGTTCACAGCAGACTGGCAGTTCCACAAGCCTATTGGGAAAGTAGAAGGGGCAGTTATTGACAGTGATACAACATGCAGATTATTATGGTTGCGTCGCCTTTTGCGTGAAACAGATGATAATTTCCGTGTTGAAATGACAGTAGTAATTTGAAAACACATTGGAGAGCCGAAGAGGAAATATGCAAGAAGAAATTTAAAATAGTAATAATAAATTATAAGTGCAAACAATTCGTACTAAAAAAAGTGCAATACTCAGGTGCTCTGTCGGTGTGTCCCTGCTCGGTGGATTCACGTGCAGGTAGAGTCGATGGTCTTTACTCTCTTCGGTCTTCACGCGATGACGGCTGCTGCGACCGCTGCAATACCCGTCTATTCAAGTAATTGAATTCAGCAGGACACGCTTCCAGACGGCCACAAACAACTCAAACAAAACCAGCCCACTGCAGGTTAGAGTAGACGCCGGTGCACCACGTGACAGGGTCGTAGTAAAACACTGCACGGTTTCTCAGCAATAACACGGCACAATAAGCTCAAAGAGACAAGAATTACATACACTCACACAGTTCTGTAGGCTTCTGCTGCTAAGTTGCTTCTCCTGAATTAATAGATTAATATTAATAGATACAATAAACCTTGTATTAATTTAGATCCTATACATCCAAATTCTTAGGGGTAGCCTATAATCTTAGCCCTTCCTTTGGAGGAACAAGGGGTAGGGCTATAGGGAAGGGGTAAATTAGAGGATTGAGATTTGTGCTAGATTAAATCCTGGTATAATTAGAGTTGTCCGGTCCACATATTTGTTTTGCTTTGGTCCTGGTTTAGTCCATGTTCAATCCAGATAGCATATGGCAATATGAAGGAATGTATTGATTTGTAATTCATAAAAATACTGGGTATGTCTTAACTCTACTGTTGGATTAAACTATACACTTTTTCACTGTTTTGAGCCACTGTCATTTGTGCCATATTCAAATAAAACAATGATTGACAGATGTGATGAAACAATCAGGTAACTGCTTGATTTTTTTTTGTCCAGTTTAGGAATTTTAGTTTACATCATATTTATTAAACAGTGCTTCTGTCATAGTAAAAGGCTAAAGACTATTCAATTTACCATTGTTTCAAAATAAAAAAAAGTATTAAAATAGATATTTATTTGGCCTGTTTTGTCTTTGTCTTCTAAACAATAATGTGAGCAGATTTACTGCTTTTGACACAAGTTTAGTTTAATGAAAATAAATGTATTAAATTTAATAAATTGGAAGACATAAGGAAAATGATGGCTGCTGTTTTGGCTTAAATTAAGTATTATAGACTTTAAAGGTCATTTTTAGATACTTTGGACCATGACTGAATGTTAAACTTGATAAGGGTGAAATAAATTATATTTTGTTAAATAAAACACAAAGCAATATTAGTGATGAATTTGTTTTTATTTTAATGACAGAAATTCAAGACATAAGGCACACACTGGCTTTATCCTGGATTTAAAGCAACATATTAAAACAAAATAAATAAAAACATGTTTTGTTTAAATGTAGCAACAGTTTATGACAAGTATACATCACATCCCTTCATTCATTTCTCCTCTGAGGTAAAGTGCATTTATCTGAAAAAATTTATGAAAACAGAGTAGACAGTGGAGTCTGGTATAGACCACTGCCCTCTGCTGGACCAACAAGAAAATGGTTTAGTGACCTTCACAAACCAAAGCAAAATGTCTGTGGAGGTTCTCAGTTCCCAGATCTGGACCAGAGGTGGGTAGAGTACCCTAAAATTTTACTCAAGTAAGAGAAGCGTTTTACTCAAGTAGAAATCCAGTAGTCTCCAAAACATTAATCAAGAGTAAAATGAAAGTAGCAAAGGTTATTCCAATCCATAAAAGTGGAGACAGCCACCAGTTTACAAACTACAGACCTATCTCTATATTGCCCCAATTATCCAAGATTCTAGAAAAACCATTCATTGTTTGTTTAGATGGCTTTATTGCAAAACATAACCTACATTCAATACGGATTTAGGAATAATATATCAACTGCACTGGCATTAATTGATCTGAGGAAATAACAAATACTATTGATAAAAAAATACTTAATAGATAAATAAATTGGGGTAAGGGGAATTGCAAATTCAGGTATTTCCTGAATTGACATGTTTCTAACGAAGCACTGACATTGTCAGTTACCAGAACCATCAAGACTATTCATAATTTGTGTAATTAGTTAGCCAACGCTAATTCATTAATAAAAAAATAAAAAAATACGTATTGTGGTTTACTTAACTTATGGCACCATCTAATGAAATGTTTAGCACTAAAAGTGTCTTTACAAAATACTTTTTTTTTTTTTTAAAGACTGGAATTTGGTAAACTAACAAAACTAGCCACAGCAAAAATTAAATTTAGCTCAAACAAAATGTATTTAAAACTCAACATCTCAAGTTATATGTTGAGTTTTTGTATGCTGAAAAATCAGTTTGTTTTGGGAGACGCAGAAGACCTACATTATATAGCTGTTCTGTGTAAGAAAAACATGCCTTGTATTTGAGACCAGGGGTTATCATCCTCTTCCGTTTCAACATTGGAGACAGTTGCCTCATTTTTTTTATGTCTTTTCCTTCCTGAGTTTGTGAGGCAAAGTTTGTGTGGTCATGTGACTGCATTGCAACATCTGATTGGTGAAACAGAGTCATGTGGTAGATGTACTGACGACATCTCTCTTACAAAAATAAATCATAGAATGTATAGAATAAATGTAAAAAATAAATAAAGTAATGAGTCGTGTAGCCTAATGTAGTGGAGTAAGAGTAGCGTTTCTTTTTCACAAATCTACTCAAGTAAAAGTAAAAAGTATGGTGCAGTAAAACTACTCTTAGAAGTACATATTTTTCAAAGAGTTACTCAAGTAAATGTAACTTGTTACTACACACCTCTGATCTGGACATGGGTTTGAGAGTGAACATGTTTTATCCTACATCCAAGGGACTTGGATGACAAGTCTTAATGACACTGAAACCAGCTCTTGTACAATCACAGTACTCTCTGGTTGAACCCCTATCTCTGAGGAAACTTATCCAAGTCCCTTGGACTTTAAACCTACATCCAGATGCCTTTGTTGAAATCTTTTCTAAAACAAGAGCAAAGTTGAAGATTGATTTCTCAAAAACAAATTTGTTCAAGAGACATTTAAAATTTTTGTCAAGATTCATTTCATGAAAACAAAAATTTTAATATGACTTAAAATTGACAAAGGCCCTGTAATATACACTGGTTTCTTCCTCTTTTTCTCTATACAATACATGAAATATCCGACTGTAAACAAATATGTTACATAGTCAAGAGGCACAAAATCTATCCCCTTCAAAAATTCACTTTGTACTACAAAGAAAGATTTCTGGCATGTGATTAAGTGTCTGCCTACACCACAACACTCGTGGGTCATATTTTCTGAAATTTTGTCTTTTAATTTAATCTAGGCTCAAAATTAAAAAAATAATTAGTTTTTTTTCCATTGCTTTGGCACATTTTTTTGAAAAGAGTTTATAATTTCTCTGAACTTTAGTGGTTCATTATTTAATTATATTTTTTTATTTGACTGTGACGTCATGTGACAATATACATAAGACACAGCCACATGAATGTAAACATGCCAGATTGTAGCCTTATTATTGTACATTTTGTGTGACTAGCATGTCTTGTGTTGTGTGTTCACATAGTGGTGTCCTGTTGTTTTGTTTGAAAACAAATAAAAATTATAGTTAAAATTAAAATAAAATAGAATGTATATTGCACATTTTTCCAATATTGTGCAGCCGTATTTTAAAGGCCAAGCTCATCGTTCAGAGATTTGTGGTAAATGTTTTAAGAAACACTTTTCCCATTTAAGAAATAAGCCAAAGCACATAAGAAAAACTGTCATAACTGTACATTTATTAGTAATAGAGCCATGAATTAAAATGACCGGTCATTTTCTTAAGGATATATGTGGCTCCATGTTCACAATAAAAGATGAATTTGTTATACTGGTTACTTCTACGCTGGGATTCAGGTTTTGAGAAAAAAGCTTTCTCTTTGAGCCAAACCTGCTTTTTCAGACCCTTGGAGCCTTTAATTTAAATATTGTTGTCTCATTGTTGAATATTGCTGTCTCATTTCCTTTTGTAGAGGCATTCATTACCAGAAGTCACCTCATTTTTGATCAACTGTCACTCTGTCCCGTATCTGTAAACACTCTATGGCTAGAAAACCAGTACAGTTCAGCAACAAAATGTGGAGTTTGAATGCTGCCTTCAAGTACGCTGACATTTTGCTGCTTCAAGTGTGGTGCATTCAAGGATAAACATGGCGTTTCATGTTACACCACGTATCGTTTTTCCTCGACTCCGACTGGTTTGACAGACTTACCTCATGCCTGCTTCAGTACCCAGAGCCAAAGGTTCAGAGAAAGAGGTTTATTTTAGCTGGGACGGCCTTACACCCCGTGGTGGAGAAGTAGAGTCCTGCAATCGGAGAGTAGTTCATGTCGCCCCCTACGGCTCGCACCACGTCGCCGCGGTCACACTGTCCCATCTGACACAGCTGAGCATGCACGCACCGCTCCACGTGCACACGGCTCAGAGGCAGGAATGGTACGAAGCGCGTGACCAGCCTCAGTTTGATGATCCTCGACTCGAAGAACCCGTCTGAGAACACAGACAGAGGTTTAGACTGGGTTCAGAGTACGCTTGTCCCAAAGTGAACAAGTACCTGGTTTGCCAAAAACTAACAATCTCAGTCTGGATCAATGAAGCAGGTAAGCAAGGACCTGTGAGACCTGTGAGCGCGTTCATGTAAAACACGCCTAGTCAACACTAAGCAACCATTCACAGCAACAGGTCAGAAGGAGTTAACACAAAGAGTGACATGAAACTTCACTCATGCAAAGCAGACAGCACCAGAGACTGAATTTTAGATGTTGCATTAAAATCGATTACCGTATTTTTCGCACCATAAGACGCACCCGACCATAAGACACACCTGGTTTTTAGAGAAAAAAAATAGGAAAAAAAATATTCTGAACCAAATAGTGTAATAAAATATTTAATAAAGTATAACAGAATAATATTTGAATTATATGACTGGAGTGAAGGGCATGCGCACTGCTGTGTACTGTAACACCGCCTACTACATGCTATCCTCCAATAGCATACGGCGGTGACACAGTACAGCAGCATCGCGCCTTCCTGCACACATGGGCTTCCGTAAGGAAGGTGAGGGAGGACCCGGTGCCGCTCTGCCACTACGGTAAGGCAAGGCGACACGGGGCGGGGGAGGGATGATGCAGTTTCCAGGGACACGGAAGGTCCCGGGGGACCCGCTGCCGCTCTGCAACTCGGACCATAAGACGCAGGCACTTCTTCTATTCGGACCATAAGACGCAGGCACTTTTCCTCCCACTATTTGGTAAAGAAAAAGTGCGTCTTATGGTCCGAAAAATACGGTAATCAGTGGATCACAATATACAAACCAGCATAATACCATTCTGAGCAATGTGCAGACATTTTTTTTTACTCTCTGTGAATTATTGTTCCCCTCACACCTGCAGCCTGTTTCTTCATTTAATACCCGTTTATCAACTCCAGCATAAAATCTTTAAAAAAATAAATAAAAAAATAACAGTTCATTATAAACATGAGACAACACTTAAGTTTTTATAACATTAAAATAACACTGCGTAACTTTTATCGAGTAGCCTCACGTAACTTTAAAGTCCCAAAAAATACATTCTTGTATTGATTTAATGGTTCTCAGACACTAATTGGTAGAATCATACCTATCTCACTGACCCAGTACCCTCAGCTGGACAGAAAACTCTAGTATAAATGATATCTAATTCCTGCCCCCGGGACAAGCAGACCTCTCCTGAGAGACAGGCTCAGCAGCTCAAACACAGTGAGCAGAAATAGGTCAATACACTGGACCTTAGCAGAGTTTTATTTGTACAGAATGTACTTAAATCACCCTACTGTTTCAGAAGACATGTTCTTTTCTTCCAAACTTTCCAGTTTTGCGCCCTAGTGGCTAAAAGTTACATAGTGTCGCTTTAATTAAATTATTAAGCCTATTGTATTTATGATTTATTTATTTAAAGGGGTGCACTTAAGACAGTATGTTTATCATAAAATAATTAATGAATGTTTAATTTTTTTTATTGATCTCTCTCTCTCAACTTTCAGTTTATTTTAATTATCCTACATTTATACTCGCATCATTACAACCTTTTTAAAAATAAATAAAAATCAATCATAAAAAAATATATATATCTGGAAATCATCTCGCAATAACATTTATTCATTTTTTTCATTCATTCATTTTCAACCGTTTAGTCCCAAATACTTCACTAAAATTCACTAACTTACGCCTACCATGTTCCTCCACAGGAAGGGGTAAGGTAAGGGGTAGGGCTAAGATTATTGGTAACCTCAAAGAATTGGGACACACTTGCAGAGACACAAACGTATAAGATCTATATTAATATAAAGGTCTATAAAACATATAAATTTACAACATAACATACAAGTCTTTAAAATATAGGCTATAGCTTATTATCTCACTATACATAGCATAATTTCACAATAAGGTTTAATAATTCATTTGTATTCATTAAACAGAGTATGAACAGTTTATTGTGAGTATTTTGACTTGGTTACTGAATCAGTGGCTGTTACCTCAGTCCCTGTCACAGACATAACCAGCACAAAAACCAAAAGGACTCTTTACGTTATATCAATTTATATCAGTGAAAAAACAGATATTAGTGTTATTCATTAGCTAATAAAAAGTTCAGAAGGTTCTGTAAATATGTTAGCAAACAGAAACTTTCAAAGGAGAAACAGATCAGTGCATAAATGAGTTCAAGATTAAAAGGAACATAAAACAGGACTGTTGTAATTTAAAATTGTTTATTAACAGGAAGCTTAATACTACCTGCTGCTGGTACTTACTGTCAGTAGAGCTATAAGCCGCCTGAGCGATGTAGTCCTCCAGTTCACTGAGTCTGATCTCTTCTCGGTCTCGTCCAGACTCTCGACTCTCCAGAGCCACTCTGTTAATCACCTGCTGCCCGACTGTACTGAAGATACAACCAGAGGAAACAAAAGGGATATCAGCTGACAATATGGATGGATGAATAATAAAAGCTTCAATTCATTAAAATTTTAGATTCAAATACTTTTTGCTTTTGAAAAGATCACTTCAACTAGTTTAGAGCAGTTCAAAGTGGAAGCATGATTAAATCCATGTCAAACCATATAGCATCTTTAGAGTGAAGACGTGTGTTGTACTACCTGATAAAGACGTAGATAGCTTTGCGGTAATTAGTGCTGTAAACCACGTGAAAGGGTCCTAGAAAAGGCTCCAGGACGTCCACCAGACTCGAAGGCATCTTCTCCATTTCATCAAAAATAAACACAGAGCGAGCGCATTGTGTGAGGTTTCCCTGCACCCAGTCCTTCAGCTCTCTCTGCAGCAGAGAAGAGGAATCACAACTGAATTATTAACATGAACTATTATAGAAACAATATTTAGATGTATTCTTTGTCTTGTGAAATTTATAAAGATATACAAACCTCTAGACACCACAATGTGATTGATTCAGACATGCAAACCGACAGATTGCATATCAGTAAATGATATTAATGCAGTTCAAGCAGTCTTTGTGATATAGCAGTAATGTGATGGGACGAATTAACCTAAAATTAGGAAAGAAATGGACGAGAACTTGGCTCTGTTGGAAAAGTGTTATCACAATACTTGAAATTTAAACTTTAATAATAATAATAATAATAATTAAAGCCGCAAGCGGCGATAAAGGCCCTCGCCTCCCTTGAGACCGCGGGGACACATGCACTCGGAGGAGTGCATTTCGTGCTTTAAAGCGTAAACTTTACGGTAAAAGGATTCTGAGGAGTTTTCTAAGACTCTAGCCGTGGCTCTGGAGGGGCCTCCTCTAAAGGAAGGATCCTGGCAATTGGGAAATGGCATTTATTTCCCAAAGGTTGCCTCTTCACAGACTCATTACGACCACAGCCACAAATGTATCAAAAAACAAATTGATAACTTTTTTTGCACGTGTCTAGATGATACTCACCAAATTTGGAGCTGTTTAGATGAAAAGCCTTTAGACACAAGCGGTGCGATTTAGGTGGTCACGCATTCCACCCAACATAGTAGATTTTCTGTTGAGTTTACGGTATGGCTGTAATAAACTTTTCTGTTTGCCCTGAGGTGTCCTATGGATGTACCAAGTTTTGTATTTCTACATTGGAAAAATGTACTTTCATTTTCCATAGAACCAATGTATTTTGACTTTTCTAGGGTCGCCACTGAGTCATTTTTGTATTTTTTTCGGGACTTCAAATACATAAATTTTTCGCTGGGCTTGAAGTCTGGGACCAATAAATATGACTTTTAGTTGCACGTTTACTGGGTCAAATTTAGGATCATTTTGCAGAAAAATATGATAAAAAATATATACCGAATTATAATAAAAAAAATATAACTCGAGCAAAAAAGTCTAGAAAAACGCTTGTCTATTTTACATACATGTGTTTAGCTCATTTTGCCCAAGTTTGGTGTCTGTGGAATGAAGCAGCTATTGTCTGTGTACTTTTAAAAAAGAGGTGTATTTTAAGTCGGTTCACATTTTCAATTCAAAATGGCCGCCTTCCCGTGTGTGATAGGGTGTGGTCCCCATTGGCTTTTTTGTTCAAAAGCCCATGCTGGATGTGTGGACCAAGTTTCATTTGCCTCGACAAACTAAAATTTTCACTTCCCATTGACTTTTTCCAAATATTTGGGACGTTGCTATGGCAACACATTTATAGATAGGGGGTGAGTTTAGGGTGTGGCTGTCATTGACTTTTCTGTTTGCCCTGAGGTGTCCTATGGATGTATCAAGTTTTATTTTTCGACATTGGAATAAAGTTACTTTCACTTTCCATAGGCCCGATGTATTTTGACTTTTCTAGGGTCGCCACTGAGTCATTTTTCGTATTTTTTTGGGGACTTCAATACATACATTTTGCGGGCTTGAAGTCTGGGACCAATAAAAATGACTTTTAGTTGTTCGTTTACAGGGTCAAATTGAGGATCATTTTGCAGAAAAATTATAATAAAAAAATATATGAATTATAATTAAAAAAATATAACTCGAGCAAAAAGTCTAGAAAAACACTTGTCTATTTTACATACATGTGTTTAGCTCATTTTGCCCAAGTTTGGTGTCTGTGGATTGAAATAGCTTTTTCTGTGTACTTTTAAAAAGAGGTGTATTTTAAGTCGGTTCACATTTTCAATTCAAAATGGCTGCCTTCCCGTGTGTGATAGGGTGTGGTCCCCATTGGCTTTTTGTTCATATGCCCATGCTGGATGTGTGTACCAGGTTTCATTTGCCTACAACAAACTAAAATTTTCACTTCCCATTGACTTTTCCACATTTTTGGGGCGTTGCTATGGCAACACATTTATAGTTAGGGGGTGGTTGTCATTGGCTTTTATGCTCGTCATGACATAAGAGATGTGTGTACCAAATTTTATGTCTCTATGACAAACTAAATTCTTGGGTCCCATTATAAGTTTGTAGGGGCGCTGGAGAGCCATTTCTAAAGATAACCCTTTTATTTGCATATCTTTGTGTTCAGGTCATGAATGTGCACAAACGCCTTTTTGGGTCCAACTCGATCCGAGAAGGCGTTTGAGAGTTAAGAGACGTTTATTTTCACAAAAATGGCCACCTCGTTACAGGCTTGCCACACCCATACCCGATAAGATATCAACAACAAAGTCACAACTTTGATTGGCACGTGTGTAGATGATACTCACCAAATTTGGGGCCATTTAGATTAAAACACAATGATTTGCATCTTTCTGCGCAAGGGTGTGATTTTAGTGGCCGCGCGTTTCACCCAACATGGCGGACTTCCAGTTAAGTTTAGGTGTGGCTGTCATTGACTTTCCTGTTTGCCCTGAGGTGTCCTATGGATGTACCAAGTTTCATTTTTCTACGTTGGAAAAAAGTTACTTTCACTTTCCATAGGCCCAATGTATTTTGACTCTTCTAGGGGCCACTGAGTCATTTTTGTAATTTTTTCGGGACTTCAAATACATAAATTTTTCGAGCTTGAAGGCTGGGACCAATAAAAATGACTTTTCATTCATGTTCACTGGGTCAAATTTAGGATCATAGGTGGAGAAGAATAAAAACTAAGAAAAATAATCCGAGCAAAAACAATAGGCCCTCCCGGTCATCACCGGCTCGGGCCTAATAATAATAATGGATTGGATTTATATTGCGCTTTTCTCCCGAGGGACCAAGGGACTCAAAGCGCTTACAGGCCGTCCATTACTCATTCATACACAGTCACACACTGGTGATGGTAAGCTACAACTGTAGCCACAGATGCCCTGGGGCAGACTGACAGAGACGTGGCAGCCATTTTGCGCCTACGGCCTCTCCGACCATCACCACATACATTCACTCAACATTCTTACACATTCATACGAGGCAAGGTGGGTTAAGTGTCCTGCCCAAGGACACAACGACAGTATGAATTGTGGGGAGAGCGGGAATCGAACCCACTACCTTCCGGTTGAAAGCCGACTGCTCTACCACTGAGCCACTGCCGCCCCACTTTAATACGATACCTTAAAAAATATTGATATTAGGAGTCACGTGGGACAGCCGAGGAAGATGGCCGCACACTAAGGGAGCTCCTAAACCCCGTTGATTAATGTTCTGAATCTGGAGACATACACTTCAATTGTGGTCATAATTCTGATACCCCTTGTCGACGTTGAGGCTTCTTAAAGTTTGCAGCCTTAGGAAAAATGGCAAGTAATAACAAAGCGAACTTTTTCAAGGGAGCTAACACGAGGAAGAAACAAGCTAGCATTAGCTGCGCCCATGCACAGGCCTCAGAGCTAGAACCGCCTGAAAGCACACCTGAGACGGATGAGGCCCCTCCAGCGACAATAGAGGAGAATACGGGGAACGACAGCAAAAAAGACGTTTTAGAAGAAATAAAGAAAATGAATGCTACTCTTCAGGGGGTGGCAAAAGATATCACCACTATTAAAGACACAACTAAAGAACTAAAAGACTCAGTGGAAGATATAAAAGTGAGGATGGGAGAGGCAGAACAACGTATATCAGACATCGAAGATGCTAGTGCGCTTACTGAGGCAAAGGTGGACAGATGCGAGGAGAGGCTGGAGGTGCTGTGGTCACGAGTGGAGGACCTTGAAAACCGCAGTAGGAGAAATAATGTACGGGTTATCGGACTTAAAGAAGGTGTGGAGGAACCCGGAAAAGTGGATCAATATGTGACGAAAATTCTGGATAAAGCATTTGAGCTTTCTGGAAGTGAATTTGAAATTGAACGTGCACATCGTTCCCCTGTACCAATGCAGAACTCTAACGACCCTCCCAGGGCGATACTTGTTCGCTTTCTACTAGGGCTGCCCCCGACTAAAGATATTCCTAGTCGACTAACACTCCTGCATTTTAGCGATTAGTCGAATAATCGTTCATTTATGGTATTAATATAAAAACTTGCGTATATACAAGGAAAGGTATAGTCCAAGTTGAAGTTTAAAACTTCCATATGACAGAAAATGCTAAAGCATGATATTAGCGCGTTCACAATGAAAATTAAGCGCTTAAAACAAAATAGTAAAGCATTAAGTTAACAGCGCAAATGTGTTTATATCCTGTGCTGTCCTCTCCCCAAGCTACTATCTTTGCAAGGCTAGACTGCGAGATAACGGCGCTCCAATAAACAGACTTTGTTACTTTTTGCTGATTTATTAGAGAATGGCATTCAACCATTGTCCTCTTCGACCAACCGTAAAACTGAAATAATACAAAATGTCATATTAGCTGGACATTAATACATAGCTCACGTAACATATGCTAATGATTGCTAATTTTGTGCTAACATATCATTTAAGCATTTCAACTAACGTAAATCTCATAAAAAACAAACATTTGTTACATCACAATACTCACGGACAAATATAGTCCAAGGCAACAACATATTTTAAGGGAACTTGAACTTTCAACATGAGCAAGTCGTAACCGTCAAGATGTTACGTTCGCCATCTTGGGTTTTACTTAGTTCACCAATTTACAACAATAGCACTGCGCAACCACGAGGCGCTGCAAGCCAAAGTACAAACCCACACCACCCAAATACCACATCCCCAGAACGGGCAGAACATATCCTTATTGTTAAAACGAGGGGCCATGTGGTGGCTAACGTTACTACTTACATGTTTTAAATGATAAGACATATTCGATGTTGACGAGTGATAGGCAAATGTTTGCCTGCAGAGTTTGCAAACAGCCTTTTTAGGGTCGGTCGTCCTTCGACTTTTCAAAATGATCCCACACTTTGGACTTTTTTCCTGACATAATTATTAGCATCAGCCAGACACCTCTCCCACAAGTGTGCTTTGGTATACCTCGAGGCACGAGATCTCGTTGATCTCTCGTTGCTTTGATGTCATGTCATACACTGACTGCGAAGCCCCTGATTGCATAATTTTTTCACGTGATTTTTTTTTTTTTTTGCGACTAACCACCTAATGAAAATGTATTCGACCAAGCCCTCTTCATATCGACTAACGTTTAGTCGGCTATTTGGGGGCAGCCCTACTTTCTACGTTCTTCTGCAAGGGAGAAAGTAATAAGAGTGGCCAGAGAGAAACGGGGTATTGACTGGGAAGGCGCTAAACTTTCCTTCTTTGAGGATGTTACGAGGGAGTTGGCGGAGAGGAGAAAAGCGTTCATTCCGGCGAAAAAGCGCCTTCGAGAGCTACAAGTGAAGCATAGGCTGGTTTATCCAGCAACACTTATGTTTATGTGGAACGGACATAAGAAAACGTTCAAAGATGGAAAGAAAGCCGAGAAATTTCTGCAGGAGTCGACTTAAAGGAGTGCGGGACTTAATGTAACATATGGAGAAGTGTTTGTCAACTGAAAACTATAAGGTAATAATCAATGGGTATAACGGAGCTGCGGGGGTTGTGCTGCTGTCGGACATTTAGGGTGTCTCACGGACCAAGTAAAGTTTAGGGGCTCAAGCTAAGTTAGTTAGTTAGCTCGGGCTGGGTAGGAGGGGAAGGAGGGGAGGGGAGGGGGGTTGCTTAGCAACGTTGTTCTGGGTTGCTATGCAAAGAAGTGTGTTCATTTGGTTCATGTTTTATCTCTCTAAGACAGCTAGTTTGAATGGGCCAGATATGTTCTGTAATATTGAAATAGTTTGGGCTTTGGCAAAGGTTGTAAAGCGCACAGTAAATATCTCTCCACATTTTTTTTTTTTTTTTCTTAGATAAAGATGAATAGGTATATTAAAATAATATCATGGGACATAAAAGGATGTGGGAACCCAGTTAAAAGGAGGAAGGTTCTTTTTTATTTAAAGTCTAAAAATACAGATATAGCATTTATCCAGGAATCGCACATGGTAGGAGAGGAGGAGGCAAAATAGTTTAAAAAAGATTGGGTGGGCACCGTCTTTCATAGTTCATTTTCAAGCAAACAAAACGGTGTTCTGATTCTTATTAATAAAAATTTAAGCTTTGTGTTACTGAAAAAATATAATGATAAAGAAGGGCGTATTATATGTTTGGAAGCTTTAATTAACGGGGTTCGAACAATTTTATGTAATATTTATGCACCTAATAAAGAGGAACCAGACTTTTTTCATGGAATTAACAAAATAATAGGGGAACATGAGGGGCAGGTTATATTGGCTGGAGATTTTAACCAGGTGATGGATGGGATTATTGACAAGAGCAAACCCAGGGGTGGGCTATTCATTTGCTGGCGGAGGATCTTAGTCTGGTAGACAGCTGGAGATTAGTTAATCCTAGTTTAAGGGAATATACATTTTACTCTAACTGTCATAAAACATTTTCACGGATAGATTTTATCTTAATATCAAAGTCTTTAGTAGACGCAATTGTAGGTTGTGAGATTGGTACAATTGCCATTAGTGATCATGCCACAGTAGAGTTACAAATCGATTTGAACACAGATAAAAACAAAGAGGGGTTGATGGAGGCTCAACACCATGTTGTTGCAAAATGAAATGTTTTGTGAAGAGTTAACAAAGGATTTGAAATTTTTCTTCGAAGTCAACTTAGGTTCCACAGATAAAATAGCCACAGTTTGGGAAGCGTCTAAAGCATATATACTGTAAGAGGAAAGATAATTGCATATGCGACAAAGGTAAAAAAAAGTAATTTAGAAAGAGAAAAATTTTGGGAAAAAGAAATACGTGAATTGGAGAAGGAGTTAGCGAGACAATATTCAAACAATAAATACCAGACTATTTGTAAATTAAAATATCAGTTAAATGACGTTTATAATAAAAAGGCTGAATATGCCTTATTTAGACTTAGAACAAAATTTTATGAAGGTGGTGAAAAGAATGGTAGATTATTAGCAAGACAACTAAAACAGCAAGATAATCTAAACAACATATCAATGGTTAAAAAAGACAACCAAGTGGTAACCTCATCAAAGCAAATAAACTCAATTTTCAATTCATTCGATCAAGACTTGTATACTTCTGCTGGTGCGCTTAATGAGGAGGAGCTGGAGACATTTTTCTCAGGTCTACACTTACCAAATCTTTCTAGTGAACAAAAAACAAGGCTGGATGCACCTATAACGGAAGAAGAGGTTAGAGCTGCTATTTTATCAATGAAAAATGGGAAATCGCCAGGTTTGGATGGCTTCCCGATAGATTATAAGAAAAATATTGATATTCTGGCTCCAATCTTGCATAAAGTTTATATTGAGGCAATAGAAATAGGCTCCTTACCGGATACATTTAATGAGGCACTAAGCCTTGTAGGAGTTGATTGTAAGATTTTGACAATGGTTTTAGCCTCCCGATTGGATAAGATATTGCCAGATATTATAAATGGTGATCAAGTTGGTTTTATTAAGAATAGGGGTTCGGGTGATAATATGAGAAGACTTATTCATATTACGCACAAAAGTAAATCTAGTCTAGATCCGGTGGCGGCCTTCTCGCTTGATGCGGAGAAGGCCTTTGACAGGGTAGAATGGGGCTTTCTTATGGCAAACCTATTAAAGTTCGGGATAGGGCCGGGATTTTGTAGATGGGTGAGAACTATATATTCCAGTCCGAGGGCAGCAGTTTTGACAAATGGAGTGGTGTCAGACTTTTTCCATCTCTCACGCGGGACCCGTCAGGGGTGTCCTCTGTCTCCATTGCTCTTCACAATATTTCTGGAACCACTGGCTATAGCTATTCGCTCCAATACAGATATCAGAGGAGTTCACGCAGGGGGAGCAGAACACAAGCTGTTTCTTTATGCTGACGACATCTTAGCAGTGTTAACTGATCCTATGCAATCTCTACCAGCGTTGCTCACATGTGTTGACGCATATTCAAGGTTGTCAGGCTATAAAATAAATTGGTACAAATCGGAAGGCATGCCGCTTTCAGCATCATGCCATTCGGGACACATTACTACATTTAATTTCAAGTGTTTACCGTCGGGTATGAAGTATTTAGGAATATTATTAAACCCAGACTTAGAGAACATTATGCTTTCAAATATGGAACCTCTCCTCCTAAAAATAAAAACAAATTTGGATAAATGGGGAAAATTGAATCTTACACTATGGGGTAAAATTAATGTGATTAAAATGGTGGTAGCCCCACAGTTCAATTATGTTTCCATGATGTTACCGGTAAGAATTCCTTTACATATATTTAATCAATTTGAGAAAATTATTAAAGATTTTCTATGGAACAAGAAGAAGCCAAGAGTTAATATAAAGAAAATGTGGGCCTCTAGAGGCATTGGGGGAATGGCTCTTCCAAATGTGAAATTGTATAATTTAGCATTTGAGATGTCAAGACTGGTCAAACACTGGAAAGGGTTGGATTCTGAACTAAGTTGGATCAAGATTGAACAGGAACTAGTGAACCCCTGAAAAAATACTCAAAGCACAAATGCAGTGGTGGAGTTTTTAGAATTGTCTGGTTCAGCACATAGAGCTGCTGTTTTCTACAAATTATTTAACAATTTAAATAAAGAGATATGTGAAAACTTAAGGACCATATGGCAAAGAGATCTGAGGTGTGTCATTGGTAAAGAAGAATGGTGCAGAGTTTTATCACACTCCAATAAATATATAAGAGAGGCAAGGGGTAAATTTACCCAGTACAAATTAATACATAGATGGTACCTCACGCCTTCTAAACTTCACAGAATGGGAATTATGTCCAATAATATATGCTGGAAATGCAGATCAGTTCCAGGGACATTTCTACATGCTATTTTGGAATGTGGGACAGTTTACCTCTTTTGGCAAAGAGTACTGGACTGTATAGGAAGTTGGATTGGTCTGACAATACCCATGTCACCAAGACTGTGCTTATTAGGGGATCAGTCTGTGATACCAGGAGTTTTGAAATATGATTTTGTGGTAATAAAGGTGGGGGTGATCACAGCTGCACAAGTGATTCTCAGCGTGTGGAAAGATCCATCTCCTCCAAAGTTTAACAAGTGGAAAGAAAATATTCTGAAAATTGTGTCATATGAAAAATTATTGGCTAGGATTAATAATGATATGGAGAGCTTTGACAAATCCTGGGGAAGGGTTTTTGACAGAGACAGATAAATAATTATTTTATTTATTTAGTTATTTATTTTGTGCGCTATTCTTTTCTATTGGTAATACTCTTTTATTTACTAATTGGAACTTCATGTAAAGACACTTGATAATTTGATTTTACTGTATCTTTATATGGGTGTGAATGACTATAGTGGTTATTGAGAAAGGGCCCAAAATGCAAACGTGAATTATGTGTTCGGAAGCTGTCTTTTATTGTTTGTTTTTTTGTTTTTGTTTTTTTGTTTTTTTATCATGGGGATGTTTGGTTTGGTTCTGTTAAAAAAAGTTAAAATAAATAAAGACTTCAATTACAAAAAAAAAATAAAAAAATACATTGATATTTTGATACAATTTTTATATCTTGAATAAAAAAAAACTTCCAAATCTTTTTTATCTTTTAATTAAAACGTATATATAACAAGTCAAGAATAGGATATTGGCCTTTTTTCACATAAACAAAAACTTCTGATTGGGTCTTCTCAGCTTTTATTTATTTAAAAATATTTTTAGCTCAGATCTAATTAATCTTTGACCCTAAATAAATTGTAAAAATGTTCTAATACTTATCCTAGCATTAAAAAAATACTTAAGACTTTATCTTAGTTTGAAGCTAATTTCAATTAAATTCCAACGCTTTATCTGTTTTTTTTTTTTTATTTGACAAGAGCTAACATGAACAGTTTTACTCATTAACTGTTCACTGTCATAAATAAAAGGTCTTTATTTATCTGCTATATATACCTGCAGGTAGTCAAAGCACCCGGATTGGGATTTGGATCTGTACTGAAAAAGCTGGATTGGTGCACCTCCACTCTAGAGTCTTTTGACTTGTTAATGAATAGTCTAATGAGTGCGTGGGCACAACTAAATCACTACTCACAACTAACAAGGTTGTGTGCAAAGTCCATTTCTTTACACCCTCTACACCAATGACTGTATTAGTCCCTCACCCACAACCACGTACCTCAAATACTCAGATGACAAGGCCATCCTTGCTCTGCCTACAGATAACAATACTGGATGACCGCAACATCCCTGCACACTTCACTCAGGGGTGTGTTGACAACCGTCTCCATTTCAACGTCACCAAAACAAAATAATTAATAAATACTTATTCCCCCTAACCTCAGTACCCTATCATCATCAATAACCAAGCCGTAGAGAACAGTTGACAATTTTGAATACCCAGGGGTAATATATTGGACAACTCACTTTGGACCAGCACACCAGTGATATTCAGAAAAGGGGCCATCAAAGACTGTCAGTCATCCACAAACTAAAATGTTCCCCCTTATCTCCCCATGCTCCTGTACCAGAGCATGATCCAGCCCAGATCCTCTGGACGCATCTACAGGGCACTAAGGTGCAAAAGGGCTCGCTCTGGGAAAAGCCTGAACCCTGCTGTTATAGTGTTCTGTTTGGTCTGTTGTGTTTGGTGTTGTATGATGTTGTGTTAATGTCTGTCGATGGAGATGATGCTGTGCAGAAATATTTCCCCAAGGGGACAATAAAGTCTAAAGTCTCAGAATCACCACTGACCCTGTACTGGTCAACTCTGTCGGCCGAAGGAAAGTGCAGTGTGGGGATGAACTGGTGGACGTAGGGACTGCTCATGGCCGAGCCATACAGGTAGTTCCCCAACATGGAGCTGACCAGAGTCTTCCCTGTCCCAGACGCTCCATGGAATGACAGCACCAAAGGTCGATCCGGGCTCTTATTGCGAAGGAACCGGGACACTTCCTCCGACACCACTTCCTGGGCCAAATGCTGACCGTAAACATTTTTATAAATGTCCCACTCCAGATCTAGACCAAGAAAAAGTGACATATATATATTAATTATTGTTAGAAACATTAGGTCAATAATAGTACAAGCTTGCAGTTTTGCCCATTTAAAAAAAAACATAAAACAACATTATTTTACCACTCCCATTCTTTAGAATCACACCCTTGGCATTGGCTCACGCCCCTGGTATAAAAACATCTTGTTCCCAACTAGCGGGTGTTGAAAACATCAGGCTAGCTATATTAGCATGTACTTGTAGTGTTGCTGGTTGCAACAGCACTGCTGGACTGCATTGCTTTCCAGTTGAGTTGGAAATTAGACGCCAGTGTGCACTTGGCCTGGAACATCGTGAGTTCCTGCTGAGAGCTGGAGTTTGCAGCGGGCATTTTAAGCGGGATTGCTTCTCCAACACAATGGAGGTGGAAATGTGCTTCTCAAAACAGCTCCCGCTGAAAAGCAGCACAGCGCCTAACGCTGCTCCTGCATGGATTCCCACCACCGCAGCAGCGTCTTGAGGTGAGTGAACATACATTTTGAAACATAATTTATGTTTCTTCCCAGTAAAGCTAAAGTTAATTAATCAATTTTGTCATGTTGCTAGTTAGGTAAAGTATGCTAAACGTTAGCTTCAGCTGCTCCTGATACCGGGCTAACGCTAATGAGGGCTGCTGCATTGATACTGTGGCCCAGTACACACAGACATCTAGCTTTACTCTATCCCTCAATATTCCGTTAGTTATTTCTCGTACATGGGCAGCACTCTGCTGGACTTGTAGCAGAGATATAACCGTCTGTCTATAACCGCTGATAGAGCTGGTGCACATGTACAGTATGTGTAAGTGGAGGGTGAAACATTAAATTTACTTATTTATAAAAACATTGCTCTCTTCTTTCTGGAACTAACCTGTTATAAAGCATCTCACCAAATAATGAAATATTATTTTTATTAAAATTTTATTTTTATTATAATATTTATTTATTATTTACGTTATTATTAGTTATTATATAATTATTATTCGTTATCTTACTTTATTACTTTATTTCCCAACTAATGACTCAATAGGTTGCAAGTAAGGGGAAAAAGTAGCTTCCTTCCACTTAAGAAGAGCTGTGCACTTTTAAGCACTTTTATTTTAAAATCTATTTACATAAATATTTTTTTCTTAAAAACTATAATTTCCTCATCCGGGCTTACCAGGTTGCACGTGAGCGGAAAAAAAGTAGCTTACTTTCACTTAAAGATTGATACAATGGCGTTGGTATTGGTTGCTAAAAAGGGTACTACATCGCCTATATGGCATTTTTTTGGATTTAGACCTGATGAGAGTGGGCAGCCAAGGGACCTGGCTGAAGTTGTGTGCAAGATCTGTTCATGTGTGATCCGCGCAAAAGATGGACAGACGACCAATCTTCATGACCACCTGCGTGTTTACCATCCAGCAGAATATGCCACCTTGCCTGCACGTGCTGGGCCTAGCAAGAACGCTAGCCAGGGTCAGCAGACGATAACTGGGGCTTTTGCAAAAAGCACTAAATATAAAACCGACAGTGAACGATGGAGGCAGTTGACAAATGCGGTAACTTGGTTCCTTGCCAAAGAGATGGTTTTGTTCAATACAGTGGAGAAGCCGTCATTCAAGGCCATGCTGCATACCTTTGATAAACAGTACGAGCTGCCAGGTCGTAAATATTTCTCAAAGACGGCTATCCCAAACCTTTTCAACAAGGTTAGAAGTAACATCACGAAAGAGCTGGGTGATGTAGAATATTTGGCCCTGACAACGGACATGTGGTCCAGCTGCAATATGATGCCCTATATGTCTGTGACAGTGCATTATATAAATAAAGAGTGGACACTGCAGTCCAAATGCTTACAAAATTGCTTCATGCCCGAAAGCCATACAGCAGATAATTTGGAAGAAGCACTGCGCGAGGCAATTAATGACTGGAAACTACAGGAGAAACAAATTGCCTGTATAACTACCGACAATGGGGCAAATATTGTTGCAGCCATCCGGCAGTTGAAATGGCCTTGGTTAAGTTGCTTTGGACACAACTTGAACCTGGCCATAAACAACTCGCTTGCGCAACAGAGGGCAAGCACAGACCGAGCTTTCGAGGTTTGCCGGGCAGTCAATGCTGCGTTTTCGCACAGCTGGCTAAGGCGACGTGCACTGCAGAAAGCGCAAGTGGAAATGAAACTGCCTGAGCACTCACTAATCACGGTAATTTTTAAAACTAACAACTTATTTAAAAATATTTAAAAATAATGTGTGTGTATATATATATATATATTGTTTAAATTAGCTATTTAATATGTAGGCCTATTTTAGTATTTACTGCGTCTTTACTGACAGGACTGTGCAACACGATGGGGCTCAAAACAGCAAATGGTGGAGTGAATTCTGGAGCAGGAGCAAGCCATCAAACGTGTGTTTGCCCAAGACAAAAGCCGCCGCCCACTCCCCCAGCTGACATGGCAAGACAGTTCTGGAATCTGTGAACAACGCGCTGAAGCCAGTAGCGGACTTCACAGACATTCTCTCTGGAGAAAAGTACGTAACTGTGTCCTCACTGCTGCCCATGGTGGCCCATTTTGAAGGTGTGCTGCAGCCGTCAGAGGATGATTCCAAACTTACAGCCGACCTGAAACGTGTTATCCTGGAGCAGATGGAAGGCAGATATGATGATGACACTATCCAGAGAACGATGCGTAAAGTAACACTGCTTGACCCAAGGTACCGTGGGGACCATATTAACCCCCTGAACTTCAATCTACACAATCAGAAATGATGAAGGAGATTGTGAGAGAGATTGCGCTATCGCTGCCAGGGCCAACACCAGGTCCCTCGCATGATGAGGAACCAGACGCCGGCATTGCCACCGTGCCTAAGAAAAAAAAGTGGTCTTTGGGCAGCCTTCTTGCGAAGAGAGCAGCCACAGCAGCTGCAGCCACGCTCACTGATGAGCAAAAGGTCGAGTCAGAAATGACCATGTACCTGCAGGAAATGGCCATCGACGGGGAAGAGGACCCACTGACTTGGTGGAAAACGAACGAAAAAAGGTTTCCGTTCATGGCCAGATTAGCACGGAAATATTTGTGCAGTACTCCATCAGAGCGGGTCTTCAGCACAGCGGGGAATGTCGTTACTCCAATCCGCAGCTTATTAAAACCAGACAAAGTGAACATGTTGGTATTTCTAGCCAGAAACATAGAAATTTAAACATCGTAGGTCTATGTAAATCTAGCGTTCTGAGGTTCTGAGGTCTATGTATGTAAATCCCGCGGTCTGAGTGTTGTTCCCGTTTTCTTGTTCTTAATTCGTTGTTCTCCTGTGTTTTAATAAATTTGTGTTATCAGAATCACCTTCATTCTTTCATTTGATTTGACATTTGACAAAGGTAGGCCTATTTATTAACCAGACAAAAGTTATTTAACTTTCGCAGAATTCTGGGTTTATTTTAGGCTGAATTGTCTCTTCAGTGCATAATAGGCCGAATTAATTAATAAGGGCTGTTTTCTTGTACAAAATTAAATATTTTCAGTTAAATGTAGTGTTAGACATGTAAAAAAGACAAGATTCGTTCAAATCGAGCTCAGACATGACATAAATCTGTAGCTTACTATAATTGTTGTAGCCATTAAACAATGTTTTTTTTTCTTTCATATTTATGTTTAAATATTATATTATTATTTTTAAATTTCATCTGATTATGATAGACTATAAGTGCAAAGATGCGAGTGGGTCAGAAATGATTTTGGTGGTTATATTTAGTTTAATATTAAGTTTTGTTTTGTAAAAAGCCTTTCTTTCGTTTTGTACAAATTGTCTCTTAATTTTTATATAGATTTCTTCGGCCAATTGCATGTATTTAATGAATAAGAAGCAAATAAGTAGACTATGAGGTCGCGGAAGCGATCGCTTTCATTGCTCATGAACTGGAGCACGTCTCAAATAAACAAACTCAGCAGGTTTGCTTTACAGACATGAGAAATATGTAGCCTAATATGTGTAGAGACGAAAAGATTTAAATAAGCATAGTGCAGTGTTCAGAACTCACACGGTAAACAACCAGCTTGATACAGATGGATCACTACTTTAGCAGTTCGCCGCACTGATATCAGTGAACGAGGAGTGGAGCGGGAGATGGTAAACACGGAGCTGGAGCGGAGTGATTCTTGAATGCATAGAGCGTGGAGGGGAAATTGCCGCCGCTCTACTCCGCTCACATACTCGACTCGCAAGACTCGCAGCGGGGCGGGGCATGTTTGTCAGCCATCGATGATATCGTCCATCGGCACAACCCTATCTCTCTATAACACATTCTCTCCCAGGACCAGTGAACTGCAAGACAAGAGTTTTTTAACAGTTGTAGAGGGAGACTTGAAATCTCTGTTTTGTGTGTAATTAACACTAATTACCAAAATCAAACTAAATGCATAGGTTTGCAATTTTGAAACTTTGTTAGCAAAAGCTAATTTAGGCTAAGCCTTAGCCTAAATTAGACAATGCTAACGTTTTATCACTGGCCCCATTCTCTCTTGTGCTGCAAGACTTCGCTTTTTAACTTTGGGAGTTGTTGAGACTGCGGTTTGAGCCAGTGGCACAAACTGATAAGGTTCTAGCCCTGTGTGCACAGAAATGTCCTCCACTTAGAAGGACCGCTCCGTAGCAAAGCTACTAGCTTCCTTCAAGTCTACGGCTGTGTCCAAATTCAGGGTATGCATCCTCCTTAGGATCCTTCCTACCCGGTTGAAGGAGGAGGGGTCCTCCGACGACCGCAAAACCCGGAAGTCGGTGTTTGTGAATTTGGACAGGTTACCCTTCTTTCAGTTCCCTCCCTTACCCGTTGCTCATATCCTGTCGCCTAGCAACCGTGACAGCGCTAAGCAAGAAGCGGGAAAATGGACAAACAAAGAGTTATTCAATAAAAACAATTAAATAAATTAAATATGGGGCGGCCGTGGCTCAGTGGTAGAGCGGTCGTCCTTCAACCGGAAGGTAGGCGGTTCGATTCCTGCTCTCCCCACAGTTCATACTGTCGTTGTGTCCTTGGGCAAGACACTTAACCCACCTTGCCTCCAGTGGTGTTCCAGCTGTGACACTGGTGAATGGAACCTTAATGTAAGTCGCTTTAAATGAAAACGTCAACCGTAAATTTAACACTGGTGAATGCAAGTCGCTTTGGATAAAAGCGTCTGCTAAATGACTAAATGTAAATACTTTCTTTGCTCGTTGTCGGATAGTTTTTTTTATATCAGACTACAAGACAGTCATATCCAGGTAAGCCATTATAGCCTATTTTTATTTATGTTTTTAAGTATTCTGCTATTTTTCCCTACAAATTCATTGAGCCGAAGCATAAACTTTAGCTTGTTTTGTCAGAATCTAAACGCATACTCCTCTCCCACTCCGCTACCGCTCGCTTCGTCCGCCATTACGCTCTGCCGAAAAGAATTATGGGATAGGTAGGACGGGAAAGGATCCACCACACCCATCCTTCCAATTCGGGGAAAAGGAGGACGTATTTGCGGGCCGCATTTGAAGGATCCTACAAATTTGGACAGCCTTTGTCGCAGCGCTGTGACGTAACATCCTTCAAATGAGTACTCCGAAGGATGTAGACACTGAATTTGGACACAGCCTACATCTTTGCCATAGATAGTATAAATATGGATGATATCCGCCCATTGGTCCACTATTTACCAATATTGTCATTACGAATGGGCAATAAAATGGCCGTTACATCCGGGGTTTTCGGCTTTTACTCCATAGTAAAACAATATTAACATTTACATTTTACATTTATTCATTTAGCTGACGCTTTTATCCAAAGCGACTTACATTGTTCTAATGTAATTACCAGTGTTACAGTCACTGGAGGCAAGGTGAGTTAAGGGTCTTGCCCAAGGACACAACGACAGTATGAACTGTGGGGAGAGTGGGAATCAAACCGCCTACCTTCCGGTTGAAAGACGACCACTCTACCCACTGAGCTACTGCCACCAATAGTTTTCAGATAGCATAAACCAACGTAATAATCAAAAATTCACCTCCCCCAGAGTTGTCATGTAGTAAAAACTTAGCTCTAGAGACCGGAGCCATCTTTTGTACCAGGCTGTAAACATGATTTTTACACTTGTAAAGTCGCCATTGGGTTTCTCCTTATATTTACGCTTTTGGAGCCTGCCCTCTGGTGGACGGATGTATATCGCTGTATTTCGCTGTAAAATCGCCGTATGGCGGCGCCCTTACACGAGGACCATTTAAGAGGTACCATGGGAGAGGCTTGATCTTTGCGAGTCTGACAGCTGCTGTCAATCAATCCGTCACTGCGGGTCTCAGGTTCACGCCCCGCTGAGCTCCGCCCTCAGTTCTTCCCCTCTGTCATTGCTGGGCTCTGCCTACTTTTCCAGCATTTTTCTAATTTTGTGAGTGGGTGGAGTTTAGTTACCCTTTAACTCTGGATAACAACTGATGACTCGGACTAAAGATGGACTAGAGATTTCCAAACCCGAGGTGTCACAAGAAGAACTACTATCTAGGACGAGCAATCCACAAAACAGCCTATATGCGAGCATGAAGCTTAATCGGTTAATTAAAAACTTTCTATAAATACTCATATCCCAATAATGACAGATAACTAATACATAACTTATTGTATAAGTTATGACTTATAACAACGCTTGCAAACATCAGATGTTTATCCAGCTGTTAGCATCAAGAGGTGGACTTCCGGTTGCTGCCAAAAATCCCACAAATTAAATCAATAAATCAATGTCTATGGACTGAAAACGAAAATAAACCAGACTGTCTACAGCTTTTTAACCCAGTCAAATTATCAAACATGTGAGGTTGCTGATGTGTACTTAATTTCTCTATCATTTGTTTCGTTTCAACTTAGCATAGTTTGCGTTAGCATACCAACACTAAGGCTACAGTCGTTTACGGACGCAGCTCGGAATGCGACCTCACCTCTGATTTTGGGCTTGAAGTCGCACTCGCAGTTGTCGGAGAGAGTGCAGTAGAGTTTCTGAAAAACAGACAGGACCGGGCTACAGAGCGATAAAAGCAGCCACAGACCGCGGGTCCACATCTTCGCTGCTGAAAAAACCCGACTGTCAAAAGACAAGCCGCCGGTTTGTAGTTTTTGAGGCGGCGCCATAAACTGAAAAAGCTACACAAAGGACTACATTTCCCATGAGAAATTGGATACACAATCAACGAGTGTGAGGGACACGTTGGAGGAACACAGTCCACATTGGTTAAAAAGAATAAGAGGATGTTTTTAGGTTCACAAAATTCAAAAGAGAGACAGAAAACTTTTTTACCTGGGCTCTTTCAACTATAAAACTATTATTCCAGCATTTCCAGGCAATTGTTGAATGTATTTAGTATAGTCTGGTTATTTTATTTATTTATTTATTTATTTCATTCATTCATTCATTCATTCATTCATAGGGGAATTTGTGCAATTTAGGCTGAAAGCTTTATGCTTATAGTCACAGAAACATGGCGTGCCATTAACCTTGCGCTGCAGCTTGTTTGTAAAAAAAACCCTGGCCTTACTGACTGTTGTGTCCAATGATGTGGCAGCTCTGTGGCAACCGTTTTACCGTTATGAAAGTAAACAACATGAAGCTGCTCTGATTTGATAAAACTGCAGTTGATAAAACTGATAAATTATCAACCAGGTATTCATTTAACCCTTCAATATATTCCAACATTTCTCGGTGTTTTAAAGCGTCTTTCCTGCACTGCATTGTATTTTTCATAAAGCACTACTGTCTGTGTAGTTTTGCCACTAAAATTTTAATTAAAAAAAAAAGGTTTAAGTAAAAGCATCTGGACTCAGTTTTCAAGGTGAAGACGTTTCGAGACTTTATCAATTCTGAGATAAAGTCCCAGTATTAAGATAAAGTCTTTTGACCTTGAAAACTGAGTCCAGATGCTTTTACTTTAACCTTTTTTTTTTCAAGATGACCTGGATGACTAAGAACCGTCCCAGACACTAATACTTTTTTAAATAATCTCTTTGAATCTGTTTAAATAAAGAGAGTGGGTGCTATGTGCAGTTCAGTAAAAGACTATGAGTAGTTTAGTTGAATGTCACACATGTATCTTGTAATGTTACTGCATAACACATTTTAAACCAATAGTGCGTTGTTTACAAAGCTCGAGGAGTAATGGATTACATGTAACAGAGCTCAGGACACAAAAATAAGATTAAACAGCAGATACTAGCACACAGCTCAGACTTTGTTATTCTTCACTGTGGCTGCTGCTGGTGTCTTTGCATTGAAAAGACAGAATATATCAAAAGGTAACACCACAAACTGCTAACATTATCTCAAAGCCACACCTCCAGTAAAGCACAACATAGGTTTGTTAGTTGCTGACCTGACATGTTATATTTGTAGCAATGAAATAACACCACCATTGAAGACAGAAAAAAATATATGTGCATTTGAACTCTCTAAGGCCCAATCCCATTTCTTCCCTTTGGCCCTGCTCTCGCTCCTCCAAATAAAAGTAACTTCAAGCTACTACACCTATACAAGTTTTCATACATGGTATATTATTGTCTTTGAATATTCCATCTTCAGCTGTCATGTTTTCAGATGTCCTTGCAGTGGTGGCTGGTGGTGATGTAGGGTGGGCTAGTAAATGCATATCAGTTGTTTACACTACGGTATCATTTTCACATTTGGGACATTAAGTTATGGCAATACAACTTTCAGAAATGACAACCTGCAGCTGTTTTTTTCACACAAACGTTAGATGAATTAATGAATGGTCATCACAGATGAGAGACTGTAAACAGAAGAGGCAAAGATTTTAGCCTTACAATGACCTTTCTGGTGTTTTCTTGTTAATGCTAAAAATTTTAATATTCAGCTTTTTCTGTCACTTGATCTTCTAAACTCTCTCCAATGTTCCATTGTTCCTTAGTACGTCCCCTTGTTTTGCCCAAGTTCAAGTCTCTAGGTAGAATAAGATTTGTCGTTAATACAGGCTTTCACACCTGTCAATCACCAAAACAGGAAGTGGAAGATGATTGGTGCTGAGGTCACATTGTGCTCGGGTTGTCAAAAAGTCCTTTGATTTAAAAAATCAAAATTTTAAACACTTTCTTCAACAAGAAGAATGTACAATCCCTGTGGGTTAGTAGGAAATATAAGGAGAAACCCAATGGCGACTTTACAAGAGTAAAACTCATGTTTACAGCCTGGTACAAAAGATGGCTCCGGTCTCTAGAGCTAAGTTTTTATTACATGACAACTCTGGGGGAATTTTTGATTAATATGTTTGTTTATGCTATCTAAAAACTATTGTTTTACTATGGAAAAAGCCTGTAACGGCCATTTTATTGCCAATTCGTAATGACAATATTGGTGAATAGGGGACCAATGGGCGGATATCATCCATATTTATACTATCTATGGGTTACATCCAGACATTTCAGACTCCTTCGTCAGAGGATGTTACTAAAATTGGCAAAGGAAGTGTTGCATCGTAAGCGCGTGGGTGGGCATAATGAGCGCGTGCGTGGGTAATTACGCCCACTCGCTGTAGCCGAGGCTAAGGCAATTGCTAACCTGTTGCTAACGCAAGTGGAGCTTCCCGCCCGAGCTACATTTTGTTTTTTCAGTGGGGTTTTCCACCCTTCTCTCGTTGCCATTGTTGGCTTGCACTCGTTTGTCGATAGTAAGTGGACTGCATGACTTTGAAATTATCAACTAATTTGAAATCAACTCTAATAGCTGTTAAAACTTTTTAATGCTAATTTTATTTGACGTTTTACTTGCAAGTCTACTAAAGAAAATAAAAACTTCAATCGTATTAATATTTTATTCCCACTTCTGGCTTTCGTGCATGTTTTTGGGATTAAACTATAGATTAAAATATTTTTATTTGTCACATACTTTTTCTAAATAGAGTTAAAACATGTATTAAATGTACAGAAAGAACCTGTAGATTGTGCAATTGTACTTCTAAATTAAAATAAAATGATTTTGGATTTATGAACATGCTATGTATCTCTAATATGTTTTATAGTTAACATTTTACAAGGCTTTTGAATAATGCTTGTGGTATGTAGCTAAAATATAGCATGCTTATCTAACTTTTTCTATTGTAGTTTAAAATATGGAAAAGGTCACTGTTCAAACTGCTCTCTCAAGAGCCCACTGCCCAGACAAGTGCAGTTACACATTACTTTGGAGACTATATTTTACTTAGTTACAGCCACATTATACATCACTCTTGTAGTTTTCACGATGGACCTGCCCTCTGCTTCTGCCTTCTGCACCTGGAAACATCTGTTAAAACATCTGCAGCAGTTTTTTTGTTCTAATTATTTTATTTATTTGTGTTCAATTACTTTTTAAATAAAATACTGTGATTTTCAAAACACTGCATTCTTTTTTTTTTTAATCTTAGACAATGTTGTAAACAACAGATTTGACATTTTTGTAGTTTTTGATTTTATACCACTAGATGGTAGATTAAATTATAAGCAACATTCTTGTTATAAGAATTCTCTATCCTTATATTATCCAGAGAGACACAGAGACAGATTATATTATAAAAAGTGAAAGGCCAGGTTTTATTCTTGCAAGAATGAAGCAAAGACACGTATATATCAAAGGTACAGAGTGCGTTTTGCTTAAAGAAGTAAACAAAACATGAGATTTTATATCACTGCAGTGGGGGCTGTTAGCCATGTCTCCAGTTATGTCTACTCCATCCTTGGACTAACATGGAGGACATGACATGATTTGACATGACCTGTAGAGAACTATGAGCACCCAGTAACTATAAACAATATAAACAATTATAATAATAAAAAATATTATAACAATACTTAAAGCAGAAAAAAAGTTTGTTTAAAATTGTAAAACATGATACAATACATTCATTGAAAATTAAAAAAGTGCAAATGAATTGTAAACTTTTTTTTTTTTTAATGCTCAAGTGTGTAAAAGGTGTCACATATTTGTGATGCAGTTCCAAAAGGTTTGAGAAGCAACAAACGAAGCCTAGTCCCATCAGGTTGTAAGGGTGAAGGTGGACGTGGCGAGGATGTGATGAGGAGTTTAAAATGACTGCTGCAGGACGGGACCCTGTGGAAAGTCAGACAAAAAAATAAATATCACAAAACAAATTCAAGTTGGCCTGTCTTGGTTGAAAGCCCAATCACCACAACCAGGTGCAGGCCTTGAGTGGGAACATATAAGACGGGACAATAACTTAAATAAAATGCACATCCAGAAACAGGACATAAGGATTAAAAATAATAGCACAAGACAATACAGAACATGTAAAAATACAATGAACTAGGGTGAGAGCAACATAACAGAGGAAATTATTCTGCCAACTCTATTAAAAACAAATCCTGTCAGACATATTCCACCAACGATGTAAACTATTGCACACACAGGCTCTCTGAAATGTACTTAGGCCCCGTTCATACAGGCTCTAAGACAGATAGAAAATGGTCTAATCAAGTTAATTAATTTCCCATTTAAGGTTTGCATGGCCACAAATGTACATGACATACATAATATTTACACTTTGACACTCAACACTGTCATTTGACACATTATTAACATTCTCAACCTCTTCAATGTAATTGACACCTTTTCAGCAATACATACAATACATACCTGCCGTGACCGTCTAGGCTTTGGATGTTTGTCTTTTGAAAAAAAGAAATTGGTGAGCACAGCTGTGCTTGTCACGCAAGTCAAGTCCTTCCCTGTTAAAAGAGATATAAAGAAAAGACATTATAGGGCATTGTAGCTACTTTATTTAATTGATTTATCGTAGAATCACAGTTGTACATATTTTTATTTACATTTACATTTATTCATTTAGCAGACGCTTTTATCCAAAGCGACTTACATTACATTACCAGTGTTACAGTCACTGGAGGCAAGGTGGGTTAAGTGTCTTGCCCAAGGACACAACGACAGTATGAACTGTGGGGAGAGCGGGAATCGAACCGCCTACCTTCCGGTTGAAAGACGACCGCTCTACCCACTGAGCTACTGCCGCCCCAGTAGCTCAGTGGCTACTGGGGCGGCAGCATTCCTGTATCAACGAGTTGTGTCTATGGTCAACTTGACACCACAAAAGTAATAGAAATCTATGGCCGCGCCCAGGCCCGGATTGGCTAATCGGGGGCACCGGGAAAATTCCTGGTGGTCTGGTACGTTTGTTTGGCCGCGAGGGCCGTTGATGTCATGGGACTGGGTTGAAATTTATTTATTTTTTTATTATTTTACCGCAGTCCCACTCTTTTATTTAATATTTTCTCGCAGAGTGCAGCCTGCAAGACAATGATGACATTTTGACTCCCTGGCCCCGCCCCCTGACATGGCCCCTTGCAAGTTATTCAAAATAAAAATAAAAAGTCACATAAAAAAATTGATAACAGAAAGCACAAAAGCACTGTAAAGGCCAAAAAAAAAAAGCTTTGGAAACTGACGCGGTCAAATGTTCAAAGCTGAGCACATATTTTCTGAACAAAACAAACGAAGACGACGAGGCGGGTAAGTAAGCTAACGTTAAGGTAAAAGGGTGGGGGACCTCCAGGCACTGGCTATAACGCCAACTTGCCTGGAGTTTGCCCCCGGTGGGGTTAAGGCCATTTTACGTCCGAGGCCAGGCTATGTGCCTAAGGTGCCATCTAACGTGGCACGGCCGACGTTGTGGCACGGCCGACGTTATTGCAGGCGTTTCATCCTCCACCTCATGTGTCGGCCGAAGAGGGGAGACTTCATTTGCTCTGCCCCGTTAGGTCTTCGCAGTAGAGGAAGTCAGAACAACTGTTAGTGTGTTTCGGGTCTCCTAGGAGAGGTCGGCCAGCGACCAAGCAGACGGTCAGTAATTGGATCGTCCAGGCTATTGCCTTGGCTTATCAGGTGCGCGGATTGCGTTCACCTTTGGCCTTAAGGGCGCATTCCATTAGGGGCATGGCCTCTTCTCGGGCCCTTCAAATGGGGGTCCCGCTTCAGGAGATCAGTGAGGCAGCCGACTGGGCTACTCCACACACTTTCATTAGGTTCTATAGTCTTCATCTCCCTGCGACGCATGGCGCTAGGGTGCTCTCGTCCTAAGTGTGCCTGAATATCCAGCTTCACACTAGGGCGGGCATGGGTCGTCGTGGCATAGTGGGTATTCGTTCCCCAAAGTGTCGTTTCACGACGCAGTGTTGAGTTCCCACGAGAAGGGAACGTCTCGGGTTATGTATATAACCCTTGTTCCCTGAGAGGGAACGAGACACTGCGTCGCTCCACCACGCCTACCCTGCCTACCTGCCTGAGGGCGATTTGCTTTATCGCGAAGGGCTGGCGTGGGCGTGATACGGCGTCCCTTTATACTTCTGGGTAGGCCGGCACTCACTACGTCGTGACGTAGTACCAATCAAGATTGGTCTAAGTTTCATTCATGCTTTAGGGCCGTCACGCTGAGGGCGTTCCCCCAAAGTGTCGTTTCACGACGCAGTGTCTCGTTCCCTCTCAGGGAACCAGGGTTATATACATAACCCGAGACGTTTTTTGTTGCTTAAAAGCTAAAACTAAAACAATTATTTTTCTTACCCCAATAACTTGTTTTAAGCAAAAAAATTACTTAATTTTAAAGTGTTTATTCATATACTTGTTCACTAAATCTTGATGTAAGTTTTTTTTAAAGATATTTGGACTGGAAATAAGACAAAAATACTGTAGAAAACAATGTGCCTATTGCAGACTTATATTATTAGGTTTTAATTTTATTATTTTAATACAGTCAGTCGGGAACTAAAGTGGGCCGGTCTAAGGCATGAAACTCCAGGGCTGAAAATGAGTCCCAATCCGGCCCTGGCCGCGCCCCTCGCAGGAAGCAGTCTGTATCAGTACTTTCCCACTATGTCCACTGGTTCTAACTGGTTTCAACAGGTGAGTGAGTAGGTGTCTAATCTAGGTGCAATGTAGCAAAGTGAGCAAATAACAAGTGTAAAAAGAGTGCATCTCAATAGAAAAATACTAACAAATTGATAGACTAAATAGATTAGAAAAACAGCTTTCAGTCAGTCTGCCGTTTCTTTTCGAGCTTCCAAATAATGGAATATTATTCCAACTACCATCAGAAAAATTTATTTAACTGGATTATTTCACTCTCTTTTAAAAATGTGGCTTTTCAGATCAGACTTGTCAGTATTAAACCCCTCTGTGCTCTGCTGTTTTAACAACTTCTGTTTCTCTTTGCTTAATAAGATGTCTGTAGATAACTAACGCATGTTTTCTATTTGTTCTTTTTAATTTTGACAGTGTGTTTTATTTGTCTCCCTAATGGCCTGCATGTAATTAATGATGTTTCTGATAAAGCTGCTGCTCGCTTGTGACTCACTGTGCAGTTCTACAATAACCCATGTGGACTAATGTTATTATACAGTTGTACTGTTGGTCAGTATGTACTGTCCTTGTAATAAAGATGACACAAAGCTTTGGGTACCCTCAAATCAGTGCAGAAGCAATCCATCTCAAAGTGTTGACTATACAACCGACTGGAAGAGGTAGGAGTCCAGTTGTGTCTCCTCATCTTCAACACCCACTGGTCCAGTCTGTCTGGATCACCTAGAGGAACACTTAAACATACAAAAACACATTAAGTGTTAATATGACCTTAAAGGTTGCAAAGCTGTCCAAATTCACTAACACCGACTTCCGGGTTTTGCGGTCGACGGAGGACCCCTCCTCCTTCAACCGGGTAGGAAGGATCCTAAGGAGGATGCAGACCCTGAATTTGGACACAGCCACTGACACTCCTAGCTCCGAGCAGCTCCATAATACTGCTCCAGCAAGTATCACAGAGCAGCTAACTAGCCACTTGTTAGCCAGCTAGCCACACGACGTGCGCGCGGCTCGGTGATTGACACATGCACACCAAGGTAACCACACCCAAATTTATTCTCAAAACTAAACTTTTCAAATAGCATAAACGCACATAATAATCAAAAATTCAGATTAATAATCAAAATTCAAAAGAGAAACATTAACGATAACACGGGACACAGTTTATGGAGGCAATCAGGTTTGAAAATGCCTCATCAGGTCAAGTTGATGATTTGTTGAATTGTTATACTTCAGGTGTTTTAAATGTTATGGACACCATTGCTCCTGTTAAGGTTAAAGTGATCAGGACGAGGCAGAAGGCTTCATGGAGCAATGCTCACTCTGTCAGGGCACAGAAAAGGGAATGCCGAAAAGAAAATGTCTTAAATTGAAACTCTTAATTCATTATGAGGTATACAAAGAAAATTTGCATGTTTTCAATCAAACTTTGCAAAAAGAAAGAGAAATATTCTTCTCAGAGATCATCAACAACAATAGTAACAACCTGCGTGTCCTGTTTGCTACAGTGAACAGATTAACAAACCCTCCAGCTCCATTTCCACCAGAATTAGTTTCCGCCACTAAATGCAATGAGTTTGCATTGTTTTTCAACGACAAGGTTCAAGGCATTAAACATGCGATACAGTCCAAAGGGCATACAACAACACTGCAGCCACCTAGGAGACACTTGGCTGGTTTAACACATTTTACACCCATTAATGACAGAACAATTGAAAAAACTGTACTAGCCTGAGTTCATCCACCTGCTGCCTCGATGTTTTACCCACTAGATTTCTAAAATCAGTACTAAGCAGTTTGTTACCACAACTCACTGATATAGTCAATAATTCCTTACAGTCTGGAACATTTCCAAGGGCCTTAAAAACTGCTGTCATTAAGCCTCTCCTAAAGAAGAGCAGTCTTGATGCTACAGTGCTCAACAACGATCGGCCCATATCAAACCTGCCATTTTTAGGGAAAGTCATCGAAAGAGTTGTCTATCAACAACTTAATGACTTTCTATTACTTAACAACTGTTTTGATCCCTTTCAGTCTGGATTCAGGCCCCATCACAGCACTGAGATTGCACTTATCAAAGTCACAAATGACATCCGTATGAACACTGACGCAGGCAAAGTCTCTGTCTTAGTTCTGTTGGACTTGAGTGCTGCGTTTGATACAGTGGACCATGAAATCCTGACACAAAGATTAGAGGAATGGATAGGTATCACTGGAACTGCCCTTAAATGGTTTCAGTCCTATCTTGAAGACAGGAAGTACTCGGTTGGTAACTGTGTGTCAGACCAAATGGCCCTGAGATGTGGGGTTCCACAGGGGTCTATTTTGGGACCTCTATTATTCAATCTCTACATGCTTCCTTTAGGCCAGTTAATACGCAGCTGTGGAGTATCCTACCATAATTATGCAGATGACACTAAGATTTACATTTCACTCACAGCAGGTGAAAATGGACCAATCCATTCACTGTGTCACTGCATCGAACAGATTGATGTGTGGATGCAAAATAATTTTCTCCAACTGAACAGAAACAAGACTGAACTAATCATCTTTGGGCCACAGAAACAAAGAGAAAGTGTCAGCAGTCACCTTGAGTCTCTTTCTCTAAAATCTAAAAAACAGGTTATAAATCTAGGGGTCATCATGGACTCAGACTTGAATTTCGGCCTGCTCACTGGTCTCTCAAAACGAGGGTTAAGACAGCTGCAGCTTATTCAGAACGCGGCTGCTCGGGTTCTAACCAAAACCAGGAAGTACAACCATATCATTCCAGTTTCAAAATCCCTGCACTGGCTTCCTGTTGCTCAGAGAATAGACTTTAAAACAGCACTGCTGGTTTACAAGAGTCTTAATGGTTTAGCACCAGAATATATCTCTGACATGCTAGTTACTTATGAACCTCCTCGGACTCTGAGAACATCTGGGACAGGCCTTCTGCTCGTGCCCAGAGTTAGAACTAAACAAGGTGTAGCAGCGTTTAAGTTTCATGCAGCAAAAATCTGGAACAGCCTCAACTTTAACAATGTTCAAGGGCAGGTTAAAAACCTTCCTCATTAGCTCCGCCTACACCACAAACTAAAGTGTTTTTTCTTTTATCTGCACTCTTCTTTTTAAAATGTTTTTAATTTTTTCTTATGTTTCTTAATATAAATCTTGTAAATTGTCTTTTATTCCTGTAAAGCACTTTGAGTTACCCAGTGTATGAATTCTGCTATATAAATAAAATTGCCTTGCCTTGCCTTGCCTTTTGTACCAGGCTGTAAACATGATTTTTACACCTGTAAAGTTGCCATTGGGTTTCTCCTTATATTTCCGCTTTTGGAGCCTGCCCTCTGGTGGACGAACATATATTGCTGTATTTCGCGGTAAATCGCCGTATGGCGGCGCCCTTACACAAGATTAGATTAGATTAGATTCAACTTTATTGTCATTACACAAGTACAGGTACAAGGCAACGAAATGCAGTACATTTGAGAGGTACCATGGGAGAGACTTGTATTATACGTAGATCTGTGACATCATTTGACTCAGCAGCTAAAAAACTTCATAATGTCATCCACTAGAATATAGGGAATTCCGTCTATTTTATAAGAAAAAATAAGGACCCCTACACCCCATGACTGCACAGACTAGAAACAGAGAAAACAGATATCAATCAGGTTTAGAAACAAACATAACGCATAGATTACGTTGTTTTACGTTTGGACCTATCTTTATTGCTATGCTACAATAGATGCCTCTTGTGAATTTGACAGTTTATAATGAGGTGATTTAAATCATCTCTTAAACAGTGAATTTGAAATTTCATCTGTTCGTATTAACTCTATATTAAAAACTAAAACCAAAAGTTCCTGAATCTAATGTATACAGCGTATTATTTTTAAGCTTCAAGGTGTGAAAACACCCTTAATTCTACAACAGTTCCCTTCATAGTTTCATGTGTCTCTTGAGTGTGGGTTAGGTGTTTGTTGCAGCTGACCACATCCTTGTCTCTTGTCAAGTCCTTTCGTTTAATATCGATAACAATTTTAGCTAAGCCAACATGTTTAAGGAGAAAAACTGTATATGTAGAAAAGTAAAGATTAAAAAATTTGACTTACTCCATGCAGATTTCAGCAGTGTTGGGAAAGTTCACTTTCTACATGAACTAGTTCAAAGTTCAGTTCACAAATTTTAAAATGAACTAGTTCAGTTCAAACTTCAAAATTTTGAACTAAGTTCACAGTTCCAAAAATGAACTAGTTCATAGTTCTTTTTTTCCATATGTTGCTGCGAGCTATTATTTTTTAAATTATTGCCACAGCCCATATACAGTAGAATCACAGACAGCAATTATAAGCAGAAAAACGTGCTGCTTGAATGGTCTTTTTTAATGAGGAATTATTAAAAGAAAAACAGGACGGTAATCATTAAGGTGAAAACGTTTTTCAATTTTAATAATTTTCCATTGTCCACATGCTAAAACAGAATATTGGAATCCTGGAAAAATATACCAGGCAGGTTCAACAAACAAGTTTCATGAATAGTAAAACCTCTACTAACAGAAACTGAGGTAGGAACCAGGCTGAGGTAGGAAATTAAGGTTGAACTCTTGTCATAAACATCATAAACTTATTTTAAATGATCATTAGCCTTGCCAGATGCTGTTGTCGCCTCCATGCTTTTTTTTTTTTTTTTGAGGACGCGTCACGCATGCGGCGGGCGGTCGCGACACAGGTGGCTGGTATTGCCAGATTTGGTGTTTTTCCGCTACATATTTAAACCCGTTTACGGTGTGTTTTAGCCGGGTTTTCGCCTGGAAGGCTCTATAGAAACTGCCACCCTATTGAACGAAGTTAACCTGAGAGAGCGTGCCGTTCACAGACACCAGAATGAACGAGTTCACGGTAACGTTCATCAGGCAGTAATACAGCACGTTCAGTTCACGTTCGCCCAAAATATGAACGAGTTCATGAACTATCGTTCAATGAACTCGTTCAGGCACAACACTGGATTTCAGAGATGGAATAGCACATTATAGACTCATCATTGTGCCAGTTTTCAATGTTGCAGGTATAGACTTAGCAAAAAGATGCACATCCAAAATGGTATTTCCCATTCAACAGGTGCAACATATTTATTTATTTTCTTCAGCCTTCAAGAAGGGCTGCACAATATATCATAACATACTTGCACTAAACCTGCTTTTTTGAAACAGGGCACCGAGAGGAGATGGTAACTGGGTGGTAACCTGGCAGGTTGACCTGTGCAAATGATGTTTTGTATTTGTTATGCCACAATATGGTGATGGTATGGTGATACGTGTGTAGACAGTTCAAACGTTGTTTCTTTTCTGTTTAGCAATGAGCATAGGTGCACAAGAATTTCAGCGTTCTATTTTCTAAGTGCCAAATATTTTTTCTCCTATAAATGACCCTTGAATGTGAAAACTGTAAGTATTTTTTTTAAGCTGCCTGCAGCAGCTTTTTTTTTTTTGCAATTGCCCCAGAACCTAAGTGTGTTGTAGTACTTGTTTCAACCACCAAAGTACTCTGGAATGTATTGTCTGATTATCTCACTGGGTTAAGTGGCGGACTAGGTTGTGGGAGACCATGGTTTGAGACCCATGTGTCAAACTACTTACTTTTGTGTGTTATGCTTCTTGTTTGAAATGTTTTGCAATGGATTGAGTTTATTGGCCACAGCAATATTGTGGCCTTAGTAGATTGTATTATACTTCAGGCACAAAATAATTAGCTGCTATGGATTATTATCATCATCACCACAAAAGAATGTAGGGCCTACCTTAGTAAAACACCCCTCTCATATGAGTGGAAGGGTCCAAACTAAGACATACTGACAGAATACAATTTACAGATAAAATAAAACCCAAACCAAGATGATATGATAGCCTTATGACTAATATACAATACATATTTAAAACCATTTTAGACAAAAAGCAGGACACTCAAAAGTAAGGACTTTGACCCTAGTGGTCCTCAAACTGGTTTCCCACACTCCAGTCCATCACTCAACCCAGTGAGCTAATCCGACACAATAAATGCCATACCACTTTGGTGGTAAAAACAAGTACTACAACACAAACACTTGGGCTGTGGAGCATTTGCAAAAATATATAAAAAAAAAATTGCTTGCCATTCTGGCCCACAAGCAGAACAAGAAAAAGGATTGTATCATTTTTTTTACCTTGCTTTTCAGGGGAAATCGTGAGAATAAATAGAATAAATAAATGAATAGAATAAATAGATAAAATTAATACTGAGATTTTTTTTTATTTTTTTTTTTTAGGTTTCAGAAATTCCATTTTTAAAATGCTCTTGCAGACTTTCCCTTGCGCTGTTGCCACAGCAACAGCCAGCAGGCCTTTTCACTGGCAGCGGAAAACCGGCTTATTTTAGAAGTTCATATTAGAAAATTAATGTTAAAGTACATGGAGGGGAGAGGAAAAGCTTTCATTGAAGGGGCATTGCGTTACTTTCAGAAAAACAGTTACTGACACCATTGGCCATTAGGAGAACTGCAGTCAGTGTCCTGCTCGCTCTCGCTGGCGTGCGCTTGTATGTGTTACGCAGTGTTGGTCATCTTACTTTAAAAAAGTAATTAGGTACAGTTACAAATTACCTCTCCCAAAAAGTAAATGAGTTAGTAACTCAGTTATCACATTGTAAAAGTAATTAGTTACTTTATGTTCTATTTTGCTATTATGTTTTATAACATCTTTAATATCAAACATGTTTAAATTAACTGATTGAAGAATAAAACATTCTATAAAGTATTTTAGAATATTTGGTATTTATTTGAAATCAATAGAAATCAATTAAAATATCGAAAATAAAATTCAAGTGCAAAATGAATATACATAAATGTAAACTTTGGTAAAAAGACACAAAGGGAGACCTGGCCATTAAGTAGTGCAAATCTCTGTACCTGTAAATTATTGCACAATAAACAGAACACAATCCAACTCTCTCTGTAGATTAACATAATGTTCATTCTCAGTGAAAATGAACAATACATTACTAGGCCCGAGCTGGTGATGACCGGGAGGGCCTATTATTTTTGCTCGGATTATTTTTTTATTTTTTATTTATTTTATTTTTTTCTGCAAAATGATCCTAAATTTGACCCGGTGAACATGCACGAAAAGTAATTTTTATTGGTCCAAGACTTCAAGCTCGGCCAAAATTTATGTATTTGAAGTCCCCGAAAAAAAAATACAAAAAATGACTCAGTGGCGACCCCTAGAAAAGTCAAAATACATTGGGCCTATGGAAAATGAAAGTAACTTTTTTCCAACGTAGAAAAATGAAACTTGGTATATCCATAGGACACCTCAGGGCAAACAGAAAAGTCAATGACAGCCACACCCTAAACTCAACAGGAGGTCCGCCATGTGGGGTGAAACGCGCGGCCACTAAAATCGCACCCCTTGCGCAGAAAGATGCAAATCATTGTGTTTTAATCTAAATGGCCCCAAATTTGGTGAGTATCATCTAGACACGTGTGCCAACCAAAGTTGTGACTTTGTTTATGATATCTTATCGGGTATGGGTGTGGCAAGCCTGTAACGAGGTGGCCATTTTTGTGAAAATAAAACGTCTCTTAACTCTCAAACGCCTTCTCGGATCGAGTTGGACCCAAAAAGGCGTTTGTGCACATTCATGACCTGAACACAAAAATATGTAAATAAAAGGGTTATCTTTAGAAATGGCTCTCCAGCGCCCCCTACAAACTTATAATGGGACCCAAGAATTTAGTTTGTCATAGAGACATGAAATTTTGTACACACATCTTTTATGTCATGACGAGCATAAAAGCCAATGACAACCACCCCCTATCTATAAATGTGTTGCCATAGCAACGTCACAAATATGTGAAAAAAGTCAATGGGAAGTGAAAATTTTAGTTTGTCGTAGGCAAATGAAACTTGGTACACACATCCACCATGGGCTTATGAACAAAAAAGCCAATGGGGACCACACCCTATCACACACGGGAAGGTGGCCATTTTGAATTGAAGATGTGAACTGACTTAGAATACACCTCTTTTTTAAAAAACAACAGAAAATAGCTGCTTCATTCCACAGACACCAAACTTGGGCAAAATGAGCTAAACACATGTGTGTAAAATAGACAGGCATTTTTCTTGTCGTTTTTGCTCAAGTTATATATTTTTTTATTATAATTTGGTATATTTTTTTTATTATAATTTTTCTGCAAAATGATCCTAAATTTGACCCAGTAAACGTACAACTAAAAGTCATTTTTATTGGTCCCAGACTTCAAGCCCGGCGACAAATTTATGTATTTGACATCCCCGGGAAAAAAAATACGAAAAATGACTCAGTGGCGACCCCTAGAAAAGTCAAAATACATTGGGCCTATGGAAAATGAAAGTAAATTTTTCCAATGTAGAAATACAAAACTTGCTACATCCATAGGACACCTCAGGGCAAACAGAAAAGTTTATTACAGCCATACCGTAAACTCAACAGGAAATCTACTATGTTGGGTGGAATGCGTGACCACCTAAATTGCACCCCTTGTGTTTAAAGGCTTTTCATCTAAACAGCTCCAAATTTGGTGAGTATCATCTAGACACGTGTGCCAAAAAAAATTATCAATTTGTTTTTTGATATATTTGTGGCTGTGGTCGTAATGAGTCTGTGAAGAGGCAGCCATTTCTTCGGGAAATAAATGCCATTTCCCAATTGCCAGGATCCTTCCTTTAGAGGAGGCCCCTCCAGAGCCACGGCTAGAGTCTTAGAAAACTCCTCAGAATCCTTTGGAACTTGTAACCTTGTACTTTTAGACAAGTTATATTTACATTTTGCCTTTTTAAACAGGGGGGTGCAGCGATTCCTGAGTCATCTCAAATCTCCAGCCAGTACTTTGTTTTTCTCGCCTTAGCCCAAGCATAATCTATTATTTTCAAAGGTTCAGACAGCTCCCAGGAAAACCAGGGATTGTGGAGACCTTTAACTCTAAATTACAAGGTGGTGTAGCAGGCTCCAGCAGTAGCCCAGGGCCGGTTATTTGACATTACCGTGAAGTTTACACTTTAAAGCACGAAATGCAATCCTCCGAGTGCATGTGTCCCCGCGGTCTCAAGGGAGGCGAGGGCCTTTATCGCCGCTTGCGGCTTTAATTATTATTATTATTATTATTACATCAATTTAATATAGCTCTTTCCGGGGAAGCAAATTTACATATTGCTTTAATTATTCATTCACTCCACAGTCACACATTAATCTATACTAAAATACTCCATCTAACAACTGACATTGATTATCATTACCTTGCAATGTGTTCAGTTCTGGCTTGGTCACCTGTTGCTGAGGTGAAAAATCGAGCGTTGCTTGTTTTAACAGTGGCTCTGTCTCCTTCACTGGAACTCACGCTAGCTTCATTTGGGGTTGGGTTAGCAGCAGCAACAAGTGTTGTGTTAGCATGTGTTGATGGGAGGTGCTTGAGGCAGACGTGGATAAAGTCTTTTTTCCTGGACATAGCATGTTACAGAAACATTCTTGCCTTTAATTTCAATTAACAAGAAGTAATGGCTCCTCGCCATTGTCGCTGACGCTGTCTTGTGTTTAGTGTTAGTCAGAGGCGTGCAGTGAGACCGCGTCAGCCAATCATCGCTTTTGCAGCGGTGTCATCATCCCCTGCTCTCACCGCGGTGAAGTTAGATTGACGTTGGACGTTGGATATTCGGCTCCACACTTTCACCGGGAGCTTCAGTTGTCTGTCTCCGACTAGTGTGTCATGGTTGCGGGGAACGCACTCTCGAAGCACTGCCCTTAGCACGGAGCAATGAGACTTAGGGACCGTCAATAAATGACGATAACCAAACTACTTATTAACAATAGATCTGATCTAGTGGCACCATGCACACCTCTTTTTTTTCACTTTTATGTTTTTTGGATTTTATATGAATTTTAGTTTATTTTCTAGTTCAATCTACCTCATATTCATAGCACTATCCTAGTATTACCATGCACACCACTTTTTTTCCAATTTTCTCTTTTTTTTTATTTTATATGAATTTTTTATATACAAAATCAAGGATTTTTTTCAATAGCTTTCAGGTCATGTGACCTAGTCACTTCAATCCACTTCATATTCATAGTACTACCCTATTACTGCCATGCACACCACTTTTTTTTCCAATTTTCTCTTTTTTTGAATTTTATATGAATTTTTTTATGCAACAATTATGGATTTTTTTCAACAGCTTTCAGGTCATGTGAGCTAGTCACTTCAATCCACCTTATATTCATAGTACTAGTCTAGTAGTACCATGCACACCACTTTTTTTCCACTTTTGTCTATTTTATGAATTTTTGATATAAAAACTATTTTTTTTTTTTTTCAATAGCTTCCATGGCACTCACCTCATATAACTTGATTACTTTAATATATTAGTCTGGCATAATTATTTTAAACATGTCATCTTACAAAAATGAAATACAATATGCAAACTGTGTAAATACATATCCAGGGAATACCTACAGGCGCAAAAAAAGCAAGATGGTAATATAGACTGGATGGACATGAAGTGGAAAGGAGGAGTAATGACTCATCCTTTTACACAGGATCAAAACAGCTGCGGGGTCATAGTTGTAAAGGTTGTGTCCACTAATATTTGATAATATTGTGACAAAACACCTTGTTATAAGAATTCTATATGTCCAAAAGAATTCTATATCCTTATATTATCCAGAGAGACACGGAGACAGATTATATTATAAAAAGCGAAAGGCCAGGTTTTATTCCTTGCAAGGGAAGCAAATTACACAGATATATACAAAAGGTACATAGTGCGTTTTGCTTACAGAGGTAATATAATAAACAATATACACAATTATAAGAATAAAATTCTTATAACATTCCCCCCTCTTTATGCTGATAACAATTAGCATAAACAACCTACTAGCTTGATTTTGAGTTTTAAACTATGACAGAAGCGAAAACCCAGCAGGGCGTTGACCTAGCCAGAAGAACATTTTGACCCATTGGTAAAATGACCTAAAGCTGGGGAAAACTCTTCTATCCACCCCTTGCCCCAAAGGCGGTGACAAAACACAAACATCAAGCATCAAACGTATGTAATCACTTCAAATGATTAACTTACAACACATGTCAAAACAAACACAACAAAAGATTATAATGGATATGTTTCAAATCAAATGGGAACCCACAGAGTAAGCACTGATTCTTCAAAGTCAAATTCTTTAAAGTCCATAAATCATAAATCAAAACATAGTGTCACTCCAAAATAAAGTAGAAAAATTTGCCAAAGGTTAAGCTGGTCGACCCATTGGACTCAAGATCTCTGGCCTGTCCCTGCCTGTCCATTTCTGTCCCTGTAACGAAAAGAAAAACACATGGAGTGAGACATATGCACATTCATAAGGATTAAAATCAATTCTCTTCAGCATAATCAATTCAATGAACCATACGGCCCTTAGGTCTGTAGTATGATCCGTCCTGGAGCTGTTGTCCCGTTGGTGTACATGCAAACAATAACGTCCCTCAGATATCAAAGTGTTCATCTGAGGTCAAAGCCTTGACCTTAGTCGTTTGGCAGGTGCATGTCCAGGAATGTTGACCCAGCAATGGCCACATTCATCAATCTCACCAACAAGCTCCGGATACATGTAAAGCAACATAAACAAAAGTTATCAGACATGGAAGTGCAACAACAAGTACATGTACTGTATCTCAATACAGATTCTAAAATCCCAGTCAGTTTTCCAAATATGTTGTTAAACCAGGTCAAAATTAATTTCTCTATTCCAGAATATTCTAATTCCTCTGCTAGAGTTTGAAGTCCTTTCTTAAAGACCTTAGTTCTGCTGTAACTAGTCCTGTGTTACTTTGGAGGAAATCCTTTTGTAGATCCCCCCTTTTCAGCTAAAAGCATGCTCAGTGCTATTTAGTTCTGTCCAGTCCTTGGACCAGTTTTCTCTCATTTCTAGTTTTAATTAACAGTTACAGCATCTCTCGTACAATTCATAAACCTTTGTTGTTTATAAATATATATTATAATTGAATCCAAATTGTCTCAAATGGTAAACATTCAAATCCTAATGCTAATTTAATTTTAGCCTTATATTCATTAAGGACACCTTCGAAGTACGCCTCTGTCGTCGATGTAAATGGGGCTCTCAAATGAACCTGAGGGAGCTTCTGTTTGGCTCCTAAAGTGTGAGTTTCCACTCACGATGTTCTCCGTCACATTTTATGTGAACACAAATAAAACGAGGATCCTTTAAGGACGCATGTTTCCGGTCAGCAGGCAACGCTGGTCTAATGGTCTTACTTTCACAAAACCTCCAGACTTCTGCTTTGCACTGCACCTGTCCCTGATCTCTACGTTTGTCAAGTTCAGGTTGAAAAGGTTTAATCAGACTAAACAGTGCTTCTCCAGAAAAGTCCTGTCAACTTTCTTTTTTTCATTATTTGATTTAAACTTTTAACTGTATTAAACACTGTTGTTTCAGCCTCATGCTAACCATTCGGTTAACCAAGCATCCCTTCAGCACTTTAACACAGTTTTTGTTTAAACCTTCATCTCCCCCCTTTTTGAGACGTGGTACAACCATGGCTCAAAATACCAAAAAAAATTAAACAAAACTTAAACAAAATAAAACAAAAATCAAAATAAAATCAAAACAGAATGGTTTTTTCCAATTACCACCTTAAATTGTTATTTCATTAATTAGCATTTCTAATTATTCATCTTCTTTATGTTTTCCAAATAGCATCACTTTTGTTTATGTTATATTTAAAACTTAACTTTGTTTAGTTCAGTTTTATTTTTAGTTACCATTAGTTGTAGGTCTTTACCTGTAACTGTAATTGGTATCATCCACAATTTGATAAATTTTAACTCAGTTGATGCAAACATAAATAATTTATATAGATCAGAACAGGTTTCTCATGATCTATTTTACAAACTTTTAAACATTCACCTTCAATTCACAATTTATTTCACATGTTCTTTTAAATTAGAATATTCTCAAAATATTGTTTAATTTACCTCAAATTACTTTCTTTAGAAAGAAAACACATTTTTCTCTTACTTCAAAACAAAATTTCTTAATCACCCTTGGGTTCAGACCCCCCTCTCTGGGGTTAAACCAGTAACAGCAGCATGTCTCAGCTGCTGTTCACTCTGCTTTCCTCCAAAACACCATCACCTTTGTGACTGTCGTTTAAAAGGAAAGACTAAACATAAAATCAATAAAATTCATCTCAAATTCTCAACATCTCAACTCAAATTCTGCTTTATTTTTAAATAAAATTTCTTCAGGATTGTGTTCAGTATAGATTTGTTCTATACTGTCTCTGTAAAACTCAGTTTTACCACCAGGTGCTAAATACAATAAACCAGTTTGTTTTTGTATTTTTCCCATATTAATTTAAACGTAACATAAAAACAATTTCATCAATTACTATTTTCATGTTTCCACTAATTTGGCATTCAGATGCCACATAAAGAATTCACCTCACTCAAAGTTAAACAGAAACTTTAAACATCAAGTGTAAAATTAAAATAACGTGTCTCTCTTTATTTATTCAAATTCACCAAAATTGTAATCAGTAATTATCATTACTGTTCATTTAATAAAATGTAACATCTCAACCTCTTTTTTCTTTTTCTTTAGGTTACAACGACCTAAAGTTTGACAAAACCCAAAACCAAAACAAAAACTTAACGTCTGTTCAAAAGGACCTTGTGTTAGTCCCTGTACTCAAAAAAAAAATTCTAAAATCACTTCAAACAGTGATTAAACCCAGCGAGCCATTGGCATATGCTCTTAAACTTTAACAATTCACCTTGTTAGTTTAACAATTATCTTTTTTAGTTATTTCTCATTAACTCTCAATTTTTCAAATCAAACCTTTAAGATCGTTTTAACAGTTTGAACTGTTTTAACATAGATATGTTTTTAATCACCAAAACCAGATTACCAATTTACATTACAGTTTAAATCTTTATTGCATAGATCACACTATACCTTAATTATAAAGTACCAAAATAAATAATGATTATTATTTATTTTGAACTATCTTCACTTCAATTTTCCAATTACTTAAACTTTAAGGTTTTCTTTTCCAAAACCATATTCAATCTCATTAATTCAATTGTTTAGTTTACCAAATTATGTTTCATAGATTCAATAAAACTCAAATGTGGACTTTATTCATATCAACAGACCTGTCCGAAGGTCAAACAGTTTTCATAATTAAGTATCATAAACTTTATTTAACACATTAGTTCAGTGCAATCTGTTTCTGTCACTGACATTTCTAACTCTATATCTTTCTCAACATTAAAAGTTTGTTTAATGTAAAAGCTCCCACCATGTCTGTGGAGCTAAAAAAAACAAAAACCCAAACAAAACATTTCTCGCTCTTGGGAGCAAAAAGGAGGGTGCTGTGAAGCCCCTGTTACCTTGAATTACATAGAATGTTATCTTGTGTTTAAACATTCCTTGAATCCAAACAGTGGTTGTTTTGAATCCACTTTCTCCATTTTCACACTTTGTTAGAACCAAACCAGAGAAATACATAAATGTTTCATTTCTTTATTTAGATTCTGGTAACCTTGTTTTCTTTTAATTTGAGCTTATGGCCCATAACTATAAAGTTATATTATCTTTATAAACTTACTCTGCACAATTCAACTTTAAGACGCATATTTTAAATTCTTCCAATTACAAAGTAATCATTTTCATTCTTTTATTGGCGTTATACCGTGTGTTTGAACCACACTGATATTAAGGACCTCTATTAGTTCTTGTACTAAATAGATACACAACATTGTTTAGCAAAACATCAATCACTACTTTTAGGATCCAAGTGTTGGATCTTTAACTTCTTCAAACCTTTAATGTTCACATTTCCATGTCACATTAAATTCAAAACCAACTCTGTTCTTTAACAGAATACTCATTATTTTCTCTCATAAACCAAAATCACATCCTTCTCTGTAGATGTGTGTCTCATGTGTCCCGTGTTTGTCTCTATGTGTCTGTATTTACATGTGTCTTTATGTGTCTGTATTTACATGTGTCTTTATGTGTCTGTATTTACATGTGTTTATGTGTCTTTATGTGTTTATGTACCTGACCTGTTAGTCGAAGCGGTCAGTTATCCTCGTCTCTCGTCTGGACCCAGTTTCAACCTCCTCCTCCTCCTCTCAGTGCCCTCTCGTCTGTCACGCCCACCTCCACCTCGCTCTCAATTGTGCATTTTTCCTCAGAGAAATACATTACATTCATATTAATTTCAAGTTTCATCCAATTTGCAAACACACTTTACAAATACCTTTTTGGTCAATCTCAATAGATCAAAATTTAAAACAAATAAACGTTTGTCTGAATTCGTTTATCTTACCGCTTCCGTGTTGCTGCTACTGTTCTGTCTGCAGCTTTTTTCAGCCGAAAAGGAGCATGTGGGAGGTGAGGTGCAGGGGAAGTTTTGGAGAGAGCACTGTTTTCCGGAGAGAGGGAGGCCGATACCTAGAGACTCCATAAACATTTAAACAAAATACAAATGATTAGTGTTTTGAAGTACATGTGTGCACTTCTTCCAAAATCTCTTCTCTACTTCTCTGTTTTTTTTTCTCAAACTAGAAAAATAGCTTATGGAAGCTACCTTTCTCTCTCATGTTGTTCAAACTTTCTCTAAACAAAAACATTACCGTTGTTCTGATTCACATCATTAGACTCATTCTTCATCCAACAATGGCCCATTCATAACACATTTATTCTCTCACACACCTTATATCTTTAACTCTTAGGTTAACAATTCTCAGTATCGTCAACAATTCTCAGTATAAGCCCCTTCACTTTCAGTGGGCTTTTTTCTCTAACTCACCGCGTCACCAGCAGTGAACATTTTTCAGCAAAAGCTCGTGGGCTTTTTTAAAATCACCGCTTCACATGCAGTGAACATTTTTCAGCATAAGCCTGTCACTATCTAGTGGGCTTTTAAAATCTCATTTCTCATCTGCAGGAATCAATTCTACGTAGGCAGGCCTTTTTATAGTCACATTGACTTCGGACTCATTCATCTCACCCGTTAAGATTTTACATGTAGGTTCTCGATAATGGTCAATACTGAGTTTTCCTGCGCCCAACGCACCATTAAAACCAACAATACTAGCTATGCAAGGCAGTTCGATTGTGGCGTATTACGATACGTGATTATTAATCTAAGATAAATTCCTGTGCTCTCTAGACAAGCTCTCTAGACCTTATACCTCTTATTGTAATCAGGTGCACTATCTATCTCGTAGATTCCGCACTTGTCATGGCCAATGAACTCCCGCTGCCGCTTTCAAGAAACACCTGAAGACTTACAAAGCATAAGGTATCTATCAAACTAAAATCTAGCAAGACAACAAGCTTTAACACAGATTAACATCAGAATATCCGTTTAAAACCTCACCCTTTAAGATTTTACATGTAGGTTCTTGATCAAAAACACATACTTTTTCAGCTTTAAACCTCACCCTTAGATTTTACATTTGGGTTCTCGATAAGCGGATCTCACCTAGATGACATTTAGGTTCTCGATCTTTCAGCGTTTAAGAATCTCCTATGCTGGCCAACTTCATGGAAAAACATCAACTAATGATGTAAAGTACATGCAGCCCGCTCAACATATGTCAGATTTCCAAAAGGCTACTTCCGGAAGCTTTGGTAATTACAAACTCACACACACACACCAAAAAATAAATTAAACAGCTGTTTACCTGAATTTTTAGTCCAATAGTCCAGTTGTTCCGCAGCCAGACTGTCTGTTCTGTCCTCTCGTCTCTCTGCTCTTCTCTTTTTTCAGTCCAGATCTCGTCACAGTGCCTCACACACACAGAGGGGATATCTGGCCCTTTACTGCTAAATAGCACAGCTTGGGACTTACAAGAAATGCTTTGGTTTTGCATTTCTCCGTGCACGTCAGTTCACCTCTTTGCATGAGAAACAACGAATATTGAAATCCGGGTCACGGCACCAAATGTTATAAGAATTCTATATGTCCAAAAGAATTCTATATCCTTATATTACCCAGAGAGACACGGAGACAGATTATATTATAAAAAGCGAAAGGCCAGGTTTTATTCCTTGCAAGGAGAAGCAAATCACACAGATATATACAAAAGGTACATAGTGCGTTTTTGCTTACAGAGGTAAGCAAAACATTACATTTTATATCACTGCCGTGGGGCTGTCAGTGGGAGGTGTATCTTGCATACACCCTCCCCTCAAGGCCCCAGCTCCAGGCTCCAGGCTCCAGGTGCAGAAGTCCTCCGGCAAGCCATGTCTTTAGTTATGTCTACACCATGCTTGGAATAACATGGAGGACACAACATTATTTGACATGACCTGTAGAGAACTATGAGCACCAACGAACTATAAACAATATACACAATTATAAGAATAAAATTCTTATAACACACCTTTTATTAAACATTTCACTGCTGGTTATATATGCTGTATATAATTTTGTATGTGACGAATAAAAATCTTGAATCTTGAATTAAAGATATTTTTGTTTAGATGGCCAGAGCAATAATGGAGAACTTTCCATTGAACTCCCAAATCCTGTTTAACAAAAAAAAAGTTGCATGGCAAGAGAGCGCATAGAAATGGCTCTTAAAATCCTTCAAGGATCAGGTAAGCAGACTTTATGTACGTGTGGTTCTAAAGCCAAATAAAATAAAGCAAAATTAGTTTTTACAATTACAGTTTTACAATTTTAGTACACTTTTTACACAAATAATGACTTCCAACCAGTCCCACTTTTCTTTGAACTTTTGCTGCAACAATTAAATTTTTGTTTTATTCTACACCTCTGGGAAAGCTAACCAGTTTGTTTATATCTAATCTAGCCTCTGACAATTGATGACCCTCAAAGGAGTTACGCTACCAGTATATTTTCCTCTTGATCAAAAGAAATACCTTAATACAAAACTAAATGCTACTTTTTAGTGTTTCCAATGGACTCCCAGTGCAATGTGTGCATCGAACAGGCCACGAGTTAGTTTATCTTGAGGCCACGAGTTAGTTTATCTTGAGGCCACGAGTTAGTTATATATATATTTTTTTTTGACAAAGTGTGACCAGAGGGGCTCCGTAAGGTTGCCCCCCCTTTGGCAGCAATAACTTCAACCAGACGTTTCCTGTAGTTGCAGATCAGCCTGGCGCATCGATCAGGATCAATCTTGGACCATTGCTCTTTACAAAACTGCTGCAGTTCAGTCAGATTCATGGGATCTCTGGCATGAATTACTGTCTTGAGGTCATGCCACAGCATCTCAGTGGGGTTCAAATCAGGACTTTGACTTGGCCACTCCAGAATGTGTATTTTGTTCTTCTGAAACCATTCTGAAGTTGATTACTTCTGTGTTTTGGCTCATTGTCCTGTTGCAGCATCCATCCTCTTTTTAGCTTCAACTGTCTGACAGACGGCCTCAGCTTTTCCTGCAAAACATCCTGATAAACTTTTGAATTAATTTTTCCATTAATGATTGCAAGTTGTCCAGGCCCTGAGCAGCAAAAAACAGCCCCAAACCATGATGCTCCCTCCACCTGCTTCACGGTGGGTGTGAGCTGTTCCATTTTTCCTCCACACAGGATGTTGTGTGTTCCTCCCAAACAGTTCAACTTTTGTTTCATCAGTCCACAAAATATTTTGCCAGAAGTTCTGTGGACTGTCCAAGTGCCTTTTTGCAAACATTAAACCTGCAGCAATGTTTTTTTAGACAGCAGTGGCTTCCTCCGTGGAGTCCTCCCATGAACACCATTCTTGTCCAGTGTTTTACATATAGTCGATGTGAGCACAGAGATATTGGACTGTGCCAGTGATTTCTGTAAGTATGAGTATTCTGCGCTGAACTCTTGTTATTTTTGGTGGATGGCCACTCTTTGGGAGAGAAGCAACAGTGCCAAACTTTCTCCACTCTAACTTGTAACCTTTCCCTGCTTTAGACAAATCAACAATTCTTAATCGCAGGTCTTCAGAGTGCTCTTTTGAGCGAGCAATGGTGCACATCAGACAAATGTCCTTGAAAGTCCTTAATTTTGTACATAAAAATGTATATAAAATTTAAAAAAAGACAAAAGTAGAAAAAAAGTGGTGGGCATGGTACTACTAGGCTAGTGCTAAGAATATGAAGTGGATTGAAGAAACTAGGTCACATGACCTGAAAGCTATTGAAAAAAATCCTTGATTTTTGTACATAAAAAATTCATATAAAATTCAAAAAAAGAGAAAATTGGAAAAAAAAAGTGGTGTGCATGGTAGTAATAGAATATGAATATACGGTGGATTGAAGTGACTAGGTCACATGACCTAAAAGCTATTGAAAAAAACCCTTGATTTTGTATATAAAAATTCATATAAAATTTAAAAAAAGATAAAATTGGAAAAAAGTGGTGTGCATGGTACAACTAGGCTAGTGCTTTGAATATAAGGTGGACTGAAGTGACTAGGTCACATGACCTGAAAGCTATTGAAAAAAATCCTTGATTTTGTTCATAAAAATTCATAAAAATTCAAAAAGAGAAAATGGAAAAAGTGGTGTGCATGATAATACTAGACTAGTACTATGAATATGAAGTGGATTGAAGTGACTAGGTCACATGACCTGAAAGCTATTGAAAAAAAATCCATATTTGTATATATATATAAAATTCATATAAAATCCAAAAAAACCTAAAAGTGAAAAAAAAGAGGTGTGCATTGTGCCACTAGATTATATCTATTATTTTAAAGTAGTTTGGTGAAAATAAATTTGTTTATCTTGAAGCTATTGAATTTATTTATTTACTTTGTTCCCGTGATCGTCATTTATTGACGGTCCCTAAGTCTCATTGCTCCGTGCTAAGGGCGGTGTTTCGAGAGTGAGTTCCCCGCAACCATGACACACTAGTCGGACACAGACAACTAAGCCTCCCGCTGAAAGTGCGGAGCCGAATATCCAACGTCCAACGCATAGATATTATAATTATGGATTATATCCGCCCATTGGTCCCCTATTCACCAATATTGTCATTACGAATGGGCAATAAAATGGCCGTTACATCCGGGCTTTTTGGGTTTTACTCCATAGTAAAACAATAGTTTTTAGATAGCATAAACCAACGTAATTTTCAAAAATTCACCCCCCCCAGAGTTGTCACGTAGTAAAAACTTAGCTCTAGAGACCGGAGCCATCTTTTGTACCAGGCTGTAAACATGAGTTTTACTCTTGTAAAGTCGCCATTGGGTTTCTCCATATATTTCCGCTTTTGGAGCCTGCCCTCTGGTGGACGGATGTATATCGCTGTATTTTGCTGTAAAATCACCGTATGGCGGCGCCCTTACACGACGACCATTTAAGAGGTACCGTGGGAGAGGCTTGGTCCAACGTCAATCTAACTTCACCGCGGCCCTGCAGCTGATGTGTAGCCAAAGCATGACACCTCGTACTTTATTCAACCAAATTGTAGTAATGCAACAATTTTTATTCTCAGTAACGATAACGGCGTTGCAACGATGGGAAAAGTAATTAATTAGATTAGTCCGTTACTGAAAAATAAACTCCGTTAGTAACGCTGTTATACTCTAACGCCATTACTTCCAACACTGGTGTTACGACTGTTTAACCGGAGCAACAGACAGCCAGCTACAGCTGTTCACAGGACTTCAACATTTACAGAGAAGGTAAGAAAAGTTACACTTCTGCAAGTGTATTGTTTGACAGACTTTATTGAGAGACTCTTGAACGCTGACACAGCAATAAAGAGAACTCCTGAGACATGGGGAGATAAGTGGGCGACTAATGTTTGACAATAACATGTTTTATAAAGCATTGTTCAACACAATACGGCAGTTAGATCTAACTTTGTATGAGATATTATTTACTGCATGTAACGTTTGTCTATAATAGCTAACGCTAACATCAACAACTCACATAGCTTTCACCAAGGCCCGCAGTCTCAGCAGGATAACGGTTAAAGTTAGTGAACTTATATCAGACAGAATACTGTTATTTTGTCAAGTCTTTGCACAATTGTTGGAGCATTTTATTTTTGTCTGGTCAACTAATGTCTAAACAGCTGCATTGTTCCTAAACCACCTTGTGTAACAGTGAGTGTAATCAGTGACAAAATCCACAATAAAACTCTGAGTTAAACTTATGTATTTTAGAGAAAAGAATATGACTGAGTGAAGGAGATTTGCTTGTTTCTATGAAGCATAACTGTACTAAATTAGTTTTGGAATTATTTTTAGACAACAGAAATGTAACCTTGCTGTATCATTTCAGTTTATCATTGTTTATTTCACTGTTAGTGTCATTCAGAATATCTCCAACCTCCACAAGTTTAGCACAATATAATGTCAGATATGTAATCTATTAAAATGTTTTCTTCTCAGGAGTCCAGCTCAGCAGAGTTTCCAGCTCCTGTGGAGGAGAGCTCTGACAGTGACTGAAGGAGGAGGAGAGCAGGAGCTGGAGCTGTCAGTGAGGAGGACAGACTGAGGGGGGCTCAGCTGCTGCAGGACAACAGAGGCAGGTAGGTCATATATAATATATAATATATAAATGATCACACGCCCAAATAAACCTCTGTATTCTAAACAATGCTTGTTGTTCCATTTTCAGTCACAGTTACAACTGCTGTCGCAGGAGGATAAAGTTCTCCAGATGGAACTCGTCTGCCAGGGTTTTGTCTGGATGTGATGGAGAACTGACGGAGCCACAACAGGACAAGCCGAACCACACAGCGCTCAGCCAGCGTGGTGCACCTGCCTGAACTGCAGAGTCATGTAAACAGAACAGCGTCTCAGCCCACCACATGGTGTTTTTTTTCATTGCACGGTTTATACAGATATATAATTATAGATTTTTTCTTGCTCATAATTATAATAAAGAAATGTTGCATTGATCCACAGTCTCTTTTTGTTGCTGCTGTTGGTTTATGTGGCCGAGTTATGTCCTAGAGAGAGAGAGACAGAAAGAAAGAGAAAGATTTAGTATTGGTGTAATTTTGACAAAAATAATATTAATTTCATTACTTTATTATGGCATATATTACACAGACATACAGGTAGTGTTTGAAACATAACAAACATGTCTACAGCAGTGTAGAGAAGTGCACCTAGAAATTCTGGTTTAAAGCTAGACTTGCTGCATTGACCCAAACATAATGGTTCTTGTGAGAGCGACTGACACACCTGTCGTCTGTGGAGTTGTGTCTGTGCCAGTTCTGCTGTACAGTAATGTAGCTAAAGTGATTTGTCTGACCACAGAACAGTTTTCCACTCCGCCACAGTCCATTTTAAATGAGTCTCGGTCCAGAGAAAACGCCAGCGCTTCTGGATCATGTTTAGTTATCATAGTTCTTTTTTGACCTATAGAGTTTTAGTTGGCAACGGCGAATGGCACGGTGGGTTTTGTTCACCGACAATGTTTTCTGGAAGTATTGGTAAATGGTAGCCTTCTCCAACCACCACCAAACACACCTCTACAGTCACACTCATTCATACACCAGTGCTACGAACACTGGAGGCAAGGTGGGTTAAGTGTCTTGCCCAAGGACACAACAACAGTATGAATAGGGGAGCGCAGGAATCGAACCACCAACCTTCCAGTTATAGGACGACTGCTCTACCACTGAGCCAGGCATCAGGAAGGGCATCCGGTGTTAAAAACATTGCCACGTACTCATGCTAACACGGATGGAGAGAAGTCAAAAGGCACCGTTGATATATGCAAATGCAACAATCTGATAATCTGAATAAAAAAATGTAAAACTCATCCTCGGTAGTTATTTTATTTTCAAATGCAATAACAAATTCTGATTCGGCAGAATAAACACACAGTTTGTACTACACGATAGAACCAAATCTCCAAATTGAGAATGGCTAGTGTTGCATCATTTCAGAGTTCAGAGAGTCAAAGTCAACACGCCCTGGAAAGACAGAACTGAAACAGGAAGTGTCATAATAGTGTCCTAAAGGGGTGATGGTCATTTCTGACTCATTTACTCTCAGTAGTATTCCCTGTTGCATTTACTGTATTAGCTAAATAAGTAGGGATTAATTTCCTGTAATAAAAATGATCTGCTGCAGTTTTTGTCCAGTGAGCCCTGTACCAGGCTTCAGCAGCTCAGTGAAGTCAAGAGTGAAAAAAGCCTCACAGCTGTTGAGGCACTCACAGCTTTCAGCAGTTTCTCAGACATAGCTGTGCCCTACACTACAAATACATTTGTGTACTGGGAGAAAAATATTGTCTATCTGTATATATTTTATATTTATTAAAACTGTTTCTATTGGTTCTGCAGTTCTTCTGGGGGAAAAAAAGTCTTTACATTTTACATTTAGTCATTTAGCAGACGCTTTTATCCAAAGTGACTTACATTCACCAGTGTTACATTTACGGATGACACTTTCAGTTAAAGCGACTTACATTAAGGTTCCATTCACCAGTGTTACAGCTGGAACACCACTGGAGCCAAGGTGGGTTAAGTGTCTTGCCTAAAGACACAACGACAGTATGAACTGTGGGGAGAGCGGGAATTGAACCGCCTACCTTCCAGTTGAAGGACGACCGCTCTACCACTGAGCCACTTCCGCTTCTTTGAAAAGTGATGTCACATTTTTCTTTGAAATGGTTATTTAATTGCAATTATTTGCCAGCTTACAATAAAAAAGTAACCCAGCAGTCTTGTCATTATGTGTATATTCTCTCATTTTTCCCCGACTTATCCTTTACTGTTAAAAGGCTGCTGTGACTGTATTTAGTACTCTTTAGTTGTAGTTTTAACCCTTTAAGGCAGCTGTAGTTGTGCCTTTAACCATCTAAGGCTGATGTGGCTGTAGCTTTGAGCCTCTGAGGCAAGTGTAGTATTAGTTTGTACCCTTTGGGTTAAGTTGTAGTGTTGACCCTCTGAGGCTTCTGTAGTTCTGATTGTGACCCTCTGAGGCTGCTTTAGTTGTAGTTTTGAGTTGTTTGACAATTGCAAAAGAGAAGAAAAAAAAATATGACCACTCGTGCACAGTGAAACATGTTTGAGAGAGAGGTGTGGGGCATTATTGCTTCAGTGTGAAAACGCTGTGAAAGTAGTTTCCGTTGAACTGACAGGAAGTGCCGCACAGCTAACATCTCACAGCAGCGAACACAAGGCAGTTTAATTCATCTGTTTATGTGAAGTACTGCTGAGACATGAACAAACGCAAACTGAGTGAGTACAATTATTTAGTCATATAGAGTTATTGATGCTGTTCAGTGCAGATGCAATGTATGTGTGCATTTAAATGGCAAAGCAGTGAGCACAGCAACACAAAACTTATGATAAAAAAAAATGCTTTTGGTGAGAAATAATGCAATTATTCAGGATCCAAACCGGGCCTAAAATGTAGCACCTGTTTAGTCAGGGTTTAGACCTATAAGCCTGGTTTATACCAGGTTGTTAGAGCTTTAGATTAGTACTTAGGTACCTAGTCTTGATTTAATAATTGTTTAGAACTTGTGTTCTTGTATTTTGAATTATTTTTTTAGTTCATGTTTAGAACTGATTTAGACCTGGTTTAGACAAGGTTTAATCTTGGTTTTGTCCTTGTTTAGTCAGTTTATTTTTCAGGCCTTGTTTAGAATTCCTAATTCTTTGTTTAGTCCTGGGTTTAGTGCAGTTTCGATTGGATTTTAGTCCTGGTTGAGCTCCTGGTTGAGTCCTGATTTTAAACCTGGTTTGGTTCTGGTTAGATCTTGGTTTAGTCCTGAATTATTCCAATTTAAATCCTGGATTAGATGTTTTTTTTTCCTGTGTTGGCTTCAGTTCTGCTTTAGTCCTGATTTGATTGTAGTTTTGTCTTGTTTTGCTCTAGGTTTAACTCTGGCTTTAGACACAGGCTTAGACAATGCCTAGTACTTGGTTTAGTCCTGGTTTAGTCCTGTTTTATGTTGCCAACTCGTAGTAAAAGCTTGAAGTCAGTCATTGGCGGATGTAGGATTTTTTTAGGGGAGGTTTTTTTACAGAGGAGCAAAGTATTAGATCAACATTTAATGCACATTTACATATACATTTACCAGTTACTCATCTAAACACTTGTGTAGATGAAATAAAAAGCAGTAAAACACAGTAAAAACACTTAAAGGTGCATTACGGAAGATCCAGAGTTTTAGTAGTGTGGTTCCTCAGGCGTTAGCGGTACTGCATCCAGTGTCGTGCATGTTCACTGTGCACACGCTTGTACGAGCATAAACAAACAACAACCGGAAAAGAATCTGACAGTTTTGAGTGCGCTGGAGGCCTGTCTCTTCTCTGTGTTCACAAGATTGATTTTCCATTTTTGGCGCTAGCGTTGCTTAGTTTACTTATGGCGGCAAATCAGGATGTGAGAACCAGAACCAATGCTCGCGCATTAAGTCACGTGCCATGAAACAGCAGAAACCTTCTCATTTAATTGACTGTACAGGGTTACAGAGGCAACCATCCACAAATGGATGGATGTAGAACTAGCAGTAGTACTACAGTAGTGGGTGGATGGATAGATGACATTTTAAAAGGTGTTTTAAAAAAAAAATCTTTACCTGGCTATAGTTTAAGGTGAATTATGGGTACAATCAGTTTATCAGCTACAAACTCACTCATTTAAACTTATTGTTAAGTCCTGCAGCCTACTCCTACAAAGCTACAAAGCAAGTCTTATGCTTGACTTGTTAAGATAGTCTGATAACAAAATAAATATTAAAACATACTCTAATGGTGCATGTTTAAAGTTAATGAGAGGGGTGTTGCCTAAAGGGTTGATGTGTCCACATCTTTAATATTGTATTTGTGCATAGGTAATCTGCTCAGAGCTCACACATAGCCTGTAGGGGACAGAGCGGCAGGGGTCAGGGCAGGTCCAGAAAAGACCTGCTCTGTTATGCACAAATAAAGAGTGAACTCCAAACTAAACTCACTGAAACTTCCGACTAACGCCACACTGTGTCCAGCGCAGGACAAAAGTAGATAAAAGATGGCATGTAGTGCCAGTAGCTGTATGTGCCTCGAGGCTGGAAGAAAGATGTTAGCAACATGCTGTTGTTTCATTTCATGAGCGTCATGCTGTGCCACTGGAAGGAGGGGGCCCAGGGGCTACAACTATTTTGGACCTCCAAAATTATTATATTTAGGCCTCCACAAACAAAATTTTTAAGCATTTAATATTAAACTTACAACAGGCCTTTAAAGGACAAGTTTGATCCTTGTTTAGAAGTATTTAACCAGTCAGCAGCATGTACAAAGTTTAAAAACACTTGCTGGGCCCCAAGTACGTGAATTGTTTTGTTACTACTACTGCTAGTACTACTACTATTAATAATAACATGTGAGTAAATCCTGGCCTGTGACTGAGCCAGTTTTATCAATTTCTGCCCCTTTTCCATTTGAGTTTGACACAAGGGTTCATGAAGGTGGGGGATATTTATTTAACACTAAATTACTTGTGAAAAAATAAATAAAATAAAAAAACTTTAACAGTTAATTCTAAAATACAACTTAATCATTGGAAAGTTCTAGTTCTGGGGTTTCTTAACCAAAGGCCCGGGAGAAAATCCCCATCAGTGGCCTGCTCTGAACAGTGAGTGGTTGACAGGTCTGAGTCCAGTGCTGTGAGAAGGTAAAGGCTGAACAGCACAGAGAGAGAGAAGCAGAGGCTCAATGGCACTGAGTTGGAGCTGAATTAAAGTTATTAAGCTATAAACCTGCTCATGGTTAACTATCTAGACCCTTCCAGGACACTTCTAAATGGGCCTGGTATACTGTATATTGGCATGTCACATAGGCTCCACAGCACCACTTATACTTAGGGGTTCTGAATAGTGAGGACAGATAAGTGACAGCACAGAGGCACTAAAGAGGATTGGGGCCACAGACTAGTGCCCCTGTGGCCTCGATCTTTCTGGTGCCACTCGTATCACTGCCTTTGGTTCTTTCCCTCTCACAGAGCTGTACAAACCCACACTGTAGAGTCTTTGTGTGGAGTGAGAGTTGTTCCAGAGATCTCCACTGTCCTTCCATCAATCACCCATAATGCACTAGGCTCCTCCATTCACCACACTGACACAAGTTTGTCTCTTTAGACGCAGCGTTGAAGTTAAAGGACACTCAGTGTGTTAACAAGCTCTGCTCACAAGAACAATGTTACTCTTGATCCAAAGTGGTACGGCTCATAAGGCTCTAACTCCACAAGTCTTATGGAACAGGCTGTCAGGTGGCCGGCTCGCATCAGAATCAAATATTTTTTATTAATATAAAAATCGTGCACTTGTATTAATTTTCTCTTGTGCCACTATTTTTAGACTTCGGGAAAGGCCACAGAGGAGCCACAGCCATCCTGGCTATTTTAGGATGGCTTTAGCAGCAGGTCAGGTCAGGTCAAAGACTAACATAAACTACACTGAACTCATGAAAGATTAGCAGCACTGTAGACTGACTGAACGGTCCATGGGCACAAAGTATAGACTACAACCAACAGAAGTGTGGAGTTCAATTCCATCATGAGATCTCAATGTAATGCATACAATTAAAGCCATTCTGAGCATAATTCCATTTAGTATACATGTTTAGAAACCAATAAGTTACGACTTCATTTGACTTACTTTACAGTGTCTCTAGCCAAAGTTAATGCTCGCTGTACATCCGTGCTCCAACTGGAGCAATGCATACTTGTCTTCTTTTTCATTCTCTGCTCAGCATCTCAGCAACATGCTACAAAAATATGTACCTTCCCTTTTCTAATTTTGTTCAGATGGTTTTATGATTAACTATTCACTTCAGTTTAGTGGAATTTCCAAAATTTGGAAACGACCAAGACTCTCTTAGACTATTTGAACAACAATGTACCAAACCTCACAAATCTCATCAGAATAATTCTTACCCAGCCTTAATCTTTTCTGCTTTTAGAATATTATAATACTTCTAGATAATTCCTTCCTTCTTTGCCTTCTGTGTTGAAACCATTTCTCAAAATGGTGGTCTATTTTTAGCTGATGACATTTATCAAATATCTGTCAGAGGCTAAGAATTCTTAGGGGACAGAAGCACAACATTTCTTACAAACAAAAAACAGACAGTTAGAAAAGTAAAATACAGATTAAATTCACTACATTTGGTCCTTTAAATACCAGGACAAAATCAAGATAAAATACTAAAACGCAGGATAAGATCCAATCAGGGAGAAGAAATCTTGTGTGCGCTGATGTTACGGCTGTCGATGTGTGTATTCAACATGCGTGTATCTACAGACTGTAACAGTATGTTTATCTGGCCCTATTAGAACTAACTACATATCATGCCAAACACAGGTGAAGTAAGCGTAACTACATCCCTTTCATCACTTCAATAGTTCCACTCGGCATCTGTGACACAAATCAATAATTTTTTTTGTTTCAGACTCTCTATTGCTTATACATTCAATAAAGTTTTGCACTGCCAAAACAGTACAGACTCACATGCTCTGTGGTTTCTGTTTAGGGCCCTCTTGTGGTGAAGAGAACTGTTTTAGGTGTTATTAGTAGTGCTGTGTGGTGGGAGATATTTTTCCGAATCTCTGACCTGCCGATGTGATTGGTTATTTAGACTATTCATCTACCCCGTGTTTCATAGAAACCAGCTCACAGCTCCACAGAATAACCCAGGTTAAACAAATGTTGACTAGACTGTAAGGTGTGGTCTAAAGGAGCCATATTAAGATTTAGAATCCAAAGCACAAAAGCCTTAACTGGGACTAAACAAGGACAAAACCAGGTCTCACCAAGATCTAACCAAGGATTAAACTAGGACTAGCCTAGTTCTAAACAAATCAGGCCTTAACATTGACTGATTCAAACCAGGACTAAACCAAAACTAGTTGTAAATGAGTAAATATGTCTGTGTTTGATGGTGCCCAGGTCTGAAGTGGTTCGGGAGTCTGTCCACTCGCCGCTCCTCAGTCAAGTCTTTACCCAGCCCTCAACCTGCTCTGGTGAATAATGGGAGAGATGCAACGGAGAGACAGTGGGCCACGGAGGTGAAGCCCGGTCCCCTCGGTCCCTGTTATGCTCGCTCCTCGGACATGTACACACATGTAGGCACCATGCCCCGCAGCGACAAACACAGCAAGAAGAAACTGAGCTTTAGGAGAAGCACAAAAGACACAAAGAAGAATGATAAACAGGAAGTGAGGTGGGACGAGAACCAGGATCAGACCAGGACTAAACATAACATGGACTAGACCAGGACTAAACTGAACCAACACTAAACTGAACATGGACTAGACCAGGACTAAACTAGACCAGGACAAGACCAGGACTAGTTCAGGACTAAACTGTACTAGGACTAAACTGATAAGGACTTGACCAGGACCAAACCAGGACTTGACCAGGACCAAACCAGGACTTGACCAGGACCAAACCAGGACTTGACCAGGACCAAACCAGGACTTGACCAGGACTAAACCCAACATGTCTCTTAGATTGAATTGACCAGTTATTTATTCACAGGCTAATGGCACCTACGGAAAACGTCATGGATTCGCCGCTCCTTGGAGCTCTGCAGACCCTCAAAGCACCCTCGCCTTTGACCTCTCCATCTTCACCTTTGACCTCTGCTTTGCCACCCTTAACCTGTGGCGTTCTGAAGACGGATGAGAAGAGTACAGTCAGAGAAGAGGTCCTAAAGAGAGGTGAAAGTAAAGATGTGAGTCAACCCCAGGACCTGTACGTTCACATGGATCCAATCAACAAGGCTAAGAAAGAGGCTCAAATACAACAGGACGTAACGAGGAAACAGAACAAACAGGAAGTGGAGACACAGGACAGGTGAGAGAATGAATCAGTGCAATTCTTTACACTGTAAAAAATAATAAGCGCAAAGGTGCTGACTCCATTTAGTGGTAGAAAGTAATATGAGAGGCCACCTGGAGACACTTTCTCAGACCTCTGTGGATAACAAACAGAGTGGAATACAGCTTAAGTACCTGGGGGAAGATGTTCACACTAATTTGGATAAAAAAATAAAATACAAGAATATTAAAGTTGGTTTAGTCAACTCTGAGGCTATTCACTCACTTGAGATCAAAAGCCATTATCAGTGTTGAAAAGAAAAGATGCTTCTGTAACAGTAATCAAACTGAGGTGATTAAAATCATAACAGTGTATATTCTGGTTGATTATTAAAAGTAAAATTATTCATTGTTGAACTTATAAATCTGTTTACAGTCTCAGTGAATGAGGAAATAAATCGTCCAATCAGAAAGCTCCTCCAGCCTCAGCAAAGGAGGAGACCAAAGCAGCAGAGACCAAGCTGTGCTCAGATATACTAGCTTTGAAACTAAAGTCTGAGTTATCTTCATATCATTCAGGGTTGGACTAAACCTGCTCGTTAAAACTAAGTCATTGTCAAAGCTGCTCCTTTTTATGTCTATTTATTCCTTTATTTTAAGAATCTCGATAGCTTTGTATTTGTGTTTATTGAAAAAAGTTACCTCTTTACCTCTGTGCAGACAAGGGTGCAAGGCATTTACAGTATCCTTTTACTGTATTAACCTGACTAAAAACCTACTCCGACAAAAGCACATATTTCTCTTGTTCTACCAAATTCAGGTCTGTGCCATTTCCTACATCAGCTTTTAGTTGTCTTCTCAGTTTTAGTTTTAGTTGTAAACCATCAAAATTCATTAACTATTGTACACGTCCTGAGCATGACCGATGATAATAAGAAGGGAAAGAGGAGAACAGAAAGTTTTTTTTTTTTGTCATTCCATTCATTTAAAAGTAGTATTACACCCTTTAAAACGAGTGAAGAGAGGCTAGAAAGGAACAAGTCACGATCAAAGTTACTGTCCCTTTTGGGGCTCAAAGCTTTCATGGACTTGTTAAAACCCCACCATTTTGTCAGAGCATTGTTGAGGTTCGTGTCGCAGACATGCGCAGTAGACCTCCTCCTCCCTCTCTCGACTGTAAACTGGCCGTTGAACTCCGAAACACGGACACTTACAGAGATGTGCGAGGCTGGGAATGGTCTCCGTGGCTCTTCCAACTCCGTAGACTTGGACACGAGAAGGAGGTGAGGATGAATAAGCTGTTTTTAGCGACAGAACCTCTGAATTGTCCGCTAAGTTTGTGTGGTTGGTTGTAGGAGAAAAGGCGGTGTGTAGGTGCATCTCTTTCTGAAGTTTTAGCGTCTTTTGTGAGTTAAGTAGCACGAGATGGACATAGGTGGACTTTAAATAAAACAAAAACCTGCTTTATTTGTAAAGATTTTTAAGTGATTTGAACAACTTTCCAAAAGACTGGATAGATTTTTGAACTGGTTTTAGTTGGTTTGAATTGGTTTAAGATTAATATAAATGTGCTTTACATTGCTTACAAAGCCTTGTTTGAAATCCATAAATAGCTTGTAACTTCATGCAGTTAGTATGGGACTGTGTGGGAGCCTGACACTGGTCTGGACTATGGACTGCTGTTACATAACTGTATTCGGGCTGCTTTGTGCTTACCGATAAGGCTTGTGATCACTGCAGTTATTAAAATGTATTTACTGATTTAGACCTTTCTTTAAAAAGGACTTGATAGGCATGATATTGAGAAGTTCCCAAAACTGACATACAAGGAACCCTTCATTTGATTGTAATTATTTAACATGTAAGACTCCAGCTGTTAAACCTTATAACAACTTTTATTATTCAATACTCACATTTACTATTTATTGTCCCAACTCCCATTAGAGGCATATATACACTATAAATCAAGTTATATCCAGTGGTGGGAAGAGTACTGAAAAATCATACTCAAGTAAAAGTACTATTACTTACCAAAAAATGTAATGTGAGTGGAGTAAAAGTACCTGTCCTAAATACCACTCAAATGAGTAAAAAGTAGCCCCTTCAAAAGTACTCAAGAGTAGGGAGTAGTGAGTATTATGCTGTGACTTATTCCACCTTATACCCTGTGAAATAAATATGTAGCTTTATAACAGTGTCGTTCTCTTTTACATTCAAATTGCGCATTGTATTCTGCAGTGTATTTAGTAGCGGTTTAAAGCCATTTTGCGATTTAAGTCATTATACATAGGCCTACAGTATAACCAGCAACAACCCCGCTCCCTCTTCTCATCAATGACGACGACTGAGATAGTCTTATTAAGCAGTCGTTGCTTGTGATGATTTTTGCGTCTTCTCAAACACGTCCATATTGCTGCATTAATAAAATGACCGTGCCTTCACTCCAAGCTGGTTGCTAATCGCTAACGCAATTGTTTTTGGCCGAATAATTTTGGTTGCCTGAAACATTCGGTGCATCCCTAATTCACATTGGCTCATAAAACCTAACACAGTTTTATTTATGCCCCCCACACTATATTTGTGACGTTTATTATACCATTTAACATAAATATTTAAGATATGATACTTAGCAAATATGAAATCTTTTTTAAATTAGAGGAAGAACTCTTGAATGCTGATATTTCAACCGGTCTGGGCAAGCAAAGTATGCATGACATAACGACACAATTGCCCTTCTTCACCTTCATTGTAAAAAGCTCCTTCAGGTACGGCCAAGGATGCTGAAGTGCTGTATTTGAGTTACTGCATGTTGAAGCATCCACCACACTTCCTTCCTCCTCCTCCTCCATGATTAAACTAAATTGGCGCCAGGTGTTTTGAAGTCTGTCTGATGCAAGTTTTCTATGCGCGATTTGATTGGACGGGAATCACTGGACTGATTATTCTCCTTAGCCAATCATCATTGACAGGAAAAAAATAAACAATGTAGCGACTGCAGGTTGAGGGAAAATAGCGCAGTAAAAGTACAGATACAACACTAAAAATGTACTCAAGTACAAGTAAAAGTACACTGTTTTTAAACTACTTAATAAAGTACAATTCCTGAGAAAAAATACTCAATTACAGTAATGAGAGTATTTGTAATTCGTTACTTTACACCACTGGTTATATCCCAAATAAATGTATGCAGATCCTTCAATAAAACTTCAAAAAATATACCTAAAAGCCCTACAACAAAAAAGCAACGAAACATGGAGTGAGACGTGCACATTCATAATGATTAAAATCAATTCTCATAAGCATAATAATTCTAATTCAGTGAGCTTTAGTATTGTTTCTCCGAAAACACTTTCTCCCGGCTCTTTTGGTACGAGTGCTGGAGCTATGACTACTAATAAGAACTATAAAACCAATATAAAGTTTGTCTGTTTAATTCCACTCAGAAAAAGGTATAAGTCAGTGACTGTAGAAGGGCAGGACATAAGGAGTGTGATGTCACCCATAGCGTTACGGACCTCGAGATTGACGCTCTTTCAGGCACCATTTTTAGCCGTTACGGGGTCGCCATGTTGATTTTATGAAGCCAGAAGTCCCAATTTGGGCATATGGACTGAGTTGAGTGCCCGTTTGTATGGTAACCAGTGAGCCAATCAGAAGCTCACTTGTTCGTCTGCAGACAGCGGCAAAGCTCCGACAGAGACCTGAGCTAAACTTAGCATCGCTGCTCCTTCACTGTCTCTGTGTTATCGGCGCCCTCTGCTGCTCTAATTCAGGTAAATTTCACTTTTACACCAATATCTACGTTTTTCTTTATAAATATTCTCCTACTTTTCTTATCACTATGTTTGTCATCTTTGTTTAAAAACACATCTACAGCTACAATAGTACTTAACTGCTATGTTATTAATAGATATCCTCTTAATTATAAACTGTATGTTGTAAAGATATATAAAGTTGATCCTTTAGAATTATATGTTCTGTATAAAATCTATCTTAGCATCTGTGGTTAATATAGTTTAATAAGAGTTTTTAACTTTTTTTAATACATAAAATAGACACATTGCATCCCTTTTTTAAGAAACTGGTTATTTAGAAATTGTAGTCAAAGAAGCAAGTGCTGTATTTTTGAGATGGAGTAAATCTGTGTTAAACCAGTTTTGATTTTTGTTTTTCAGTTTCCTTACCCGTGCAGCTGCAGGTCAAAGACCTCAGGAGCAACCTGAAAGTTCAAGAAACCCTTCCATCTTTGCAGCACTACTTTATTATTACAATTTAAAAAGAGACCAAAAAATGTTTTTATGATTTATGATTCTTTTCCACAATAACCTCTATTGCTTATGGCATGCTAAAATAACACTATAGTGATAAATAAATGATTTTAAGTTTTGTCTGTTTGCTTTCATCTACTTTCATGTTATTAATTTATAATTTTCTGGAAAAAGTGAAACACTATTTGAATCGTTGCCCTCTCGTGGGTAGGGATGGGTATCGTTAATGTTTTAACGGTATTACTACTCTTACCGATACTGCTTAACTGTCCGGTACTTTAACGGTATTCTTATCGGTACTTTGTGTTGTGTGTTTTTTTTACACATACACATAATTAACATTTCTTTTTTTTTTAATTAATAAAACAATTATTTGTAGTGCAAAAAACAGCCATGTTTGAACAAATAGCTATTATACACACACACACACACACACACACACACACACACACACACACACACACACACACACACACACACACACACACACACACACACACACACACACACACACACACACACACACACACACACACATATGGGCGGCAGTAGCTCAGTGGTAGAGCGGCCGTCCTTCAACCGGAAGGTAGTAGGTTCGATTCCCGCTCTCCCCACAGTTCATACTGTCGTTGTGTCCTTGGGCAAGGCACTTAACCCACCTTGCCTCCAGTGTCCGTAGCACTGGTGTATGAATGTGTGCGACTGTAGAGGTGTGTTTGGTGGTGGTCGGAGAAGGTTGAGCGCCGTTTGTATGGCAGCCCCCATCTCTGTCTGCCCCAGGTGTGAATGTGTGTGAATGGGGTGAGTGGAAGCACGATGTAAAGCGCTTTGGGTGTCCGAGAAGGGTGCAAAAAAGCGCTATATAAATGCATGCCATTTACCATATATATATATATATATATATATATATATATATATATATATATATATATATCTCACAACTTGAGATTGACGATATATATATATATAGAGTAAACTAACTTGAGTTTGTGCTGTGCATTTAAGTTAGCCACATAAATGTTTACATTTACATACTGATTTTTCTTTATTTGGAATTTTAAAAACAAAAGAAATCAACAGAATTTCTACATAAGGTTAACAAACCAGGGAGATTTTACATTTATTTTAAATGACATGAACAACGTTGCTTCAACATGATTTTAGCAAAACATACCAGACGTAGATGGGGCAACAACCAGAGACGAGCTAGCTTGGCAGTTGAAAACTTTGCATTTCTCTGTCTGCACATAATGCACTTTTGAAAGGTGCTTAGACAGATTGCTTGTGTTTCCGCCCTTACATGCAAACATTTTGTAGCACTTATGACAACGAGCGTTGTCTGCATCAACTCTAGAGAAGTGTAACCACTTTGGAACGTTATGCTCTCTCCGCCATCGTCACTCTTTGTATTAAGCGGAGGTTTTCGTACTGTTGTGCGTGCGCCGCGCTCGTTGTGTTGTGTGTGTGACAGAGCGCTGTGACAGACAGCCTCCGCGGCGCTCATGAGAGACCTCGCAGATCTCACAGACAAACGTCTTAATATGATCCACATTTTAAATGTTTGGTGAGATAAAATGTGCACGATAACATATTATTAAGCGAAAATACATAGTACATTATTTTTTTCCCTCCAGTACCGAAAGCAGAACCGATAGCGTCAGATCTTATTGATACTACGGTCTTTCATAATTTAGCCGGGGCCAGTTTAATACCGGGTTTCGGTACCCATCCCTACTCGTGGGTGCCATTTTTCTGGACTTAAAAAGGGCATTTGATACGGTTAATCACAGAATATTATTATCTAGACTAACTAAATTTAATTTCTCAGAACAAGCTATTTTCTAAATCTTACTTATCAGACCGAATCCACTGTGTCTCAATCAGCAATATTAAATAGATCCGGGACAAGTGACAGAGTGATCAGAGCCTCTTCTCGAGGTGACTGTGCATTTCTTTTGAGACGCACAGCCTTCAGTCAACGAGTGCTGTCAGTCAAAGGAACAGAGATTTGGAACAGCATCCAGCTGTGATCAGAGACAGCCAGACAATAAACACATTTAAGACAAACCTGAAATGTTCGCTCAAGAGGAACCAAGTCTGTGAGCATTAAATCTGAAATGTTAAGTGTTGTTTAAGTCTAATGTTGTCATTTGTATTGAATGTGTGTTTTATTGTGTTATATGTTGTTTCTTGTCCTGACCTGCCAGGGACTACAGGTGGAAAGTAGCCACTGTGCTAATTCTGGCATATTTACATTTTTATGTTCATCAATATGCACTGTCCCTTTTTAAATAAATAGATAAATATTTAAAAAAAAATTAAAATGAATAAAAACACTTTTTACTTTTAAGTTATTAACTCTGTGCACTTAAATACAAAGTGTATAAATTATGTCAGATTTAAGAGCTTGAAATACAGTTTATAAATGCCTTCAAGCCTAGAAACACATAAATAAATAGAGATTTGATTGAGTTTAAGTTTATTTAAAAGAAGCTGAAGTTGTAGATGGACCAGGAGGCTGGGCTGTGTCAGCTGTGCAGGAGCAGAGAGAACCGACAGAGCAGCAGACCGATAACTGGACTGGACTAGACTAGACTGGACAGTACTGGACTGGACTGGACAGTACTGGACTGGCAGTACTGGACTAGACTGGACAGGACTAGACTGGACAGTACTGGACTAGACTGGACTGGGCAGTACTGGACTAGACTGGACAGGACTAGACTGGACAGGACTGGACTGGACTGGAACAGCAAGACTTGTTTTAAACTTATGTTTAAAACAAGTCTTGCTGTTGGGACCGGTCACCTCTGTTCATGAGATTTACTGTTAATCACAGAACAAATGACAACATTAATCTTGGTCTTTTATTCACCAGCTCACTGTATGTTACTGTGTGTGTAAGGACTGTTTTTAGAAAATAGTGGACTTTGATTTGAACTTACATTTGCCTAAATATAATACTTTAGTAAATGTGAACTGTACTGGGTTAGAGGTAATGTCTGTCATGTTGAAAACCTGACATAAACATTTACCTGTTTACTGTTGTCATGATTTACAGATGACAAATGTACAAATATAAAACTAACACATGCACTTTAGCTACTGTAATGTTTAAAGGATGTATGACTACAGAGTAAGGAAAGTGTTTTCTAGAGTAAAAAGTCTCAGAGGTTAGTGGGCATTGCAGGTGTAATGTTTAATGTAATGTAACACCTACCTTTTAGTAAAAGAGTACTTTAAGCCCACTTCTAATTTTTGCTTTTATTATTATGATTATATTATGGCCTTTACTAGGTTTGCAAACTACACAGTAATTATTTAGTCAGAGACATTTATCCTTATCATACTATAAAAAAAAACTATAAGAGCATTATTCCTTATACCTTCCAAAATTGAAGGTTAGATATGATTGTATCTTCATATTATTTACCAAGTTTGGTCCAGTATTTCGTATTAAACTATCGTCAAAACGGTAGAGCAGTAAGTTAGGCCTTTAGCAGCCACCTTCGGGTCAGCTAACAAAAGCTCAATAGTTTAGCCAACTGTATATATTCTGAACAGCATTTTAACACATGCAAAACTGTACTCACCTAGAAACTGGAGCGTGGTTCATTTAGTGCAGTTGGACGATGAAAAAGTGATTTAAATCAGCTGAATTAAACCAAACACAGCTAGCGTTATATTTTGGCTAACAGCAAGCAATCTCCATTCATGAACAGCTGCAACTAACTAATTAACAAAAAACGAAGACATACTGGCTAAAAAGCTTCGGAAAACATAGAATGTGTTCAAACAAAGACGGCATAGTTAGAATGATGACTGTGACAAAAATAGTCACTTCGTAATTGGCGCCAATTTTTCAATGAATGTCAATGGGGGTCATGCTTGATGGAGCCTACCCCTACTGCCTAATAGGCTTCCAACCCGGAAGCGGGCTTGCTATGTCCACGCCTTCTACCGTCAATGTTATAAATACAGCGCTGGTACACAACACGCAGTTAACATGAGGTCAGCCAACATGTTTTGTGTCTGGACAACATGATACCCTTAAAGTCATAACCTTTAGCCACACCTCACACTGGAGGGGGAACTTCTTGCCATAGTATCAGTACTTTTCCACTAAGTGTCCAGCCAGGGGTGACCAACTGGTTCTAACTGGTTTCAATAGATGAGGTATTTAGTGTCCTAATCTAGGGTGCAGTGTAGCATACAAAGTGTGCAAATCACATACAGAAAAGTTATAAAATTGTTTCTTATTATGAAACACTTAACAGTATGATCAGCCAGGGAGCCGTAAAACTTGATGTTAACCCATGGTCTCGTTGGTATGGATGCACCGATACCACTTTTTTGGAAAACGAGTACGAGTACGAGTACTTGCATTTCAGTACTCGCCAATACCGAGTACTTAATTTAAAAAAAAACATGATTTAAATTTACAGGTAACAGCTTTAGTCATAATTTAACAAAAAAACAAGGCACGGGGCAAACACTGCTTGTCCAAATATCCGTGGTGAAACTAAACGAAGAGGAGGCTTGCAGTAGGCTGTGGATGTGTTTTTTCACGGAGTCGTGTAGTTTAGGCAGCTCAGTCATGTAGCGGCGGCTTGGGACATCATATCTGGGCTCCAGAACATGGAGGAGACGCATGAATCCCACATTTTCTACCTCCAAAAGTGGCTGGTCACTCAATGCAATGTACTCGATGATTGCCTGTGTTATTTTCACAGCACGTGGATTGTCTCTGGACATTTTCTCTCGTCTTGCAAGAGTTTGCTGCAGTGTGGGTTGTGTTGGTTTAGAAGCGTGGGTAAACTCTTTATACTCATTGTCGTGTTGGGATTTTAGGTGCTTGATTAAATTACTTGTGTTAAATGCGCTACCTTTAGAGCCTCCTCTGGACAATTTAGCTGAGCACAATTTGCAGTCCGCCTTTGTTTTGTTTTGTCTTCATTCACTTTGTAATAGTTCCACATGGCTGACATGTCTCGTCTTGCCTTCGTTCTCCCCGCTCTGAGCTGCAGCCGGGGCCTGGGGGCGGGCACTCGGCGCCTGTAATTACCCCTTACACGCCGCTCAAACATAGACATTTTTCAGACCGTGGTATCGTCCCCGGTATTGGGGGACTTTTAACGAGTACGAGTACTTTCGAAAATGTGGTATCGAGGCCGATACCAGATACCAGTATCGGTATGAGTGCATCCCTACTCGTTGGTGTACATGCGAGAAATGGCATCCCCCAGAGCAGATTGTTCATTGTCAAAGGTCAAAGCCTTGACCTTAGTGTTGTTTGGGAGTAGCCTGGGTTCCAGACTATTTCTCTGTCTATTCTGTACAGAAAACTAGTCTGGTAATGTGACCGCAGCAGCCTCCTTCACAGGGGCGGGATCATATTTTTTATTCAGAGATTTTAATAGATAGTAAAATATTCAGCACATACTGGATGTTTTGGCCAATCACATGCTCATTTATTTATTTATGTATTTATTTAATAGGGACAAATGCATATCAATGGACATCTGTAACAGTTACAGTTGTAAATATGACATATGACATAGACAAAACACATCAACACATCATATATAGAGGCGGGTCTTGAGTTGTGGATGCTCCCATTGGCTGTTGGTCTACACGGCATGTCAACAATGGCCCTGTCCCAATACCCGCACTATCTTCCAATAAGGGTGTACTTGGTGGAAGTGCACTTTGGTGTAAGTGTGCTGAATTAGCAGAAGGGATGGCAATGTTTATGTCATCAACATGCAGACTTATAATCACATTTTACACAATATACAATATTTTTATTGAAAATTATGATAAATCTACAACATAGAATCATTTCAAGTAAAAGCTGAGAAACCGAAGAAGACTTCTATACCAGACTCTAACCGGAGTTTTTTAAAATCTAAATTGTATTTTTTAAGTGCGTCAGTATTGGTTAAAATCTGGCAGGATTTTTTTTATAACAACTGATATTCCATTATTAAAATGCCCCATCACATTTTAAATAAATAACAAAATATATAAGCAAAATATAAAATGAAATTAGACATGTAACCTATTTAAAATAGATACATATTTAGTACTTAACACTTTACACACATGTTTTTCTTCATTTTGTAACACTCAATTGGGCTAGTTTTCCGCCTTTTTGTTTGAAAAGCACAAAAACAGAGGAATTGTGGATAATACCCTTCAGCGTTGTTTCCCTGCGTCTTAGGGGCCGTCCACACGGAGACGCGTATCACTGTATAAGTATACATTTTTTATCGTATTGGCATTTCGTCCACACGGATCCGCTGCTTTTGGGAGACTGAATCCGCTATTTTTTTAAACCGGGTTCTAAAGTGGATAAATCTGAAAACGACACCCTTGCGGTTTCGTGTGTACATCCAATCCGTATATTTTGTGAAACGATGATGTCATCGCATCACGGCCTCGTCACACGTAACAGCAACAACAATAATGGCGGACTACATGATTGTGTTTGTGCTGCAGAAGCTACTAAGCCTACTAGCTTTATTACAGCAAAATCTATTGCTTCTATGCAATTGTGGTGAGCAACAAGCGATAATGGACAACACCATACACCACATGCTCTTAGATCCACCGCGAAAGAGAACCAGGAGAGCAACCAGGAGAAGATTTTGGATAAGACCAGGTAGAACTAGCAGTTGGTGGGACAACTTTGTCAATGGCGTTGTTGTGTAAAATTAATGGAGGGAGAATTTCCGCATGTCCAAAGCATCTCTCGTCGCCCTGAGCGAGGAACTCAGTCCGTATATTGAAGGGCAAACAACAAACATGAGGGCACCAATTACTACACTCAAAAGGGTTGCGTTAACTCTGTATTATTTGAGCGACGAGGGACGGCTAAGGAAGACTGCTAACGCCTTTGGTGTGTCGCGACAGGCTGTGTCTGTTGTTGTCAGGCAAACGTGCAAAGCGATCGCTGTCCACCTGGGTCCAAAGTACATCAAGTTGCCTTTTACGGAGTCCGAGGCCGAGGATCTGGTTTTGCGTTTCCATCGTGCTCATGGCATGCCACAGTGTTTGGGAGCGGTCGACGGCACACACATTGAAATCAAGCAGCCGTCTGCCAACTCGATGGACTACATCAACAGGAAAGGCAAACATTCTCTCAATGTACAGGCGGTCTGTGATTATAAGTACAGATTTATGGATGTTGTGATAAAGTGGCCCGGGAGTGTACACGATGCACGGGTTTTTGCTAATTCAAAGCTCAACCTGTACTTCAAGACTGGCCAGATCCTTCCTCTGAAAAAACAGATTGTGGACAACGAGGAGGACATACCAATTTATCTTCTTGGAGACCCAGCCTACCCTCTGCTGCCTTACTTGATGAATGAATATGCAAACGGTGGCTCCACACCTCAAGAACAGTACTTTGGGCTAAGTTTGTGTAGGGCACGGATGGTCATTGAGTGTGCTTTTGGTCGTCTCAAAGCCAGATTTGCTGCACTGAAAAGGCCTATGGACATCAACTTGCAGGACCTGCCCTTTGTCATTTACGCCTGCTTTGTTCTCCACAATTTTTGTGAAAACTGTAAGGAGACTGTGGCTGAACACACTGTGCAAGGTGATAAAGAATTACAGCCTCCTACACAATGCAACAACTACCTGACAGACTGTAATGAAGGAGAGGGAAAGAGAGTGAGGAGAGTACTCACAAAGTACCTTGACCCTTAAAAATTCTGGCCATCAATTTTTTTTTCTATTTTGTTCAGTTTTTTTTTTAAGTATTTACCTTTTTGAAAATGTACTAATGATTATTTTGAAAGTGTTGTATTGAATATGTATAGTGAAAATAAATGACTGCAACAATTTGAGAACTTGTTTTTATTGGAAAATAAATATTTAGGTCAAAGAACCATTAAAAAAAAAACAGGTAATATTGAACAGGTATAAAGTGCAACAGTGCACAAAACACAATAACTATATACAACATGTTAACTACAACTGTTTTGTGTTATTTACACAAAACAGTTTAAACAACAAAACAGGTTAAACTGTATAAAGTGCAACCGCGCACAGAACCTAAGTGCAGCGCAAACAATATAAAATATAAAATCAAAAATTATATAGTGCAACAGGGCAGTCACTCTGTGTCATCTTCCAGCAGTGCACGCCTGTATAAAAGGATGTTTGCTGATGTGGGGTGACATGTGGTGTAGGTGTGTAACATTCAGGGCGGTACTGTCGAGGTTGGTTTGCTGGTTCATCAGGCCGAGGTGTGTGCAGGAAGGCTGGTGTAGTAGGGTGTGGTGTTGTGTTCATGAATGATGGTGGGTGCCCTTGGAATTGACCACTGCTGCTGTGGGGGGGTGTAAATTGCCGTTGGAATAACAATTCCCTCATAAAGGAAAAACCCTCCTGAATGGTGCTGGTAATGTTAGCAATGTTTGTATTTATCTGCAGCATGTTGTCGGAGTTGCATCTAGAAGAGTCCTCCATCAACTCCAACATCCTCCTCTATATTTTAAGATCCTCCTCTGCCGGATCGGTGGGAACCTTCCTCTTCAGCCTGTCTCCTCTGTGGCTGTTCAACTTTGCCTTAAATATAGCAGAGAAAAATTTGCATTGTTACTACGCAAAATAAGTTCAGAAAAGCTATGTGAATATTGCACTAAACCAACAAACCCACTAAGCAAAATGATGTCCGAAAGACGTCTTTTCAATGTCTTTGTTACAAAAATCGGACGTTAAAATGACGTCCACTGAGGAGCTAAAATAAAAAAGACGTCTTTCGGACATTATTTTGCTTAGTGGGCACCTACACAAAGAACATGCATCCATCCTAACTACATTAAAAAAAAAAATTCATTCAATTCATCATTCATCAACTCTTAGCTCTAGCTCTAAGCTTGAAATCATAAACCTGGAGCAAATTTTACCTGGAGCAAATCCCGGCGCTGCTTTACAACCGCAGATGGAAGACAGTCGAGGGATTCAGTGGAGTTTGTAGAATCGGAAGGCAGCTCAACTGTCGATGTCGATGTACCTGTCACCTGTCTGTCGATGGAGCGTGTAGCAGGCGACCCACCCCAGATCTCCTCGCAAAGCTCATAAAATATGAGTACTACCCGTCCTTGACCCCTTCGACGCCCTGTGTCAACCGCATGCCTGTATTTGCTGCGTATATTTTTCAACTTTGCGGTGACTTGGGCTTTTGAGACCATGCTAGCATTATGAGGGAAATCCTTCTCGGTTAGCTCCCTCGGATACTGTGCCTGAAACGCGCCTGTTATATCACAATATTTAGAGTGACAAGACTTCCAGTCAACGTTTTCTTGGAGCTTAGTGGACTTGTAGTCGAGTGTGACTCTAAGTAATAGTTTGACTTCGTCGTCAGTCCATTTGAAAGACTCCACTCTTGCTCTTGCAGTTGGGTTCGCCATTTTCGTCTTCTTCTTCTTCTGCAGCGCGCAAGGTTATGCGCATGCTCAAAGTCTTCTTCTCCGTGTATAGTGTATATCTGTGGCAGAATTACAGTGGTTTCGTGTGTACGCAGATATTTCTTGAGACGACGCCGTGTTTACGGAATTTTTTTTTAGAACGGGGAAAAAAAATGATCGGATAGGGGATGCACTGGCTTCGTGTGGACGTAGCCTTAGGGTCGGGGATAGGTCTCTCACTGTTGTTTGTGCTTATGGGCCAAATGGCAGTGCAGAGTACCCGGCCTTGGGAGTCATTGGGAGGGGTGCTGGAAAGTGCTCCGACCAGGGACTCTGTCAATCTACTGGGGGACTTCAACGCTCACGTGGGCAGCGACAGTGACAACTGGAGGGGCGTGATTTGGAGGAATGCCCCCCCCATTCTAAACCCACGTGGTGTTATGTTATTGGACTTCTGTGCTAGTCACAGTTTGTCCATTTTCCCTCCCCGGGAAATTCTATGCCAGGGTACTGAAGAGGAGAATTTGGCCAATAGTCAAACCTTGGATTCAGGAGAAAAATACGGTTTTTGGCCCGGTCGTGGAACACTGGACCAGCTCTATACCCTCTCCAGGGTGCTGGAGGGTTTATGGGAGTTTGCCCAACCACTCCACAAGTGCTCTGTTGATCTGGAGAAGGCATTTGACTGCGGTCCTTGCGGCACCCTGTGGAGAGTGCTCTGGGAGTATAGGGTCCGGGGCCCTTCGCAAAGGGCTGTCCGGTCCCTGTACGACCGGAGCAGGAGCAAGTCAGACCTGTTCCCGGTGCATGTTGGACTCCGGCAGGGCTGCCCTTTGTCACCGGTCCTTTTCATTATCTTTTTTGACAGGATTTCTAGGCGCAGCCAGGGGCTAGAGGAAATCCAGTTTGTGGACCACAGTATCTGGTCTCTGCTTTTTGCAGATGAAGTTGTCTTGTTGGCTCCATTAAACTAGGACCTTTAGCGTGTACTGGGACAGTGTGTGATAGGGATGGGCGATATGGCCAAAAATCCATATTGCGATATACATTGCAGCCTCTTGCGATAACGATATATATTGCGATATATAAATTATAATAGAATCATTTCAGAACAGGTTACATAGATCCTAAGGAAAGCCAAACTGCTAAATGTATTTTTTAAATGTTATTCCTGTATTCCTGAAAAGGAACTCACAATCTTCTTGCATAAAGCAACAGCACGGTCAATTCGGGGATCTATAACACTTTTTTCTGTTGACAAATGTGTAAGATTTTATATGTTAATTTAATCTATAATCTCTCTCTCGCTCTCCAGTGTTGGGAAAGTTCACTTTCTACAAGAACTAGTTCAAAGTTCAGTTCACAAATTTTAAAATGAACTAGTTCAGTTCATAGTTCAAACTTCAAAATTTTGAACTAAGTTCACAGTTCCAAAAATGAACTAGTTTATAGTTCTTTTTTCCATATGTTGCTGCGAGCTATTATTTTTCAAAATTATTGCCACAGCCCATATACAGTAGAATCACAGACAGCAATTATTTTATCAGTTTTAACAATGAAGCTATGCGTCAGATTTCATTTTCATATCCAATTTTCAATCCTTATCCAACCAGGGTTTACATTAGCATTGAGGGGACATTGTTGCTTTAATGCTTTGTTGCTGTCCATTCACTCCACACTAGTAGCAGCTGCAGCTTTCAACCCTACAGTACATTCTCAAGAACATGAGGACAAACGTGCTGCTTGAATGGTTTTTTTAATGAGGAATTATTCAAAGAAAAACAGGACAGTAATCATTAAGGTGAAAACGTTTTTACATTTTAATAATTTTCCATTGTCCACATGCTAAAACAGAATACTGGAATCCTGGAAAAATAGACCAGGCAGGTTCAACAAACAAGTTACATGAATGAATTTAAATGATCATACGCCTTACTACATGCTGCTGTCGCCTCCATGCTTTTTTTTTTTTTTTTTGATGACGCGTCACGCATGCGGCGGACGGCGGTGCGACACTGGTGGCTGGTGTTGCCAGGTTTGGTGTTTTTCCGCTACATATTAAGACCCGTTTGCGGCTGGTTTGCGGTGTGTTTTAGCCGGGTTTTCGCCTGGAAGGCTCTATAGTTATCTGGCACCCTATTGAACGAAGTTAACCTGAGAGAGCATGCCGTTCACAGACACCAGAATGAACGAGTTCACAGTAACGTTCATCAGGCAGTAATACAGCACGTTCAGTTCACGTTCGCCCAAAATATGAACGAGTTCATGAACTATCATTCAATGAACGCCAGCTCGTGGCTGTAAATTTCGCGGGGAAATTGCGTCATCAACATGCATTATCGCGGTAGTGCAATAGAATTAAAATCTCTATCGTATGCCATTTTTTTATCATTTATATCGCATATCGTTCATATCGCCCATTACTAGTGTGTGAAGTAGCTGGGATGAGAATCAGCACCTCCAAGACCGAGGCCATGGCTCAGGTTGGTGGAGAGCTCCTGCTTCAAGTGGAGGAGTTCAAGTATCTTGGGGTCTTGTTCACCTCCCCCGGGGAAGACCTTGTGAGGGAGGGCTGAGGACTCAAATGCTCAAAGATAGTGAAGGTAAGTGTTTCTTTATTAAAGCAACCAGACAGAGATACGGACTGGAGAGCTGAGCTGAGGACTGGAGTCGAGCCAGGAACTGGGACCATGCCGGAGAGCTGGACCGAGGGTTGGAACTGACCCGAGGACCGAGACCGAGTTGTAGAACTGGGCTGAGGGCTGGAGTCATGCCGGGGACTGGGACCAAGCCGGAGAGCTAGACCGAGGGCTGGAACTGAACCGAGGACCGGAACCGAGTCGTAGAGCTTGGCTGAGGGCTGGAGACGAGCCGGAACTGGAACCGAGCTGAAACTGAGGCTGGATGTTCACACAAGGCATGCTGAATGATCTGGCAGAGAAGAGGTGGACAGGAGAGGTTTAAATACCTCACTGATGGCAATAGGCTGCAGGTGCTAGGAACAGCACTGGCAGTGATGAGGTAAAGGAGGGAGGAGAGACGTGGAGCGGATCCCTGAGAGAAACGGAGTGGATCTGAAAGACCTAGGACACGCTGGAGGGACTCTGTCTCCCAGCTGGCCTGGAAACTGCTCGGTATTCCCCAGAAAGAGCTGGAGGAAGTGTCTGGTGAGTGGGAAGTCTGGGCGTCTCTGCTTAGACTGCTGCTCCCGCGACCTTTCCCTGGATAAGTGGAAGAAGATGGATGATGTCTGCTTCCATGTGCGCTTATTGTGAGTGCGCATGAATGAAGGGTGGATTTGATGCAAGAAAATTTTGGGTAAAAGCATTCAACTACAGACCAACATCTAAAAAGACTATGCCTTTCTACAGAAACACACGCTTCTGCGTGTTTTGTTTTATTCCAACAGACATTACTCTCTGCTCTCGGGAAGATATCAGGTCATGTGATTTCAGTCTTCCATCATGTCACATTTTTCCTATTTTTGGTCCAATTATACGTGGTCCATGTGTAGTTCACATTTTAATCAAACCTTGCCAGCCAAGCTTTTTGGGACCTCAATGCATGATTGTTGTGCACTGAGGTTCTTAAGACACCATTTTTAGAAGATACCGTTACACTAAATCACGTCTGAAACCTGCCCCAGTGGCAAACTGCTGACATGTTCAATCCTATGAGTTTAATAAAAATAATCGTCCCAAGCCCTGGAGGTTTCCTGGTGGTTTTGGAGGTTAAAGCTGATGTGAACAAGACCAGGTGACTGATGGGTTTTGAACCTGCTCGTTTTGGAGGAGGAGGTTGTTAAACAGAGAAGCAGCAGCAGGAAATGCACTAAAGCCAGGGGCTGGTTTTTTGGGGGTCAGGGAGGACCCAAACTTAGGGAGGATCCCACTGGCTCTGGTCCCGGGGCATATCCGGACCAACAACTGACATATGACACTTGAAGGGAGGAAGAAAATGTTCATAGGGATAGTGAGAGGTAAGGCAGATTTTTGGAAAAGTAGGTGCAAAAAACAATATCATGTAACTTATTAGAATATGTACGTACTAAAAGAGACAAATACTGACTGCAAACTCATATTGGACTGTTTCCTCTCCTTAAATGTCTTATGTAGGGTATAAAATGTGTAATAGGCTGGTGTGGTGTAATATTTCATATGTTATGTGTTGTGGTGTAATATTTTATATGTTATGTGTTTTAAACTATGTAGACCCAGTTAGTTATTAATTTAAACATATTAATATAAAAGACAAAACCACACTGGTTTAATAGAGAGTAGATAGATCGAGGCACCACCTGAGCTTCAGTTTTTGCAGTTGGCCCAGGAACAACTGTGTTATTAGCCTATTTAACATTAGTCTCGTAGTCTGTAGGAAGTGAACCCTTGACCTGTTGTAGGAACGCATATAACCTTAACATGGAGTAAAATTAAATATGATTTATTGAATATGATAAATGATTAATCATGGGATAATTACTGGGGAACAATAATAACACACACACACAATCTTAAAGAAATAATCCTGCGATTCACATATAATTACTCAAATGGAGGAGAAAGGAATATAAGTTTAGACGTAATTAATCAAAACGAAACAGGATTTTTTTTTATGGGACTGTAGATAAAATTAACAATAAAGGTGGTCAGAGATATGTTGCACTTGTAGAAGAAGAGAAGGAAATTTTTCTAGATTTCAGTGTCCTTACTTTATTGTAACAGACAAAAACTTTGTGCCTTTTTTTCATGTTCACATTCAGACTCTACTGAACTGTTTCTTTTTCTCTTTCTCGTGAGTCACAACTACTACTCAAAACAAGCGAACGCCACCTGGTGGTACCAGTATAAGACAACATTCATTATAACATGTACTGCGCCAAGAGATTACAGTTTCAATAAAACTTTTTAATTACTTACTGTACACTGCTTTTCCACTCTGATTAAAATAAAATATTGTGGGGGGTCTCCAAATTAATAAACAAAAATCTCAATTTTTCCACAGATACTTTAATATCTTGACGCCAACTTTGTGGTGTACAATGTGCACTTACTTTGCTCAGGCAGGGTTGGGGTCGATTTCAAATTCTGCTCTCGGCACCGGAAAGACGGCTTCTGGTTCCGACTAGGCTCTCAGATCCCCTGGGTCCAAAGCTCAACAGCTCAGAACAGCTGTTGAAAGCACGCTACAGGACCACGTGGCGTCACTGGGTCTTAATATTTCTTCACTCCTCCATTTTGGGAACATAATTAATAAAGGCACATTAGGCACAGAGTGAAGCAATAAAGGGAATGAAATACACTCATAATGATTGGGGTAACACATTTGTATATCAACATCTAGTCATAACAGATCAATCCACAATAGTCATTTTTACCCGTGATGCTAGAATGGCTACATACAGAGGTGCAACTACCTATATATATATATATATATATATATATTAGGGTGCATCAAATTTGAATGGGAATATTACATTTCAAAATATAAATTTGGCTAGCATTGCATTTTGTTCCAATTAACATAAAAATGACTTTTGCAAAGTTTTAAGGAATTTGTTTGAGATTTAGGGGTGCACCCTGACACATGAACTTTGGCAAAAGTTTGAAAAATGTGCAATTTTTGTTTATTTGCCAAAAGGTTGACCTGGAAAAGTTAAGTACAGTAAACTTGTATACAGTAACATGTTCTATAGAGTTATCAAAGTAAAAGTTGTTTGTTTGCCCTTTGGGCAACTTGGGCATTTGACAGAATTCAACTTTCAAGATTATCCATTCATTTGTCCTATAGACAAAATGAATGGAGGTCAATGGGACGTGTTCACGTGGCCTTACCCTGAATTTTGTGCAGCAGTGATGGATGTCGGACAAACATATGGTAATAATGGTAAAAGCTGACAATAACTAACTACTTGGCTGTTGGTTGCGGTCATGTTCAACTGCCTGCAGCACATTCTGCAGGTGCTGCTCCTTCCTTGCCACTGCAACGAAGTCGGATGTGCGCTTGACGCCACACTCGGCGCAGTCATTGACCACGTTCATTGCACGTACATTGACCTCACTTTTTTTGAACGCAGCATTGGTCGCCCAGTCCTTCACATCGAGAGACATAAATTCTGGATCAATGTGCAACTGGTGCATCCCAAACCAGCAATCCTTATTTGCGAGGTCGGCCAAGCTGGTGGTTGGCAAAAGGGTGGGGAACTTTGGCTTGCCAAAGCCAGTGCCAAAGAGCTGCTCAGGGAAGTGCATCTTGAGATCAGCGGGCTTGTGGTGCACCTTGCTGCTGAAGAGAGCCAGGGGTGGTATCTCTCCTGTCAGGTACCAGCGATGCCTCTCCAGCGACTTAATAGCTGAGGCTGCAATGCCTTCAGCTACAGCCTTGTATGCCTGCAGGTGGTGGTAGAGTTTTAGGTCATTCCAGGCAGCATCTACAGCTTACTCGCAGGTCAACCACCACTTTGCATAGATGTGTATAATAAAAATGGCAAATTCCCGAATCTTTGGCACCTGTTGCTGTGTGGTGATTGTGCCCTGGAGAAGCAATGCAATGTGCTGCTCCATCAAAGCCAGCATTTTTTTTAATACAGCGCTTTTCTACCTAGTAGGCACTCAAAGCGCTTTGAGCTTGAGAGTATAGAGCAGCTTGGCCATCCATCGTGCCTTGCGGAGCACCTGACAAGTTCAGCCAGTAAATTGCCCAGGAGTGGTTGCTCAGTGTTGCCAGGAATGTAGCAGGACTATTGGCTGCTGGATTCTTGTGGTAACAGGTTCCATTTCTCTCTCAGACGTGAGAACAAGGTAACCTCTGGCGAGCGTGATTACTCCATCTTCAGGTCTGTGAAAACCGGGTTCAAGAAGACCTCACCAATGTGGGGCCGGCACCCAGACCAAAGCAGTGGTTGACCCAGTGAGAGCTGTATGGCAATGCAGGCTGCTGTGAGATGGCCGGTGTTTGACGCAGTGGTGTCAAATGCCATGTTGACAAACCGGTCAGCATGCACCAATCCTGCAGCAATATGCATGTTAATCGGGAAATGGTCACTCCACATGCCTCATTGGTCTGCTTCTTATACGCTGGGACAAATAGGTATACAAAGACACAACTACAGATATTATTGTAATATGTAATAATACATACCCAACACAGAAAAATCCCCTCAGTTTTCTTAAGGAGTAGTATTGTTAACCTCAGATCTCCATGGCGACCATTGAGCACTATTAACCACTTTATCCAACAAAAACAGATGTGTGGTGGAACCCCTAAATCATCATGTACTGGAAAAATATTTTGCATGTGTTGTTTTTACACATTTTGGAACACTTTTAGCACCCAGCCATGTCAAAATTATGCACAAATGTATATAAAGAATTATGTTTTTTGATGCACCCTTATATATTTACATTTACATTTATTCATTTAGCTGACGCTTTTATCCAAAGCGACTTACATTGTTCTAATGTAATTACCAGTGTTACAGCCACTGGAGGCAAGGTGGGTTAAGTGTCTTGCCCAAGGACACAACGACAGTATGAACTGTGGGGAGAGCGGGAATCGAACCGCCTACCTTCCGGTAGGAAGACGACCACTCTACCCACTGAGCTACTGCCTCCCAGTAGTAGCTCAGTGGGTAGTATATATATATATATATATATATTAGGGCTGGGCAACGATTAAAATGTTTAATCGCGATTAATCGCACAATGTTCTGTGATTAATCGCATTATACACAAAATTTAATAATGAATTCAAAATTAGTGTACTGCATACATTTTTAAAGAACTGCTATATGAACAAAAGTGCAATAACAGTTGGTTTGCACTTTAAACAACACTTTAAACAAATAATGTGCTTTTTACAGCAGTTAAAACATTTATTGTAAATCTGAACTTAAACATTAATGTAATCAAATTAAATATTAAAACCAAAAATATTTGCCACTGACAGGGCATTAATATTTTGTTTAGTTTGTTATAGAAAAACAAGTTATGTCCAGAGCTTCAATCATAACATTATAACAATATAAACAATATAAATGTCTCTCTTGTGTTTTCATTACAGTCAGAGCATGTGAATGCAGTTCCCGCGCGTTTCACACACCCTCTCCCTTTCACTTGCCAAACTCAAGGGTGTATGGGTAATGTAGTCTCTGCTCTTGGTGGGACGAATTAGGAAGCGTGCATTGTGAAGGGCGCTCTGGAAAGCGGCAGAGCAGGCAAAGGATTAAAACCTCTATTAAAACAGATGTCGAAATGAGCGTACCAGTAAGCTAAAAGCACGTTCTGGGCGCACGGAGAAGTGGCGGTACTGAGTACAGGTGCGTACCGGCCCACTTAAAGCACTGGATGAGGGCGGCTCATACGTGCAGTCATTCGTTGCGATCCTAAGAATGTTCTTCAGACCGACATCTTTCACTATACTAATCGGCCGACGTTAACGCGCGATAAAATAATTGTCGGCGTTAATTCATTAATGCGTTAACGCGATAAAAACGAGTTAACTTGCCCAGCCCTAATATATATATATATATATATATATATATATATAATGGGTAATAATAAAATGTACGTTATTATTAGTTATTATATAATTATTATTCGTTATCTTACTAGGGGAAAAAGTTGCTTCCTTCCACTTAAGAAGAGCTGTGCATTTTAATATAATTTAATATAATTTAATATAATTTTAATAATCCGAGCAAAAACAATAGGCCCTCCCGGTCATCACCGGCTCGGGCCTAATAAAATTTCTCTTATCCTTAGCATTGTATACTGTGCTGGGTTTAAACTGACTAGTTTTTGTGCACTTATGCTTTTTGTACCTTGTGTTGTTAAAATTGCTTCCATTGTTATCCTCACTTGTAAGTCGCTTTGGATAAAAGCGTCTGCTAAATGACTAAATGTAAATGTATAAACTAAAGGTTTTGCCATGGCCTTCACAATCTCCTGACCTCAACATAATTTAAAATCTATGGATAGACCTTAAAAGAGCAGTGCGTGACAGACAGCCCAGAAATCTCAAAGACCTGGAAGACTTTTGTAAGGAAGAATGGGCAAAGATACCACAAACAAAAATTGAAAGACTCTTGGCTAGTTACAAAAAGCATTTACAAGCTGTGATACTTGCCAAAGGGGGCAGTACAAGGTATTAACTCTGCAGGGTACCCAAACTTTTGCAGACACCATTTTTGTGGTGTAAATGATGGAAATAAAATCTAACTTTTTTGACTTATTATAAGGATGTCTAATCTGTAATTTGATGCCTTTTGGAGATTTTACCATCTTTTCTTGGCGTCTATATGCACATTATTAAAAATCTTTACCTCATTTCACTTCACACAATAGATAACTTCCAGATCAAGTTAGATTATCTACAGAAACAATTTGCGGCATTAGTTCCAGGGGAAGTCCTACAGGAGATTGCCAATTTCATACAGAAGTTACAACTTGCACAGCACAACAAGAGCAAGGATCGCCAAATCAAAAAGTTACAGATTTTGAATTATGGACAACAACAGCACAACCCTGACCATCCCAGCTGTAACAAGGATATTACACCAGCAACTCATGACAGATGGGTAAAGAACCTCTCTGACATAGTTCTCACTCAAATTGAAAATGAGGTCCTTAAAAACGGGCTTTATTTCTCAGTTGCTCCAAAGCAAATCCCTTCAGTAGCCCCCATTACAGTGACAGAATCAGCCATAAGAAACAACAAATTGTCTGGAAATTAAGCTGATGAACTGAGACTCAAGGTTACTGCCGCACTGGCCAGTGCCAAACCACCCCAATTTCACCTCGGAGCAAAGGATTGCCCTGTCAGCACTGGAGAAGGACCACAGCATCACCATTCTGCCAGCAGACAAAGGAAGATGCATTGAGATCCTAAACACAGCTGACTATGAGTCCACTATTAACAGTTTACTCAGTGACACCACCACCTATAAGAAGGTTATAGACCTTGGAGAAGGACCAAGTCATTGATCAACTTCTGTACCACAAGCTGTATCCTAGGAACACCACTCCATGTACACACATGGACAAAATTGTTGGTACCCTTCGGTCAATGAAAGAAAAACTCACAATGGTCACAGAAAAAAATGTATTCTGACAAAAGTAATAATAAATAAAAATTCTATAAATGTTAACCAATGAAAGTCAGACATTGCTTTTCAACCATGCTTCAACAGAATTATTAAAAAAAATAAACTCATGGAACAGGCCTGGACAAAATTGATGGTACCCCTAGAAAAGACTAAATAATGTGACCAAATGGACATGTTAATTCAAGGTGTTTGCACTAATTAGCTTCACAGGTGTGTACAATCTTGTAATCAGTCAGTGGGCCTATTTATAGGGCTTCAGGTAGTCACTGTGTTGTCTGGTGACATGGTGTGTACCACACTCAACATGGACCAGAGGAAGCGAAGGAAAGAGTTGTCGCAGGAGAATAGAAAGAAAATTATAGACAAGCATGATAAAGGTAAAGGCTATAAGACCATTTCCAAGCAGCTAGATGTTCCTGTGACTACAGTTGCACATATTATTCAGAAATCCACAAAGCTTCTGGGAGAATGTCCTATGGACATATGAGACAAAAATGGAACTTTTTGCCAAGGCACATCAGCTCTATGTTCACAGCCGAAAAAATGAAGCATATCAAGAAAAGAACACTGTCCCTACTGTCAAACATGGAGGAGGCTCTGTTATGTTCTGGGGCTGCTTTGCTGCATCTGGCACAGGGTGTCTTGAATCTGTGCAGGGTACAATGAAATCTGAAGAGTATCAAGGGATTCTAGAGAGAAATGTGCTGGCCAGTGTCAGAGAGCTTGGTCTCAGTCGCAGGTCATGGGTCTTGCAACAGGACAATGACCCAAAACACACAGCTAAAAAAAACCAAGAATGGTTAAGAGGAAAACATTGGACTATTCTAAAGTGGCCTTCTATGAGCCCTGACCTCAATCCTATTGAGCATCTTTGGAAGGAGCTGAAACATGCCGTCTGGAAAAGACACCCTTCAAACCGGAAACAACTGGAGCAGTTTGCTCATGAGGAGTGGGCCAGAATACCTGCTGAGAGGTGCAGAAGTCTCATTGACAGTTACAGGAATCGTCTGATTGCAGTGATAGCCTCAAAAGGTTGTGCAACAAAACATTAAGTTAGGGGTACCAACAATTTTGTCCAGGCCTGTTCCATGAGTTTATTTTTTTAAATAATTATTTTGAAGCATGGTTGAAAAGCAATGTCTGACTTTCATTGGTTAACATTCATAGAATTTTTATTTATTATTACTTTTGTCAGAATAAAGTTTTTTTTGTGACCATTGTGAGTTTTTCTTTCATTGGCCGAAGGGTACCAACAATTTTGTCCACGTGTGTATCTACAGCTTACCAAAAATTATTATCGAAGGAACTCCACTACGAGCCATAGTGAGCAGCACATACAATGTAGCCAAGCACCTGGCCACCATCTTTGCTCCATTGGTAGGTCACTCACAACACCATATCATCAACTCAAAGGATTTTGGAAACACAATCAAATATTCATTTTCTACCGCTTAGGGGTGTTGAGTTCAGTCTGTTCTGGGCTTCCTCCCTCTGTGCCTCTGTCCTGTTACACAACTGAACAGGACGCACCCAGTAACAACACAACACACGGCTGCCAAAGAGATCTACAAATACAGTTCAGTCTTTTTAAAACAAAGTCTATTCACAGCAGTATTTGTGTCTGTATCAGCATCTTTACATTTACTTCAACATTCACAATCTTAAATGGGATGGGGCTGCACCAAGAAAAGTGTATTTGTAGAGCACATTACATACAATAGTAACCCAATGTGCAGTACAGAAGTGACAATGATGATGCAAACAAACAATCAAAAAATAGCAAAAAAACTAAAAAAGGTGCAAGCAAACAAGATGCTATATGAAAAATGTTATTTTAATCATATTTTAAAATGATAATCTTTTAGTTTAGTTTGTAAGTTTGAATCTTGAAACCGGTTCAAGGAGATGTTTTGAAATGCACTTTTTCCCTCTGACTTGACTGTGGGTCCAGTTTCAAGGACTGTATTTAGGCATTCCTTTTTAGAACAATGTACATTGTAGAGCTGGGCGATATGACCTAAAAATAAAATCTCCCATTTTTTTTTTTTTATTCGATTTACGATTTTTTTTTCCGATTTCCCCCCCTACTTATTAAGAAAAACAATAAGTACAAACGGCAGACAACTTAAAGCAAATTTTGTAACCCCCATTTCTGGGATGAATAATAAATAAATGAACACCCTCTTGGTACTTGCGGCTGGGTAGCTCATATCTGGGGTCTAAGGTTTTAATCAAATTAATAAACCCAGTCTTCTCCACTGTATATATGGGTACCATGTCTTTGGCTATGTGCAAAGTAACCGCTTTAGTGATTGTTCTCCACCGTGCCCCTTTCCTGTGTGAAAAGGATTCGGCTACAGTTAGCTGTTTTTTAGCTAAGGCTTGTTGGTCACTGCGGGTTTGTTTGTCTCGGAGAGACTGGCATTTTTCATATTCGGCTGGATGTCTCTTGTTTCATGTGTTGGAATAGGTTTGTGGTGCTGCTGCCTTTAACTGCAATGGGCTTTAGGCAAATGTTGCAGCGTGAGGTCTCTCGATCCACGTCTGTCGCAGTAAACCCATACCAGTTCCAAACAACAGATGATTTTAGATTAGATTAGATTGGATTAGATTAGATTCAACTTTATTGTCATTTCACAAGTACAGGTACAAGGCAACGAAATGCAGTTTAGGTCTAACCAGAAGTGCAATAGCAGCAAGTGCAGGATATATACAATGGTTGCATACGTGCTGGATATGGAGATGTACAGGATTTACAGGTAATGTGTACAATGAATATAAATATACAGATGGTTATTACTATAACAGGTGAGTGTGTGCCATAAATATAATTACAGGTGTCTCTTTCTATAAACAGCATTTACAGGTGAATATGTACTATAAATGTAAATGTAATATACAGATGTCTCCAACTACAAACAGAATTTTACAGGTAGATGTACACAATTGTATGTTAGCTTAAGGTAAGCAGTAGATTTAAGGTAGTGCAATGAGCATGGACAGTGCAAATAAGTATGATGCGAAATGTAAACAGTTGGTACTGTATGAACAGTTGGTAGCTAAGGTGCAGTAGTGCAAGGGTAGTGGGATGGTGGGGATGAGAGGAGAGTCTGTGAGGGGAGTGGGATGGTGGGGGTTAGAAGAGTCTATGAGGGTAGTGGGATGGTGGGGGATGAGAGGAGAGTCTGTGAGGGAGTGGGATGGTGGGGAGAGTCTGTGAGGGAGTGGGATGATGGGGGGGTAGAGAGAGTCTATGAGGGTAGTGGGATGGTGGGGGTGAGAGGAGAGTCTGTGAGGGTAGTGGGATGGTGGGGATGAGAGGAGTCTGTGAGGGTAGTGGGATGGTGGGGATGAGAGGAGAGTCTGTGAGGGTGGTGGGATGGTGGGGATGAGAGGAGAGTCTGTGAGGGGAGTGGTATGGTGGGGGTAGAAGAGTCTATGAGGGTGGTGGGATGGTGGGGATGAGAGGAGAGTCTGTGAGGGGAGTGGGATGGTGGGGGTAGAAGAGTCTATGAGGGTGGTGGGATGGTGGGGATGAGAGGAGAGTCTGTGAGGGAGTTGGATGGTGGGGGTAGAAGAGTCTATGAGGGTAGTGGGGTGGTGGGGATGAGAGGAGAGTCTGTGAGGGAGTGGGATGGTGGGGGTAGAAGAGTCTATGGGGTAGTGGGATGGTGGGGGATAGAGGAGAGTCTGTGAGGGGAGTGGGATGGTGGGGGGGGTAGAAGAGTATATGAGGGTAGTGGGATGGTGGGGGGTGAGAGGAGAGTCTGTGAGGGTAGTGGGATGGTGGGAGGGGGGGAGAAGAGTCTATCCAGGTCATGTCAGCCGAGATGTGGGTCCCCAGGAACTTGAAGCTGGAGACACGCTCAACGTCCATTCCATTGATGTGGATGGTGTCGTGTGTGCCTCTTGACTCTTTCCTGAAGTCCACGATGAGCTCCTTTGTTTTGGTGGTGTTGAGGAGCAGGTTATTTTCGTTGCACCATGTGGACAGGTGCTGGATCTCTTTATTCCTTTCTTTGGAACAAACTTCCCACTTTCACCGTTAGCTATGTTGTCGCTTTCTGTTGCTGTTTTGTGTGTGCTATGATGATGTTGTTGTTGTCGCGTGCCGTACTGCTCTGCTATGTGAAACTAACGCAACGGAAGCTCCGGGGAGCCAAAAATGTGCCGTTACACAAAAACTCGATTTACTTATTTTTAAATCGCCCGCCACAAAAAAATCGAATTAATTCATTCAATCGATTTTTCGCCCAGGCCTAGTACATTGCTATTAATTAATTATCAAATAGAGGGACACGCTGCTTTGTTGTGTAAAAAAACATATGTGCCTTTCTCTTTATGGTATAGCATGCAATGGTTTAAAATAACATTCTGAATGTGGTCTGTGATTGGTAGCTGCACCACTAACTACAGAACATCCTGACGTATAGCTAACATGAGACCATATTTGTTACACTGTGACTGTACATAAACTGTGTTTAAATAAAAATTAAGCTTTGAGAAAGAGAACTGACTGAACAACGGAACAACGAACTACGTTCCATTGTTCAGTCAGTGTAAAAATCTGCAACTTGGATTCAGTCAGACTTGTGTGTGTCTAGAGCATGGGTCTTGGGGGACTGAGCTCCTGAGCTTTTTTTTGTTTTTTAATTATACATTTGTCTATTTTATGAATCATTTGCTATAGTCACAATACGATTCAAGACTGATTTTGGCGGATCTAGAACAATACAATATTTCAACAATCCACAGCAGTGCTGATGATATTTTTCAAGGATGGAAGTTGTAGGTCAGTAATTTGGTTCAATAATTAAGTCAATTGAGATAATTAGGTAATCTTCTTAAATGGGCTTCTATATGTGAGTTGGCGTGCATTTTTGGAACTACAGCCCTTTGACCAAATCAGGCTGAATCTGATTTGGTCATCAGGGGAAGTGCTCTTGTCTGTTTACATATTGTAGACTTGCTCATAAAAATAATAATAAATATTGTTTTATATGTTTCAGAGAAAATGACATGACAGATGCCAATGGAGACTATGTCAAGGTAAGCTTTGTCTTTTTCTGACTCAGATGGTTGGCCTGCCTGTTAATAGAGAGTGAGGTATGTAAGTAACAGGTTAGCGTTTAGTTTTTGAATAAACTTAGTCGTCCACTTAGGTCTGGTCTATTAGGGGTGTAACTATACACATAGATGTAGTGTATCGCTTCGGCACAGCACGTTTCGGTACGTGAATGGTCCCCCACATGGAACCAGTCACGTACGAGTTTCCACACATACATTATAAAGTGGTGGACTGTTTTGCAGAGCGTCCGCACACAACCTCTAGCTTCTTTACTTTTACAAGGCTACATTTAGTGTGAGTTAAAAAGTGCTGCACAGCCTCAGCTCCAGTTGTCCTCCAGCTCTGACTGACACCTACTCACAGCAGAGCAGCTAATGTAGTAGGAGATGGTCAAACACTCTTTATTTATCTATTTTACTGGTGGTTTCAAAACTCCCTTTTCTCCTTTTCCAGTGTGACACAAACTCCTGTCAGTTTAATAATCTATATTCTAATCAGCAGAGTCAGACTGGTGCTGTACACCTGCTCTTGTTGTTCTTAAATCAACATTAAAGCTACAGAGCGTTAAGTATTCAAAATATAATAACTACATAATCATTTAAAACCTACATTGAGAGAAGAAAAATCACAAGATGTTTGCAAACATTTTTGCAAACAACAGTGCACAGTCGAACAATTGCATGCATAGCCACAGGAACTTATTTTGAGTATATGTCCAGCTTAACATTAGCTGCTGTAATCAGTCAACAGTGAATAGTTTGAAAAAAATAGTGTCATTAAGCTGAGTCCTGAGAAACAGTTCTAATGATTCATCTCTTGAACCTGTAATTTCTACTCTGAAGCCGCTAAAATGAAGCCCTTTAAACGTGGCTACGCACTGAGATCAGTGGACTCGCTCCGTGAGGTGAGCCAGGGCAGGGAACACGCATACGCATGTTCATGCCTCAGAAATAGATTCATGTCAAAGCACGTTAACACCACAGCTTCACAATTAAACAATTTAGTCTCTCCTTTTAAAGTCTTCTCATAAAACCCTCAAAAATGTCAATGTCTACATCCACTTATCATATTAAATTGAAATAAAAGAAATTGTAAATGTTTAGCCATCAACAATTTGCCTAGAAACAACCTACTAACAGCAAGCTACAAATTATCTGATTGCTCATGAAAAAACATAGGCCTAATTAATTTTTGCCAGGATCTCCTACTTGCCACAGCGCTGGTGTGGGTCATGCAGTGGCAAGAAGTAGTAGAAGACAGAAGTAGTATGCACATATATGTGCATATATGTGCACCTCTCAGTTGAAGTTTACCATCGCCCTATATGAGAAAAAGCACAACAATCACTATTGCTCTGTTACCACACTCCGCTAAATGTATATCACTAACACCACACAAAAACCAAAAGCAACAGTGACTTCAACCTATTTGTCAATCGATGTAATGACATATTTCAGCAGCCAGGGGGGGAAGTGCCACCCCGCAAAATTGAATACAGAAAAGACTCACCGACCATAACATTTCCAACAGCTGTAATCTACCCAAAGTCCTGGTCTGGTCCTGGTCTGGCCAAATAATCTACCAAAGCCACGTCCTTTACATTTATTAATTATGTGGAACACGTGTGAAGCATGTGTGTCAAACACGCAAAGAATAGGCTTATAATACATTTGTTGATGACGTGTCTTGATCACCCGCAGCTGTGTGAGAGCGCAGCTGGGTAATCAGCCAGAGGATATAAGAACATGCGACACAGAAGCGTCTTCAGGTCAACTTTGTCTGAAGGACGCACGGGAAACGCCCAAAGTGTGGCACTGAAGCACAACACCTTCTTCACAGGGAACAGGGATGCAGCCAAGCAACCCAGGACGTTTCCTTTTAAAAGCTACACTTGATGCTGTGTAGAAATACGCTATGGAGAACAAGAATACCAATGCCGCCGGCACTGGAAGAGTCCGGATCTCGTGACAGTCGTGTAGTGTGTGTACACAGAACCTCAAAAAGGTGACCGACAGAGCCTGCAAGCCCTCAATTCTCGAGAAGTAATAGCTTTCAAAAACACCATCTTAAGAGTCAAAAACAGGAAAAACTGCCTTGAGACCCAGAACTATTTGAAGGAAATTTACCAGCCTAGCCTGAAATCCTTGAGGGTAGTCAGAATGGACTTGACGCGTGCAGTAGACAGAAGTGCCTGCATTGTGACTGAGTTCCATATAACCCCCAAATATGTTGATGAGAGAGAACACTTTTTTTGGCATTTGGAGTCTCAACCCTAGAGATTTGAGATGAGCCAGGACAACATTCCAATGACGAAACGAAAGGTTGATCTTGATAAACCAATTGCCTGACTAGATCTGCAACACAATCATCTTGATTGTCAGCATTTTTAACTTATGTTTGTTCTTAGGTAGCGGTTTAGCCCACGAAGATCCAGAATTGGATGCAGCCCCCCATCCTTTTTGGGAACAAGGAAATGAAATAGCCTGACTCTCTGTCTGGCAGGGGAACACGTTCTATGGCCCCTTTGTCCAGCAAAGTCTGTACTTTCTGTGTCAGCAGGTGCGCCCGCTAGGCTTGGGCAGTATCCAAATTTTGATACCATCAAACCTCCTCCCTATTTTACCTCGGTATACGGTATTACCGTGAATAATTTAAAAAAAAATGACGTAAGGCTCAGACAGCGTCACCAAACTATTGGCTTGTGCCTAAACTGTTCAGAAACTGAATACCAAACACTAATACTGAAACAATAACAAAATAACACGCACAACAATATAAACAACTTTTATTAGCAACAAATAGCAGTTTATAAAAAGTGCAAATACAAGAGTCAAACAGAATTAAATGAACATAAATATCCAGAAGAGTAGTTTTTTAGAGTGTGGGACCTCTCATAAAGCCCAGCCACACAGCCATTTATTACAATCACTGCTTTGATTAGTGCATTCTCGCTGACTATGTTTACCCCTGCCTCTCCCTCCTCTACTGGGTAAAGTGTCAGGATGAACAACACGTATTTGTCCCAAACAGCTGTCAATAGAAGCCGCATTATTCCCAAACTCCTTGTCACTACCGCGGCCACGGCAGTACACCCGCCCCGGCTTTTATCACCTGTGCTAAAGGTAAAGCTGCAGGTGCTAAAGGTAAAGCTGCAGGTGCTACGCGCTCACGGCTTCCTATCCCAACTACCCTTCACTACCGCGGCCAGAGTGACTAGTTTTCCTCCCGTTTCTTTCACTGATGTTTGGCAAAATGTGGGAAAAACAGCGTGTGCTTTATGAGAGACACTGAGAAAGGCACGAGCAGTGGCGCCGCTGTCCAAGTTACACACACACTCACTCTCGCTAATTCTCACTTTCACTCGGCTGAAAAGACTAAAGGTAGATGTTCTCCCTCAGAATCAGAGTCAGCCATTACTAATACCAAAACTTCATCACAGGTGTATTTTTTATTTGTCATTTTCATGTTTATCAGCTCGCGTGTAGAGAATGAGGCTTCTATTGAGCCGGTCCTGACACTTCCACTGAGATGCGTCTTTGAGGTCTTCTTCTACAAATTTTTTTAATGGCAACACATGGTAATAGTGGACTAGAAACAAAGTACAGGGTGACTGACATCTGGTGGAAGGGAGTGGAAGCATAATTTAGCACATAAACCGGAAGTAGCGGCTGTTTTTTCCTGTTAAGTTGCTTGTCGCAATTTTGCTTTGTTTTTTTTTTTATGACGGTATTGAAACTGATACCGTTGCTATCTTTAGATCCCGCGGTATACCATATTACCGTATTACCGCCCAAGCCTAGCGTCCGCTCCGGTTTTGCGGAAGTGGAGACCACGTTGAAACGCGGAGGACAATGCGCAAACTGAATTCTGTAGCCTCTCTCTTCAGTCACTAGGGGAGATATTCGGCAGTAGCTTCCATGTTGCCAAGCTCCCAAAAAGGGCATCAAAACTGACACTTCGTCTTGTTGGGGGGATGGTAGGCACTCCGGCACATCAAGGCGAGATTGGGGCTTCAAGGAGGAAAGAACGGTCCTTCTCCTTAATGCCAGTGAGGTTGAGCCATAGATGGCGTTCTGTGGCGACCATTGCAGCAATGGAATGGGCCTTCTGCTTGGTTGCCCAGAGGGAGAGGTCTTTGGCGTGGCGAAGTTCCAGGAATGCCACCATCGATGGCGTTCCCTGCCCTCAAGTCCTTGAGCAGGTCAGTCTGGTACGCCTGTAAAACCGCTATGGTGTGCAGGGCAGCACCGCCCTGCTGCCTGGAAAGCCTTCCCCACCAGCGCTGATGTCACAAGGCATGGTTTGGTGGGGAGCGATAGCCCGTGAACGTCTCTTCCTCCTGACGCACCGTGCCATAGCCCCGGAACCCCACACCCACAATAATGAAATAAATTGATGTTGAAGGATCATAGGCACAGGACAAATAAGTTCCAACGTAGTTCAACATTCACAGGACCGCTCGTTTTTCCTGCTCGTGCTCAACTTAACAAGATGGATGCCAAAAAAACGATACACCCAAGAAGAACTTTCTAGTGTGGTTTTATGCACTGCCATCTAGTCACGAAACTAAGAATTGCACTTAAAATTGTTTTAACCAGTGCTTATACTAGATTACATGTTAGAGTTTTATTGGGCAAAATTAACAGGGTTACATGTGCTAAACTCTTGTCGTCATTTTTGGTGGACGGCCACTCCTTGGGAGAGAAGCAACAGTGCCAAACTCTCTCTTTGTAGACAATTTCTCTAACTGTGTATTGATGAGATGGTTTTGTAACCTTTCCTGGCTTTATACAAATCAACAATTCTTGATCACAGGTTTTCAGAAAGCTCTTTTGAGCGAGCCATGGTGCACATTAGACAATGCTTCTCATCAAGACACAATTCTTACCAGGTGTGTGTTTTATAGTGAGCAGGGCAGCTTTAAGCCACTCCTCAGTGATTGGACACACCCCTGACTTAAATTGTTTGGTAAAAATAAATTGGTATTAATTGCTCTCAAAGTCTCCTTAGGCAGAAGGTCCAGTTACTTATTCCTCCCCCTTCTGTCATTGTTTGCATGTCATCTCATTAAAAATATGAAAACCAATAAATGTTTGGGTGGTTTTATTTAAAGCAGACACTGTTTTTTCATTTGTGTCATTTTGACAAAGATCAGATCACTTTTGATGGTGATTTTATGCAGAAATGTGAGAAATTCCAAAGGCTTCAGATACTTTTTCATGCCACTGTATGAGCATGTACCACACTCAATACTTAGTTAGGGCTTCTTTTGCCAGAATTACTCCAGCAATGCGCCGTGGCATGGGGGTATGGTTAGGCGAGTTTGCTGGCCAATTAAGGACAGGAATACCATGGTCCTTAAACCATGTACTGGTTGCTTTTGCACTGTGCAGGTGCCAGTCCTGTTGGAAAATGAAATCTGCATCTCCATAAAGTTGGTCAGAAGCAGGATGCAGTGCTCTAAAACTTCCTGGTATACGGCTGAACCTTGGACCTCAGAAAACACAGTGGACCAACACCAGCAGATGACATGACACCCCAAACCATCACTGACTGTGGAAACTTTACACTGGACCTCAAGCAACGTGGATTGTGTGTCTCTCCTCTCTTCCTCCAGACTCTGCAACCCTGATTTCCAAAGGAAATGCAAAATTTACTTTCATCAGCGAACATGTCTGTGAAGGTTCTCAGTCATCCAGGACATCTTGAAAAAAAGGTTGAAGTAAAAGCATGGACTGGACTCGGTTTTCAAGGTGAAGACGTTTCGTCTCTATTCCAAGAGACTTTGTCAATTCTGAGATCAACTGGTAGGAAAGCTGAGCTTATATCTCTAGAGGGAGGAGTTTCCCCTGAAAACAAACCTGATGGACCAGGCTGATCTGATTTCATCAGAGAACATAACTTTGGACCACTGAGCAGCAAGCGAGACGTTTCTGACACTGTCTGTTGTTCAAGAGTGGCTTGATACAAGGAATGCGACAGCTAAACCCATGTCTTGCGTAGTCATTCTTGAAGCACTGACTCCAGCTGCAAACCACTCTTTTTGAATTTCCCTCACTTCTTTTTGAATGGGTTTTGGTTCACAATCCTCTCCAGATTGCAGTTATCCCTATTGCTTGTACACCTTTTTTCTACCACATCTTTTCCTTTCCTTCACCTTTCTATTAATGTGCTTGGACACAGAGCTCTGTGAACAGCCAGCCTCTTTTGCAATGACCTCTTGTGTCTTGCCTTCTGTGCAAGGTGTCAGTGGTCTTCTTTTGGACAACTGTCAAGTCAGCAGTCTTCCTCACAATTGTGTAGCCTACAACAGAACTAGACTGAGAGACCATTGAAAGACCTTTGCAAGTGTTTTGAGTTCATTAGCTGATTAGAGTGTGGCACCAGGTGTCTTCAATATTGAACCTTTTCACAATATTAAAATGTTTTGAGATACTGAATTTGGGATTTTCCTTAGTTGTTAGTTATAATCATCAAAATTAAAAGAAACATTTGAAATACTGTATATCAGTCTGTGTGTAATGAATGCATATAATATACAAGTTTCACTTTTTGAATGGAATTAGTGAAATAAATCAACTTTTTGATGATATTCTAATTATATGACCTTTTAGAGCCAGAGCTTGACATAGTCTGTCTGTCTGTGTCTGTCTGTCTGTCTGTCTGTCTGTCTGTCTGTCTGGAGAAGGAGTGAAGTACATATAAATAATTATGTCTAAGTGGCCCACACAGCACTGTGAGAAAAGGTCTGAGTGTCACTGTGGGCTCCACTGTGTGTCTTGTGTAGAATACAGTGTCACTCAGAACAAAGCCGTTGTTGGTCCTGGCGCTCATCTACAGTAGCTCTGTTTGCTCTGTCCTCTCATAAAAAACACACACAAAAAGCACCACTGAGGGATGACCCTTGACTCACAATGGAATTACCGCAGCGACGGTGCCAACACCGCAGGCCCTGGTTGTCACCACTGTGGGAATATACTGTCCCCAACAAAAGCACTTACAGGGTCTTGTGAATAGTGTGTTGTTGTTGTGCAGGAAGATAGGACGTCCCAATACTCCTTTTTTTCAGAACAGTTACTTTCTTTTTGTACTTGTTAAGCTCTTTGTTTGTACAAGCAGTTTTTCTCAGTCGCTTTGGTACATTTCTCAAATCATCCTTGCAAAACAGTAAGTGCTTTTCTCAAAACAATTTGTACAAATTGTTTAGTAAAACCAAAAAGTAAATATCTGTGTCAATGAATATGTTAGTGCCATCAAATTGCTTAGTCATGTTTTCAATATAACAGTGTACTCTGGAGGATTTTTTTGATGTAAACTATGGTCAAAGGTCTGATGTCAGTTATTGTAAATTGTAGATTACACCTTAGTGTATGTGGGAGTTTGAATCGTGAATCTCCATGCTGAGAAACAATCCGCAATGTTAAATGGAGTTAAGAAATGGGGAGTAGGGTGAGAGAAACTCCATCAGCATCCTTTTGTGGGCCTCCAAGCATTTCCTGATGATGTTGGAGCGATGGAAACTGATATTTTCCCAAACTTTCACGTACTTTGGCAGGTCATCCCAATCTTACCCCTCTCTTGTTCAGGGATGAGATTCCTGTAGAGATTGTCTAAAAAGGTGACAAGATGCTCTGTATTGTATGACCCAATAATGGAAATATGCGTTAGCACACCATTCTCAGAGATAGCAGCACCCATGGTTATGTTCCTGCCCCGTTTGCCTGGCACATCAACTGTAGCTCTGTGGCCGATTATATTTTGCCCTTACCTTCTGCGTTATGTTAGGTTGTTTCCATATAGATGAAGCTGTGCAGTGGTTCACTTGCTTCCAGTTCCATTATATGCTATATCCAGAAGACACAAAATGAGTTTTATGAATTATTTTCATTTTGGCCAAGATACAGTTACATCAAATGTATATTGCATCTTCTTTTCTACAGCCATAGCAAATGTGTAAAGGTCACACTTACTGTACTGTATATCACTATATGATGTTGTACTATTTACTGTGAGGTACAGTTGCTGCATGCTCATCAATGTTTCACCTGTACCTGTAAACTGTACTGGTAGCACAGCTCCTTCACTCCTTCACCATTTCTTTCAAATTAAACAGTGTACTGCTGCTTTATATTAATTTGGTGTCTTTTCAGCACCCTGTCAAATGTTGAAATGTTGACTGTGTGGATGTTTTCAAAGATGTTGTTGTCCTCTATAATGGCACTCTTTATCTCCTTTAGTCTTAAGGCATTGTTTTCTACAGAAATGGTGCAAATAGCCTCCTCCTGTTCAGGTATGAAAAAGGGCCCTCTGCCACTCCTGTGAAGGTGTCTTGCAGCAAAAAATATACTAATGCAAAACACAAAATGGAGTAAGATAAAATGTTACTGTAAAATGCAAGTGGAATACTGTAATATTGTATGAAGCATTACAGAAAGTATACAGTATTACAGCACAGTGCCTATTGTTGGATTACATAAATGTAATCTAACATTACCTGTTCTGTCGACAAAAAGTCTGAATGATGCAGTTGTTCTCCCAACATTTTTCTGCACCCTTTGACCAGCCTTGGCCATTGTAAGCCCATGATTGAGAACATGGTATACAAGTGTGGCTCTTATCTCATCAAGAACATGCATATGTCCTTGGCATCTTCTGCCTCTCCCTCTGTTTTGCTTCCCAACTCCTCAGCCAATCTTACTCCTCTTCTTCTTCTCTCTGACTGTTGACCCTGTCCAATTCCTCGTCCTTCCATTGTCAGACATTGTAATATTGTGTTGTGCTTCGGCTATATATACTTGCAAGTTGCCAGAGAGAGTCAAGATTCACCTGGGAGCAATTTACCAATTCAGGACAGATTTAGATGTCTTAGAAGTAAAGCTTCAATGCCATTCTGTTGTAAATGGTCAATGACCAACCATGGCAAAGCTTGTCTTTAAGTCCTGCCTCACTGTGTCCTTGTCTTGTGTTTTTAGTGCTCATGTCGTCCATAAAGGCCCTCACTCTGATACAGAAGGCGGGCTGAACTCCACAAAGAGTTTCAGCAGCTGCACGTGACTCTGGACTTGTAGACCTTTATTTGAGCAACAAGCCTCTCACTAAATACCAGTCAGATTAAACTTTAATCTTATCTTCAGAGGTGTAAAGAGTAGCTCAAAGCCATACTTGAGTAAAAGTACAGATTCCTTACTGTAAAAAATACTCCACTACAGGTTACAAGTCACCAATTTAAATATGACTTGAGTAAAAGTCTTAAAGTATCCCATTTTAAAAGTACTTAAGTATTTTGCCTGATACTTCAGAAATATAATTATTTGAGTTTTGACAATTTTAAAAACTTTAAATTAGCTTGTTCAATTTATAAAAGTCTACATGGTCTTTCTCCACCGTCTCTGAATGAGTTTATTAAACTCAGATCCGGGACAAGTGACAGAGTGATCAGAGCCTCTTCTCGAGGTGACTGTGCAGTTCCTTTGAGACAGCCTTCAGTCAACAAGTGCTGTCAGTCAAAGGAACAGAGATTTGGAACAGCATCCAGCTGTGATCAGAGACAGTCAGACAATAAACACATTTAAGACAAACCTGAAACGTTGGCTCAAGAGGAACCAAGTCTGTGAGCATTAAATCTGAAATGTTAAGTGTTGTTTAAGTCTAATGTTGTCATTTGTATTGAATGTGTGTTTTATTGTGTTATATGTTGTTTCTTGTCCTGACCTGCCAGGGACTACAGGTGGAAAGTAGCCACTGTGCTAATTCTGGCATATTTACATTTTTATGTTCATCAATATGCACTGTATATAATAATAAATAAATAAATAAATAAATTTTACTTGTACTGAATGTTGACTCAAAGATGCACTAGTCCTCAACACAAAGAGATATTGTAGGTTTGCGAAAAACAATAAAGTTTATTTATGAGGTTTTACTTCCTAATATAGAAAAGAAAGGCACGGCAGAACAAAAACATAGATTAAACAAGTCTGTCCAAGTCAAACTCAAGTGCTCAAAAAAGGCATAAGTAAAACATTTTTTTCAAAAAAGGTATTTTCAGTAAAATGGACAAACAAAAACAAAACAAAAAAAGTCAAATCAGGGCTGGCACTCAGGGGCGCAACTACCCAGTGCTAGAGGGCTATGCAGCAACAATTTTGGCCAGTTCTCAGCCCGATACTAGTAACAATGTTGCTACCAAACACATACCAAACATTTAACATGACCCGTGTAAATACTATATATATAATTATAATATATATAATTATAATAGATATACTGTATTATATATTTATATATATATCAGGGGTCCTCAATTAAAATCAGCCAAGGTCCGCTTAGTAACTTTCCTCACCGTGAGGGGTCCGGAAATTTTTTATAAAAGGATGTTTTTCAATACAATTCTCTAAAGTAAAGTCTCATTTATTCCACACCTACAGCCTCTTAAACAATATGGAGATGAATGTTGATAATCCACTGTTTTCTGTATTTTATCCCTTGTTTCCATGAGGAGGATGTTTGAGTGTTTAGCTTTCACTAAACACAGCTCACAGACAAAAGTAAAAACTACAAAATCAAAAGAGGCTAAAGCTCAGGACCTGGTGGTTTAATGACAACAGCCTGGAATCCTGCAAATAATACCTAGTACTCCTTTAAAACATGTGTGAGAACATTTTAAGTACAAAATCATCAATTCAAGCCAAAACATATTTGTTAAACAAATATGACAAAGATGCCTGTCATAATCTCTTTCTATTGTCATTCCTCTGAAAACAACAGGAACAAGGGAAAAAGCACTGAGCATTTCTTTACATAATTGTTTATTATTGTTTAATTTGTTGTTCATCTTAAAACATTTTCAAAATTTAGAATAGAAAGATTTATTTCCTGTATTTTCTCCGTGTGGGGTAACATTTTAATTAAAATGCTTATGATTAGTTCTGTAACAGTATTTAGGATTCACACAGAAACTGACACAACTTAAGGAAAACTTAACATGTGTCACTCATCTCCAAACCTCCTTTCACACCTTTTCTGTTTTTAATCACCCAAATAAACACGTTAGGTTCAAATGAACATGAATAGCATGAGCTAATTACTCACGTTTGTAAATGAGGTCAAATATGCGACAAACGAGTCAAGTACCTAACTTACAACAGTCTTTTTAATCCTGACATGAAAACCGTCCAGTCCTGGTTTAGTTCTGGATTCATTCTCCTTATCAAAGCAGTCGGGACTAGAGGATAAAGGGCTGTTGTTCAGCTTTGACACTGACACAGAGCTGAGGAGCTGAATAAACTAAAATAAACTTTTCCTCTCCGTCCATAACGTCAGTGAATCTTTATTACGTTTTGCCAAGGCTCAGCTTTTAGATTTTAGTCGTTTCTAACGCATTATCAGGCTACGCTAAACATGTTAAAATTTCCCGCTGCTCTGTCCGTAACCATAGTAACCTGAGGACCCGCGCGTGTAGACCATAGATAGTATAATTATGGATGATATCCGCCCATTGGTCCCCTATTCACCAATATTGCATTACGAATGGGCAATAAAATGGCCGTTACATCCGGGCTTTTCGGGTTTTACTCCATAGTAAATCAGTAGTTTTTAGATAGCATAAACCAACGTAATTTTCTAAAATTCACCCCCCCTAGAGTTGTCACACAGTAAAAACTTAGCTCTAGAGACCGGAGCCATCTTTTATACCAGGCTGTAAACATGAGTTTTACTCTTGTAAAGTCGCCATTGGTTGAGCCTGCCCTCTGGTGGACGGATGTATATCGCTGTATTTTGCTGTAAAATCACCGTATGGCGGCGCCCTTACACGACGACCATTTAAGAGGTACCATGGGAGAGGCTTGGTGTAGACGTAGCTGTCCTAGAAGTGCTGGTTAAAAAATGTTTTACACAATGCGCTTGTAATTATGAATAATGTCTTGCGGTCCAGATCAAAGCCTCTCGAGGTCCGGATCCGGACCGTGGTCTGCCTATTGAGTACCCCCATTATATATATATATATATATATATATATATATATCGCCTCTTACATCCAAGAAATAAGCCAGACAAAGTTGACTTGAAACACAAACACAATGTAGCGAGTAACGGTAAGTGTCAGTTCAAATGTAGTGGAGTAAGGAGTACAAATATTCAATCAAAAATGTAGTTGAGTTGAGAGTAAAAGTTGCTTATATTTTTGATACTCAGTACAAGTAGCCAAAAAAATACTTAAGTACAGTAATGAAGTACATTTACTTAAGTACTTTACACCTCTGCTTATCTTTAGTTTTGTGGTTTCTGTGGTTTCTAGTTTTCGAAGGAGAAGCCATGTTTGGATCCTGGTGACAAACAGATTGAAGAGGATGAGCTGAAACTGGAGCGTGTAGCCTGTTACCATGGCCCCCTTCCTCCAGAGGTAACTCATACATTCATCAACTCAAAAACAATGGGATAGTTCTAACTTTCAAACCAGTACTAACCCTCTAGAGCAATAATTACACTCTCAACAGAAAGATATCTAAAAGGTCTTTCCCAGACAGTGGGTTGGGACCAAAAGGGTACAATAAATTGTACAATAGATCAAAAGTTTTATTAATAATATTTACATGAAACACCAAAAGGGGCCTGGAATACCTTACTTACAGACATTTTTACTCAGTAGAACTTGTGTCAGACCAAATGTAACCATTTAAATTAGATTAGACTTGACTTGACTTAATTGATCCCACAATTTGAAAATTCACATGTAACGGTAAAGTACAAAAACAGTTTTGGAAAATATAGAAAGGAGCAGGCAGGAAAAATAAATACAAATTTAAGAAAAACATTCAACAAAGAATAAAATATATAAAACAAACTTTAATTTTCAAATGTCTATTCTGTTGTTAATCCACAGAGAATACACATTTTTGTATGTAGCAGAAAAAGAAGAAGAATGGCTGGACAGGTTAAACAAGTGGCATTGTTACAATATTCAAACTAGTATTTCATCTTGCATGTTTTCCTGATTCTGTGAGGCTCTGGCCATGATGTATTAGAATCCTGATTTTGTGTCCACTAAAAAGTTTGAGAAACATTGATTCTACTCTTTAGAGCAAGGGTGGGCAAATATATTTCCCCAAGGGCCACATTAGAGCATTAGACTCTTGTTTAGGGCCGGGCCAACAAAGGGATCTTACTTATGCTCAATACAAATACATTTTGCTATTGTTTAAAGTTTAAATTAAAGGCAAAATGTCCTCAGTTTTAGATCCACTCTTTAAGCGCTAAGGTGCTCTCGCTGAGAGTAGAGATGAAAGCTTTAGGAAAGATTGTGTCTTTTTGGAGCACGTCATAAAGTGCTCCAATAGTATGTATAGTATATATAGTATATCAGCTCATCACTGCAGAATATTGAAGGAAAAGGTAAAATATATTCAGTGTTTAATTATCAATAAATGGGCCAGGTTAAACAGCCCAACGGGTCGCATGTGGCCCCCGGGATTTAGTTTGCCCACCAATGCTTTAGAGTCTTGGTGGTAAAGTAGCCCATAGAACAATGGGAGTATCTCTTGTTTGATTGTGATTGAGAGCAGTACTGTTTTTTCGCGAGTATGTGATTGGCCAAAACTTGCCATCACAATAATAAATAATTATTATAAATAATAAAGCCGAGATGATGGGAAATGGTGTGCAACGCTTTTTTGTACCTGGCTGTACCAAAGCGCTTTACATTGTGCTTCCATTCCCCCTATTCACACACAGGGAGGACACACCTTCTCCAACCATCACCAAACACACCTCCACTTACTTTAAAAGAATTTCCCCTTGGGGATGAATAAAAGTAATTCTGATTCTGATTTCCGTTAACATAGTTTAGACTTAAGTGTATGTTTTCTGTACAGCCACCAGAGGGAAACAAGGCCTAATTCAATACCTCACACAACCATGCAGTCATGCAGGTTTTAGCATTAATTATTGTTAATGTGTTCATTCCTTTCTAACAAATGCCATACTGAACACAATAAGACTCACAAAGCAATATTATTGTGATATTTCAAATTAAAATTCAGGTAAAAACAAGGATGTTCAAACCTTAATCAAGGGGGGGGGGGGATTTTAAAATGTCCATGGGCCAGTCTCTCTATGTTTAACAAAATCAACAATTCTGAAAGAGTTTGAAAACATAAACAACAAGCTCTAATACTTAATATACCGGCCACAAAGCTAATATTTCTAACTCACATTTTATGCTCTCACATCAGGAGTCACACTGCCCTTTCATAGCTAAAGACTATGAGACCAGAACAGCCTGGTCCAATCAGAGTTAGTTTTCAGGACAAAACACCTCCATCAAGAGATAAGCTCAGCTCTCTTACCAGTTAATGTCAGAATTTAAAAAGTCTCTTGGTATAAGAGACGAAATGTCTTCACCTTAACTTAGACCTTAGAAAACTTAGACCAGGTGCCTTTAACCTTTTCTTCATAGAACTCAAGGGCCGAATGAAATCTTGCTACTAGCCTTTACAGACTCCGAGGCCGGATCTTGGACATGCCTGTTGAAAACATTTGCAGCAAGCAATTTAGAGAAGAAAGTTGAGAACATCTTTTGAGTTGTCATCACCAGATAATCTTTTTGATGAGTTGTGAAGTGATTTTTCATTTATTGGCTATACTTTTACCTAAAAATTTAGATCCACTTAGTGTTCCAAAATAATGGTTTTGACAGTATGCCACTAGCGATACTGTGAATACTCAAACATCCTTCTCTAAACGGTCCTTTCTCTCTCCTGTTTCCTCTCCAACCCTCAGCTCTGTGAGACTCTGCTGTCAACCCCGGGGGACTTCCTGCTTCGTGACTCTACATCGAGTCGTGGAGACCTGGTTTTGTCGTGTAATTGGGAGCAGGGCCTTCTTCACTTCCTGGTTGGGGTACAGCGGTGTGAGGGGAAGGTCCTGTTCTCTGTCAGTGGGCGGAGCTTCCCCTCGCTGCTGGAGTTAACACACTTCTACCCAAACAGCAGAGCATCGCTGTCCCAGAGCAGAGAGGTGTACATCCTGAGACCCGTGGACCGAAAGATTCTGCTAAGCCACAGTCAGACGAAGTTTAACACAGTGTACACCTGTCCGGACAGGTGAGGGCTCAAGCAGCACGCCTTTTCTTCTACCGTAAAACTCACTTATAAAAGCTTAATTGATCCTTTCTAATAGTGTGGCAGTTTTGTAAAAATGTTTCTGGCTGTTTGTCCAAACCATAAACAAAATCAAATAAGGCCCCTATTTCTTATTCTGGTCAAATCAATGAATGTCCGAACAGTGAAGCATGTTTTCTCTTATTTATTTAACATTTGCAGAAAACACGACATTTCCATCCAATGACTTCTCTCTGTTGCCGGGTAAAAAACATGCAACCAGTTTCCCTAGAGTTTATCTGCGTATGTCAATTACACTGTCCCTTTGTTTGGTTTATTAGTAACCTCAACAATTGTCATTGTTGAGTTTACTGTTAAAATGTTAAATTCTTTTAAAAGCTATTTATTTTTCTAGGTTTATTAAATTGCTAAGTTGCATATTTTTTTAATGTTGACTTTGCCAGACAAATAAAAATGCATTTAATTTTGACATATTGTCCAATTTAGTAGACTCTGGAGCAAAGCTCGCGTTAACTAAATATTTTTTGTCATTTCGTGATTTATTTTAATTTCTACTCCTGTCCAGTTATAAGTACATACACAGAAATTTTACAACTCTGTCCGTCAAAATGACGGAGAGTGAGAAAGTCTAGCACAACCTCTGTTCTGCAGTGTTAGCCCCTAAAGCTTTAGAGATTCCTGGTTGTTGTTGTGTGGACAGAGACCACCATATTTTCCTTTTTTGGAGAAGTTATGATGAACACAGTCAGACTTCCCAAACCCATTCCAAAATAAAATGGAATCTTCTGTTTCTTATCCTGGAAACAAGTAAGTTAAATAGACAGAGGTTTTAATACATTGTTTATTTGAAAAAGTATAGTGGTTTAGCCCCTCCTTGAACCGCAACCTTATCGTGGTGCCTGAATGATCCTAGGAGCTATTTTGTCGGGGGCTATATGCCCCTGGTAGGGTCTCCCAAGGCAAACAGGTCCTAGGTGACGGACCAGACAAAGAGCGGTTAAAACCCCCTTATGGATAGGACAATATCAAGGACCGTGACGTCGCCTGGTATGGCTCAACCGGGGCCCCACCCTGGAGCCAGGCCCGGGGTTGGAGACTAGAGATAGTCGGGCTCACCTCCACGCACAGCTTGGGCTCTGGAACCCAAATCCTCAAGAGAGAGGCTGGACTCTCCACTACTCTGGAGTTTCCTGCGGTGAGAGGCAGCGGGCTGGTATGGGCTTGCTCATAGCCCCCAGCTCAGCCGCCTTCGGGTCAGGGATAGGTCTCTCACTGTTGTTTGTGTTTTTACGGGCCAAATGGCAGTGCAGAGTACCCGGCCTTCTTGGAGTCTCGGGGAGGGGTGCTGGAAAGTGCTCCGACCAGAGACTCCGTCGTTCTACTGGGGGACTTCAACGCTCACGTGGGCAGCGACAGTGACACCTGGAGGGGCGTGATTAAGAGGAATGGCCCCCCGGATCTGAACCCGGGCGGTGTTCTGTTATTGGACTTCTGTGCTAGCAACAGTTTGTCCATAACGAACACCATGTTTAGGCATAAGGGTGTCCATCAGTGCACATGGCACCAGGACACCCTAGACCGGAGTTCGATGATCGACTTTGTAGTTGTGTCATCTGACCTCCGGCCGTATATCTTGGACACTTGGGCTGCTCCTCCACATCGAGAGGAGCCAGCTGAGGTGGCTCGGGCATCTGTTTCGGATGCCTCCTGGACGCCTCCCTAGGGAGGTGTTCCGGGCATGTCCCACCGGGAGGAGACTTCGGGGAAGACCCAGGACACGCTGGAGGGACTATGTCTCTCGGCTGGCCTGGGAATGCCTCGGTATCCCCCGGAAGAGCTGGAGTAAGTGTCTGGGGAGAGGAAAGTCTGGGCGTCTCTGCTTAGACTGCTGCCCCCGCGACCCAGTAGATAAGCGGTAGAAGATGGATGGATGGATAGTGGTTTATCACACACATTTATAGCAATAAGTGATAAAACTGTAATGAATGAGGACTGTCTTTTACATTAATATTATTTTTATTACATTTGTCTTATTATGCACAAACAGCATTTGCTTCATCGGATTAAAAAATAAACATGTGAAGTGTCTCTGAACTGTAGACCCTAGTGTCTCAGAAACAGATTCAAACCAGCTTTAAAGGCTTTGTTTCCTCCAAACCTTATACAGCAGAGAGGCTGTCAGCAGCAGCTAAACTCTATGAAACGCTGCTTTTGTCCAGGCCATCTTTGTTTGAGTCAAGCTTTATTTCACAACACAAGTCTGATACAGCTAAACTGCTAGAAACTACTCATGGTGCTGCTCCCTTGTGGCCATAGATCCCTACTTTGAACTAGATTGTAAACTGTACATAGGAAAATAACTTTACTTTTATTTGTGCTCAATGCTGCTACTGGACTCAAAAAAATGTGATACCTTATACAGTTATTACAAATTATCTGGTTATATCATGTATAATTTTAGGGCTAAATCATCCTAATGTTAACTAACCGTAACATTGTTTTTCTTATTGTTTTAGTCCTTCAACACTTCACAGAGAGGCAGAAGTGAACAGAGACAATCCACAGATGTCAGCTATCCATTCACCCGTGAATCTTTCCCCCACAAACTGCATCTGTGAGTTCAAGCTAATACCTGCTTTTATCTCTGAATAGATCTCGATCCTGAAAGTGAAAACATCAAAAATAATGTCACAACCTCAATTGTAGAAATCAAATGTTTCTGGGTATTTTTTGCCTTTCCTTAAAAAATTAGATTATACATTGTTTTTCCTGACAGTGTGCTCTGTGTGCTGTAAATAGTTTGTTAGTTTCACATTTTTAAAGTGATTGCTAAGTGTTATTATTATATTGTGCTGTGCTGTGACTCTAAAGCCTGAAAAGCATCCCAGGCCCTTGTTCTGTGAAGCTAGTTGAACCTAATCCAAATATATCTTGTCTTCCCAGATAAGACAGATAAACTCATTACCACAGAAGCTGTTTATCAGTGGAGCTCAATATAAAGCAGACTATTTGTCACATTCAGCCTGTTCCATTCAGCATAAACATGTAAAAAAGAACAATAATTCACATTTTTACCCAATGTGTACTTGTAAGCCAAGCATGTCTTGATAAGAAACAACTTTTGCAAAGCTGCTTGTCCAAGTGTTATGGTCCCTAAGATGTGCTTTTGAAGCATTAATGCCACTCTTGACTATTTCCCAAACGCTTTTGTTGACACATTTTTTACACTTCACTTCTCCAAGCTGCTCAAGCTGCTCACATTGGCAGCTTGTTTGTTGTCTCTGATTGGTCAGTGGACTGTGTTTCTATTGTTAATCTGGACCAGCTCCGGACAATTACCGTAACTTTTTATTGAGATTTACCTTGGAAGAAAGTAAATCAGCATTGTGATATTATAAACCAGAGTTAACTCCAAAGTTACTGCTAACCCTCTAATCCAGTACAAAACCAAGTATTCAAAAATAAACCATAATCTTAGCTTTACAAATGTTTTGGTAAATAAAAAAGTGTATCATTCTTTTTTTAATTTGCGGCGAGAGAACATCAGTTGCCACAGCTTGATTGTTTTAATACAAATCAATAAAACCAGTGCAGTTATGGTGAGCAGAAAAGCAGCCACGTCAATGCAGTAATACTGTAACTTGGACATTTTGTATGAGTTGGTTATTAGATGTTTAGCTCCTTTGTGCCTCATCACAAACTCAATCCAAAACATGGCTTTGTCCAGCGGCGTCATGGGCTGGTCTCTGTGTAGCGCTGACAGACGTTTCATTTTCTCCCGATATGACGGCTCATACAAAACCTCCTTCACTGCCTGAAGGAAGTTCTCCCGGTTCACTGTCGAGACATCTAACACTTTAGCCACACCCCTTACTTTCACTCGGAAAAAGTTGTCCTGTTGGTCGAACATGAGCGGCAAGCCGACTAGAGGGACTCCGTGGTAAATTGCTTCCTGGATGCCGTTTGTGCCACCGTGAGCGACAAATACTTTAATTTTTGGATGTCCAAGGAGGTCATTCTGAGGCAGCCAGTCTAAAAGCAAAGTATTGTTGCCCAGAGTTGATGGTTTTTTACCCTTGTGCCTCCATAGTACCTTTTGCGGCAGTTTTGAAAAAGCTGCTGCAATCTCTTCAGTGATATCCTCAGGCAGTTCAGCCACCAAAGTCCCCAAAGTCATAACAATAATGCCGTGGTCGCCTGAGGTTTGGACAAAATCTTCTAGTTCTTTCGGCAATGGTTTGGACGGTTTACACTGAAAACCAGACATGTAGACAACATTGGGCATAGTCGGACGTGGAAACTCGAAAGTAAAATCATTTCTCATCAGCCAAATGTCCGCAGCTTGGAATAACTCCATGTAGTGAACATTCGGACCAAAGTATTTATGGACAAATGGTTTGTAATTTGGGTCGGTGACGTACCAAATTTGAAATTGTGTGAAGAAATAGAAGAGTACATTTTTTACTCTCTCTTTGAATGTCATTTTGTCAGTAAACTCAGTGTTAGGGATCGGGATGTAAGATAAAGGAGACGGAGCAATTGCAAAATGCCCCTCACCTTGAATCGTCCATCTTACGTTCAGCACAAGAGGAAGCCCCAATCGATGAGCAACAAGAACTCCAGCTCCTATCGCAGGATCAGTCAAAACCACATTGTAATTAGCATCTTTTAACTCTTGCATAAACTTTTTGTTTTCAAACATTTCTCCAACCATTTCCACTACTTTCTTATTCATCTGGAAAAAGTTTTTTAACAGTTCAGTCTCTAAAGAAATGCGCTGCCAAAACGATGCTCCTTCTCGCTGCAGTTTTACCATTTTGTTGGTAAAGGCACTGAATTGTTCCTCGTCAAAACCAGAGGTGGAGTTAATAGTGATGGATTTGTAAAATGGTGAGTCAGCTTTGATGTACCAACTGTCATCTGAACGCATCACAGTAATTTCATGGCCGCGAGATTGGAGCTCCTCAATCAGGACTCGCATGTTCACCCAGTGGCTCCCGTCCAATGGGAAAACCAGAACTTTGCCACCGAAAACCAAGGAATAACAGAAATACTGAGCTAGAACTGTGAACAGTGGCTGGAGGTGCATTTCTGAAGGAGTCTGAAAAGAGAGAAAGATAGATATATACTATTAGGTTACTTTGAATCACAATTAAAATATTAGAGAAAACCTTTTCTGGTTTACAATCCACAAGTTTTCTGGTAATGCAGGGAGAACATGCTTGAGGATGTTCAAGTCAGCCGGTGTTTGATCTCACCTCTTGCTGTGAGGCAGGAGTGCTAACCACTCGGTCACATGTGTGCCAATGTGATAAACAAGCATACAACAGTTAGAGGACATACTTAAGTTTCATAAATGGAAAGTCCAAGTGCTTGCATGTATAACTTTGCTTTTTCTAATGATAAATGTTATAATTTGAAAAAGTCCTAACACAACATTTTTCTGTCACATATTCAGACTAGAAATTATTTTTGATATCCACCAATAGTAACATACTGAAGTACAAACGCCAGGTCTGACATGAGAGCAGTAGATAAGATCTGCACATGTGCAGACAAGGCTGTTGAATGGTGCTACCATGAGTGTTTGACAGGGCTGTAAACAAGACATTTTATGACCATGACTTGGCCGGACTATGTCTCGGTCTGTTCTTGTCAATTAAATGCAGAAAACAGTGGGAAAACAGTAAGTTAGTTAGCAAAATGCCTGGCTCTTTTAAAGTTAGCCATTTGGAATCAGGAAATTGGTGGAAAGTAGTTGCTACCCAAGGAATTGAGAATGCTAATTAGTGTTTAAACTCTAATTAAGAAGTGGAAAATGAGGGATTCTGTTGAAACCAAACCAAGGTTAGGTAGGCCAACAGAAATTTCAGCCACAACAGCCAGGAAAATTGTTTGGGATGCAAAGAAAAACCCACAAATAACTTCATCTGAAATACAGGACTCTGAAATAAAGTGGTGTGGCTGTTTCAAGATCCACAATAAGGAACTTAAGGGTGGAAAATGGGCTGCATTGTCGAGAAAGCCAAAACCACTTTAAATGGCAAAACTTCTGGAACAAAGTTATTTGGAGTGATGAGACCAAAATTGAACCTTTTGGCCACAACCATAACATTATTGGAGAGGAGTCAACAAGGCACACCATACCTCCTGTGAAACATGGCGGTCGATTGCTAATATTTTGGGAAATGTGTAAGCTACAAAGGCACAGGAAACTTGGTCAAAATTGATGGCAAGATGAATGCAGCATGTTCAGAAAATACTGGAGGAGAATTTGCACTCATCAGCCCGGAAGCTGCGCATGGGACATACATGGACCTTCCAACATGACAACAATCCATTGGCTACAGCAGCATAAAGTAAAGGTTCTAGACTGGCCATCTCAGTCTCCTGACCTCAATATCATTGAGCCACTCTGGGGAGATCTCAAACGTGCAGTTCATGCAAGACAGCCCGAGGGGGACAACTGTATAAAAAGGAAATTACTGCAGGTATTTTTGGGTATTTTTTGGACACACTAGTTTAATAGAGATCCTACGTAACCTTTTATAAATGAGACCCCTGGTCTAGTATAATCTATATGCTGTAAAAAGCATATGCAAAAAAGCGAGTTTAATTTCTGTTAGACTTTCTTCTTGGCTTTATTTTGGAATAAACCTGAGTGAATGGTTGAGCCGCATTAACAGCAGCTCAGGGTCAAAGTGAAAAGAGCCTGACAAATATTACTAGGTGTAAGGTTGCATTAACAACCACAGGCAGCTTTGTACCAAATGCACAAAAAAAACTCTCAATTCGAAAAAAAGATACTAATCAGAGAAACAAAGCATTGTATAAAGCCCGTTCCATTTTAGATTTCAATTTAGGGAATGATTCTGTTGGGAAATGGCTTAAGTCAGAGGGGTTTAAGACCCTGTGAAGCTGTTTTTTTTATTTATTTCAAAACTATAAAAACTATTTAATAAACTATTTACATATATTTAAACATCCAAGCTCACTTCTCTGAAATGTCAAAATACATAGACATTTCTGCTCCAAACTTGGATTATTTACTCAAAACTGTAGAAGCAGAATTATTATTCTGCTCTTATGCGATTCCATCTCATCCTGTCACTATCAGTGTGTTTATTCAGTCCGTGTCTGTTTTCTCTTGTTTTTTCACTCAGAAATGTCCCCAAAATCTACTGTGTTAACATCTTAACACTACAAAACACTTGGCTTGTGCAAGAAATAAATCAAAACACTTTTTCTACTGCTAGAAACAGAAGGATAAAGTGGACTTACATTCAAGCCGCAGCCAGTGGAGTCTCTGTTTGAGTGAGATGCAGATTGAGCAGCAGAGAGTGAGTGGTGCGGCAGGTGCAGCGTTTAAAGACCTCTGTTTGTTACACAACCCTCTGTACCGGGGGCAGATGTAGTACTGAGATATGAGCTGATAACTGATGAACGAAAATGAACCAAAGGGGACAACAACTCAGTAAACTTTCACACTCATCTGCTGCCAGAAACATTTATCTGCATCGTAGACTAGTGGTTTAGCCATAGTTTAGTCCTAGTTTTGTTTGCATTTCAGTGCACCAGAGTCACAGGTTGCAAGTAAAAAACTAGTCACAGATCTATTTGATCGACATCTGACAAAAATACATCAAAACTAAATATGAACTGAATCAGACAGCAGCCACAGGCACAGTAAGTTGCGTTTTATCTAATTAAGCAAAAGACATTCACTCAATCACTGTCTGTGTCTCTCTGCTGCTGCACAGACCAGTGACCAGCGAGTCGGCTCCGCGCGGACTTAACAAGCAGGATTAAACGAGCACGACTGGGGCTTAAAACAAAAACAAGCCTGTGTCTGAGGTTGAGCTTTACTCTCTCCAAAATGGACAAAAGAAAATGTGAGCAGTAATTTGCTAGCAAAGAGGCTAAATCTTAAACGGAGGCTGTTGTGTCTGAACCATCTCTAAGCCATAAGTTATTATTTCATAACAAAGTAAGACCCGTCTTAAACTAAGTGTTCAGATGTTGGATTTTCGATTAATACGTCCGTTTATGCTATCTGAAAACTATTGTTTTACTATGCAGTAAAAGTGGAAAAGCCCGAATGTAACCGCCATTTTATTGCTCTGTCATAATGACAATATCGGTGAATAGGGGACCAATGGGCTGAAGTTGTCCATAGTATATACTGTCATAGGTCTAACTCCATCGCAGGCAGATTTATTAGGGATTTTAAGTAAAAGGCAAGAAAGAAAAGATCCATTTATTGAAAGTACTTTGCTTTATAGGGAAATCAAATTGTATGTAAACGCATTTAGAAATGAATTTTCTTTACGTTTATTTATAAACTTCCAAATGGACAAACATTAGCCTGTGTTTAAAAGAAATATGGGGACATTTGGAACTGGCAGTCTGGAGTTTGTCTGGAGCCCTGCCACAATTCCATCTTCTTAAAAGTGACAAGCATTAAGAAAGTCACCAACCAATTATGTCTGCTCGTGTGATCTCCAAACGAGGTGGGGTGTACTACACGTGATTAGCAGTTTTCTCTCTGCGAGCCGTAAGCTAAATAAATGTCACATAACAGTAGCTATATCTCGAAGGACATACATTTTCAATAGATTCAATGGACATAGGAAGAATATAAAGTTGTTAGGCAAAGTATCTTACAAGTTCAACAACATAAAAGCCACGTCGGAATTGATTTTTGAGTCACTCTCGCGTGAACGTGAACATGACCCGAGACTTACATCGGGTCGGTGGCAGCTCAACTTGCAAGTGCTGTTTTCGACTTAGATGCACCAGAGGGGGATAGTACATGCTTCAAACACACCTCTACAACTCAAGTTCCAAAAAAAAAGGAAAACGATCTACTCAATAATAATAATTTAAAATGTTAATTGAGATATTTTTTAAAGGCAATATATCGTCCATCAAAATATTTTATTGTGACAGGCCCAGAGTAAACTGAACACTCCTTTGTTTAAGTTTTGAGTTTGCACCAACAATAGAAATCTGAGCTGTTCACACGGATTGGTTCAGCCAGGTCTTTTCTGTGGAAAAGTGAACCTGAGCTGAGCCGCTGGGATACAGTTCAAATGTCATTTACTCAGATTAGAAATACAAAGAGCCGTTGTGTTTTCCCATCTGATCACAAGTGTTATTCAGCTGTAGTAGTTGTGTTCAGACCTGGAGTTAACATGTAAAACAATCATAATGCATATTTAATAGTCTTTCGTTCAAAAAGCCAAATGTCAAACAGTTATACTTTGTCGTACTCATTTCTTTGGGAAAAGTGAATAATTTCCTCATTTCAATGTGATCTTGGTCCACTTAGTGTTCATAGTGGCAGTTTCTAGGGCTGCTGCTTCTGTGAATGGTGCACTCCCTCCTCCTCTAGACATTCTCACTGTTTCTGTTTGTTGGTGACTGAGCTGCAGATTCGACTTTACCTTTGCTCCAGTATGATTACATGCACGCACGCATATTTACAACCCTTTGACCCAGCAGTGGCACTAAACTCTGCTGACCTCATATTATGGTCCCAAGTTCATTCTGTTTATGCAAGCCATCCTTCTCTGAAACAGGAAACGTTAAGGGGACTTTAGCCTTCACTTTTTATCTATTTTGCATTTAATAAAAACTCACTGTCTTGACTTTTCTCTGTATGGTTTATTCTGCATCCTTAGCTTCACTGTGACAGTGTCATAAAAGCCCTTCTGGGGATTAGTGTTGTAAATTTACTCACTACAAAGGCGAGGAGACTGCTCTTATGAGTTTGTCTGTGTGGTATCAATTTGCCACCAGAAAAACTAATACCAAAGTTTGAAAATTGAAAATTGAAAATCTGCAAGCGAATGATCAGTAAACCTACATTGTTGACCTCCGCAGCAACTGACTTTTTTCTGCTACACCACCTATAATATATTTACTCTCCAGCATCTTTAGCAAATCTGGTTGAGTAGCTATTAGCACAAAAGCCTCCAGATGCTGTTGTGAAAGAGCAGCTGTTTTTTTTAGAAAAGCATTTTAGGAAAAGCTTCCTAAGCTCTCTCTGTTTTAGACAGGGTGAGAACAAACTTGTATGCAAGCCCAATGATGCTGTATGCATCTGTAAGGAGGTTGTGTAGCATCAGAAAATCACAATAAGTCCGCAGGCGCAGAAGGGACTTGTGTCGCAGGCCGGGCCAGGGCATAATGGACAACACGCATGGACCTTTTGGACTAAAATGAAACTAATTGAAAGTCAATAGAACATAAGACCCACAGTATTCACCAGTGACTGTCAGTGTCACTGGTAAATACAGTGTGGGTCACCTGATGTGTATGCACCCTCAAAGGAAGGAGGCAGCCCCCCTAGCTGACTACCTAGCCATACGCTAGCTAGCTACAGTAACTCAATCCCTTGTCCTTGTACCAGACTTGTGGTGGGTGTTTTAAACATACAACCAGCAAACTGACGGCTCACCTAGAAAATCATGGCTGTGTACCCAAGACATCTGCTCTAACCATGTGCCAGCAAAAAAATAACAAACAAAAAAATAGTGTCCAGTTTCCTGGGCCACGTTCTTAGTCCTACCAGGAACCATCCACATTCCAATTAACAATGGCTGTAGCACATCCATCAAATAGCAATTAAAGTTGTTTATTGCTATTTGCTAAAGTTGTTACGTGTAAAGACCTCCTTGCATGAGCCACTGTCCCACTGTGTGAAGCTTTCCTCTTTAACAGTTTATGCCTGCTCAAACAAAAACCTACTTGAGCTTTTACTAGACAAATAATGAATAAGAAGCCCTTTATGAAAAGAATTAAAACAAGGACTGTGATGTCGCCCAGCATGGTGTCCTTGAATGCAAGCGCCTTGAACAGACCACAGGATTTCTAGGCGCAGCCAGAGGCCGGAGGGAGTCCAGTTTGGGGACCACAGGATCTCGTCTCTGCTTTTTGCAGATTATGTCATGTTGGCTCCATCAAACCAGGACCTTCAGTGTGCACTGGTACGGTTTGTAGCCAAGTGTGAAGCAGCTGGGATGAGAATCAGCACCTCCAAATCCAAGGCCATGGTTTTTAGCCAGCAAAGGGTGGTTTGTCCCCTTCAGGTTGGTGGAGAGCTCCTGCCTCAAGTGGAGGAGCTCAAGTATCTTGGGGTCATGTTCACGAGTGAGGGAAGAATAAAGCAGGAGATTGACAGACGGATCGTTACAGCTTCTGCAGTGATGCAGTTGATGTACTGGTCTGTCGTGGTGAAGAAGGAGCTGAGCTGCAAGGCAAAGCTCTCGATTTAGCTCTCTCGAAGATCCCAGATACAGTTGGCCAAAATTAGTTTTCTCCGCAGGGTGGCTGGTTGCTCCCTCAGAGATAGGGTGAGGAGCTCGGCCACTCAGGAGGATCTCAGGGTAGAGCCACTACAGCTGAGGTGTCTTTTTTGCATCAAACGCAGACTGCAAGAAATCAAAGGCTTGTTCAATTGATGGAGAGGAACAATAGATAACTGTGCCATCAGCATAAAAATGGCATGGTGAAAAAAGGCATTTGACACATTTTGACAAAGATTATTCTCATAAATACAAAACAACAATGGCCCCTGGACAGAACCCTGGGGTACTCCTTTAGTTACTTAAAGAAAGAAGGAAGACATGCCAACAAGGTGTACACACGGAGTTCTACCTGACAGAGAGTTAGAAAACCAGCCAACAGCAGTGTCAGACAGACCAATTTGATGAAGCCAATTTGACAAGGGGGCATGATTGATGGTGTCAAAGGCCTTTGACAAGTCATTAAACAACACTGTACATAACCTTTTACAATCAAGAGCCTCAATAATATCATTAACATTAACTAACATTACTTTAACTGCAGCACTTATTGTACTGTGTAGTTTTTGGCAACCAGATTGATTAATAAAATTTCATTAACCTCAATACATTTAAGCTGTTCAGCAACAATTTTCTCAAAGAATTTTGCCAGAATACATAACTTTGGCCTGTAGTTATTAAGATCGGCCGAGTCCCCTCCTTTCAACAAGGGAAGAAGAAAAACAGACTTCCAGACAACAGGGATAACATTGTTTGAAAGGCTAAGGTTAAAAAGATATGTCAGGGGTTCAGTTATAAAATTCTTTGACATTTTAAGAAAAAAAACAATCAAGATTGTCTGGACCTGCAGATTTGTCTGTTTCCAGCTGCTTGAGGGCTCTGTAGACCTCTGCCTCAGTCACTGGTCTGACAAACAAGCCAATTGACATGGAGGGGGCGATGAATGCCCTTTTTGTTCAGTTAAGGTTTTTTTGATGGGATGCAATCTCATAGACAACCCGATGTTTATTGAAGCAATTTAGGATTTCAGATTTATCTGTGAGAAAAGGTGATTTTTTTTATAATGCATGTTGGGAGTATGTTGTATGTTTCCGTAAGAAGATTTTATAACTTTGGGTCATTTAGATTACTTGTGGTTTTAGACAAGTAGTATTCAGTTTTACTCTTTTTAATAAGGGAAGTGCAGCGATTTCTAAGTTGTCTAAAACAGGGTTTTTCAAACTTTTTGTGTGTGTGGACCACTATTTGTAATCAAAAAATTTTGCGGACCACCTCATAACACACATAATAAAATGTCTACACACAGTCTTACCTGAATTAATCCGCACCTCTAAATAGGCTTACTAGCACTACTATAACTAGTCATCACATCAACAGGCATGTGTGCAACAGGCTTCTTAAAAGAAAGTTTACTGCACACAACGGCTGCCTCTTTTCTCTTTAGAGAACCTGTTGCTATCCACCGATCCATAACGAATCAATGTTATATCAATATAGGCCTACATATTCTTTTAATTTTTTTATGGGAATTTCCTGGTAAAATGAAGGTAAAATATTATTTTATTTTGCCTTTCCACAGACCACCTGCAGTACCCTCACGGACCACTAGTGGTCCGCGGACCACAGTTTGGGAATGACTGGTCTAAAACTCAGCCAGTCAACCTGAGACTTTGTTTTTCTCGCCTCAGCCCAAGCATCATCTCTTACTTTCAAAAGTTCAGGCAGCTCACAGGAAAACCAGGGATTGTTACTCTAAATTTGCCAAAAGGTGATGTTTGTTAATAATTTCGGTAGCACAGGCTTGGTGTGATGTAGCATTTACATTTACATTTACATTTAGTCATTTAGCAGACGCTTTTATCCAAAGCGACTTACAAGTGAGGATAACAATGGAAGCAATTTTAACAACACAAGGTACAAAAAGCATAAGTGCACAAAAAACTAGTCAGTTTAAACCCAGCGCAGTATACAATGCTAAGGATAAGAGAATTTTTTTTTTTTTTTAGAAAGGAATAGAAAGGAAGTAGGACTCAGTGATTGTCAGTCAGGTGTTGATGGAAGAGATGTGTTTTCAGGTGTTTTTTAAAGATGGCTACAGAATCTGCTGATCTTGCAGCAGCAGGTAGATCATTCCACCAATGTGGAACAGATCCAGAGAAGGTACGTGAGAGTGATTTTGTACCTTTTTGGGACGGTACCACCAGACGTTGTTCATTTGCAGAGCGCAGGGATCTGTTAGGAACGTAGGTCTGTATTAGTGAGTGGAGATATGGGGGTGCAGAACCAGAGGTGGTCTTGTAGGCCAAGAGCATAGCTTTGAACTTGATGCGGGCGTCAACCGGGAGCCAGTGTAACCTAATGAATAGAGGAGATACGTGCGCTCTCTTCGGTTCATTAAAGACCACTCTTGCCGCTGCATTCTGGATCAGCTGCAGAGGTTTGGTTGTGCAGGCGGGAGTCCAGCCAGTAGGGCATTGCAATAGTCCAGTTTGGACAAGACAAGAGCCTGGACTAGAATTTGCGTGGAGTGCTCTGATAGGAAAGGTCTAATTTTTCTAATGTTGTAGAGGATGAATCTACAGGACCGGGTGGTGCAGGGGACATGACTTGTGAAGTTTAGCTGATCATCAATTACCACTCCCAGATTTCTGGCAGTGCTGGTGTAATGGTTGATGGGCCTAGTTGAATGGAGAGGTTGTGGTGGGTCTTTGGATGGGCCGGAATCACAAGCAGTTCTGTTTTTGCAAGGTTCAGCTGCAGGTGATGGTCCTTCATCCAAAGTGAGATGTCGCTCAGACATGCCGAGATGCGAGCAGAGACCGTCGGATCGTCAGGATGAAATGACAGGTGGAGTTGAGTGTCATCTGCATAGCAGTGATAGGAAAAGCCATGCTTCTGGATGACAGAGCCAAGGGATGTCATGTATATGGAAAAGAGTAGCGGTCCGAGCACTGAGCCCTGTGGCACCCCTGTATTGAGATGTTGGGACTCAGAGACCTCATTTCTCCAGGATACTCTGAATGACCTATCCGAGAGGTAAGACTTGAACCATTGCAACGCCATTCCAGAGACACCCATCGCCTGAGAGAGGACAGGAGGATGTGATGATTAACAGTGTCAAAAGCAGCAGACAGATCCAGTAAGATGAGTACAGATGACTTGGATGTTGCCTTTGCCAGTCTCAGAGCTTATGACTGAGAGCAGGGCAGTTTCGTGGAATGACCGCTCTTGAACCCAGACTGGTTCTGGTCCAGGAGGTTGTTCCGTGTGAGAAAGGATGAGAGCTGAGTAAACACAACTCGCTCCAGAGCTTTGGCAATGAAGGGAAGGAGGGAAACCGGTCTGTAGTTTTCAAGCAGAGTAGGGTTAAGAGTGGGTTTCTTCAGTAGTGGTGTGATGCGGGCCTCTTTGAAAGCTGTGGGAAGGACCCAGTGGAAAGAGATGAGTTGATGATGTGGGTGAGAGCAGGCACGACAGATGGAGAGATGGCCTGAAGGAGATGTGTGGGGATGGGATCCAGCGGGCAGGTAGTAGGGTGGTTAGAACTAATGACCTTGGAAACATCTGCTTCAGTTAGAGGAGAGAAGGAAGTGAGCAAACACATATCAGGGGTCTGAATGAGCTCGACAGGTGGTGGCGCAGAGAACTGACTGCTGATGGTGGTCGTTTTCTTTACAAAGAAAGACGCGAAATCATCAGCTGTTAGATCCGATGAAGGTGGGGGAGCAGGCGGACAAAGGAGGGCGGAAAAGGTTCTAAAGAGAGTGCGCGAGTCAGGTGAGTTGATTAACCTAGAATGGTAGTAGACAGTTTTTGCAGAGGTGACATCAGCGGAGAAAGTAGAGAGGAGAGACTGGTAGATAGAGAGGTTAGCAGGATCTTTAGACTTGCGCCATTTTCTCTCAGCTGACCGGAGGCTGGCGCGGTGCTCGCAAGACAAGACAGCCAGGTCCCACCAAGTTACTACTAAAAGAACAAAAAACTAAAGGCTAAAACCTGCTCTTGCACACACAGCCGGCATTGGCCACAGCCGGCATAATCTAGCAGGCGGAGCCAGACGGAGGAGTAGAGCTCGCGGACGAGCTTGCGAACGAGCTAGCAAACAAGCTTGCGAACGAGCTGAGACCAGCACTTCAGCGTCAGCTAGAGGAAACCAGAGAAAGAGGGCGACGTTACCAGTAGGCCTATTTATAGGTTACAGAAAGCCACCAAAACTAATTAACTACTCCAATAGAATAAATAGGGAAAAAGGTGAAAGGAAGACAAAAAATATGCCTATGTACGACGCCAGCACCTAACACAAGAATTAAACAAATCACACACATGTAGAAAATGGTAGAGTGGTTTTGCTTGCAAAGGTAAACAATACATAAGATTTTATATCATGCTGAATGTGCAATGGTAGGAGGTGTACATTGTTCACGCCTTCCCATGACAAGTTCCCAGGTGCAGAATGTAGTCCATAGATAGTTATGTCTATAAGGTATAAGGTAGTGTCATTATTATTACACAATTATTAGGCAACTGATTATTTTGACCATATTATTATTTTATCCATAATTTCCAACTCCAAGCTGTATAAACTTGAATCCTTATTAGATTTATTGCATATCAGGTGATGTGTATTTGTGTAACGAGAGAGGGTGTGGCCTAAGTAGATCAACACCCTATATCAAGGTGTGTATAATTATTAGGCAGATTCTTCTCCTCAGAAAAAATGGGCCAAAAAAAGAGATTTAACTGACTCCAAAAATTCAAAAATTGTAAAAAGTGTTTAACAGGGATGTAGCACTCTTGAAATATCTAAGATATTGGGGCGTGATCACAGAACCATCAAACATTTTGTAGCAAATATTCAACAGGTTCGCAAGAAACACGTTGAGAAGAAAAGACGCAAATTAACCGCCTAAGATTTGCAAAGAATCAAACGTGAAGCTACCAGGAACCCATTATCCTCCATTGCTGCCATATTCCACAACTGCAACCTACCTGGAGTGTCAAGAAGTACGAGGTGTTCAGTTCTCAGAGACATGGCCAAGGTAAGAAAAGTCTAAAACCAAACTTAAGTTAAGAATGGGCCAAGAAATATCTGAAGACAGATTATTCAAAGGTTTTGTGGACTGATGTGATGAGAGTGACTCTTGACGGACCAGATGGATGGGCCTGTGGTTGGATCAGTAACGGACACAGAGCTCCACATCGACTCAGATGTGGAGGTGGGGTACTGGTATGGGCAGGTATTATTAAAGGTATTATTAAAGATGAGCTAGTTGGACCTCTTTGGGTTGAAAATGGACTCAAAATTAACTCTCAGACCTAATGCCAATGTTTAGAAGACAATTTCTTCAACTTTTCTTTTGACTTTGATTTTTATGCAAGACAATGCTCCATCACATGCATCAAAGTTCTCCACTGCGTGGCTGGCCAGTAAAGCCTTTAAAGATGAAAAACAAATTCCATGGCCCCCTTCTTCACCTGATTTAAACCATATTGAGATCTTTTGGGACCTTCTTAAGCGGGACATTTACAGTGAAGGTAAACAGTACATCTCTGAACAGTGTCTGGGAGGCTGTAGTTGCGGCTGCACAAAAAGTGGATTCTGACTAGATCAAGAAACTGACTGACTCCGTGAATGGAAGGCTTGTGACTGTTATCGAAAAGAAGAGTGGCTATATTGGTCACTGTGTTAAAAAAAAAAAAAAAAAAATCAGAAATGTTTAGTTGTAAATTTTGAGTTTGTTTATTATTCTCACTTTAACAGGGAAAATCTTTTTTTTTTTTTCATTTAGTTGCATAATAATTCTGCACACTAATAGTTGCCTAATAATGGTGTACATGAGGGTTTGTTAACATTTTGGATTGACCAAGAGCACTGTAGTTGTACAATAACAAAAAGAATCCTCAAAAATTCAATTTGTTAGTTGTGTGATTTAAATTTATTTTTTTTACTTGTTACTGTGAAGGTTCTCAGTCATCCAGGACATCTTGAAAGAAAAGTCAAAGTAAAAGCATCTGGACTCAGTTTTCAAGGTGAAGACGTTTTGTCTCTAAATCCAAAAGACTTTATAATTTCTGAGATCAACTGGTAGGAGAGCTGAGCTTATATCTCTACAGTGTTTTGAAACCTAAAACAAAAGAGTTGCACCCTAGAACAACAAACACAGCACCTGAATGGAGCAGTGTCACTAACGACTCTGCACCTGAATGGAGCAGTGTCACTAACGACTCTGCACCTAAATGGAGCAATGACACTAACAACTCTGCACCTGAATAGAGCAGTGTCACTAACAACTCTGCACCTGAATGGAGCAGTGTCACTAACGACTCTACTGAGCCTTAACGACTTTACTTCTGGAGTCACACTTACCTTTCAGAGCCAATGACTATGAGACCAGAACAGCCTGGTCCATCAGGTTTGGTTTCAGGGGAAACTACTCCCTCTAGAGATATAAGCTCAGCTCTCCTACCAGTTGATCTCAGAATTGATAGTATCTTGGAATTAGAGACAAAATATCTTCATCTTAAAAACTGAGTCCAGATGCTTTTACTTGTTACTTGTTTTCCACAAGATTGTGGACATTGTTTATCTTAATTATTTCTGTTCATTTTTAATTATACGTTTGAATATATTATTTATTCTAAGGAGAATTCACTGTTTTGTTTAATAAATGCAACATATTTCCAAAGTCAATGAGTAATTGTGTAAAATAATTGTAATTTTAATATTGAATAATCGTGATTATAACTTTTTCCATAATCAAGCAGCCCTTGGTCCATGTTTGTTTTGCATCACTCCACTGAATTTGCACATGCTCAGTTCATCAGCAGCTAAAAAACTGAGGTTACTGCCAATGTAGCCACTGTAACACGATTTCTTTTAGAACTCCACCCTGTGTGAACGTTTTCCTCAAAACCAGGAGATGGTGGTCTAAAACAGCCTTTCTCAAAGTGGGTGCCGCGGCACACTGGGGTGCCCCCTGACTGTGTCAGGGGTGCCGCCAAAAAATTACGTAGGCAAAAAAAAAAAAAATGCTTTCGCGTTCGCTTGCACTGAGCCAGAGACAGACGCGCTCAGAGCTGTCATATATCACAACTTTTCTAAACTGCCCCTGGTGCGGCCATGGCGGCGCCCATCGTGCATACAGCTCAACTAACGCGATCGTTATAAAGGTGTTTAAACGACAAAACACTTCCACAAGTACAGGGAGCGACTGAGGACTGTGGACCAGGAGCTCCGTGTCTGCCTCTCATCCATACCTGCCAGGGCGGCTGTGTGCGTCGCACCAGGCTCACGTCTCTCATTGATTGTGGTCACCCCCACCCCCGGCTTGTGTGAGCGCGTATGTGCGCTGCATGCTTTCTCTCGTTGCGGATTATTTTTTTGTGTGTGTGGGTGTGTGTGCATGCGCATATAGCACGGATGAAAACAAGCACTATATGGAAAAATATTCCTGCTTATCTCTGTTGCATGGAACATGGATCTTTTTCTTATCGTATTGTATCTGATTTTATTTATTTTTGTTATGTCTGCCCCTTTTTATTTTATTTTAACTGCATCCTGCACTTCAGTTTAGTTCTCCTGGTCAGGATTTGTTGTTGGGTTCTTGTATTGTGCGGTCCACCTCTTACGGTTTTATGGCATTTGTGTCTCTAATTAATTATTTTGTGAATTACTTTGCAAACCTGTGTTTTTAAAGGTGCTATAAAGTTGCTATAAAGTTGTTATTATTATTGTTATTTACAGTTCGTACTATGCTCTGTTCATTACTGTCCTGTCTAAATAAACAGGACATTTGCATTTAAATTTGGGTTATGCAGTGTTTTTAAATTATATTTTAAACTGGGGTGCCTTGAAATTTTATGCATTTTTGAAAGGTGCCCTGACTGAAAAAAGTTTGAGAAAGGCTGGTCTAAAATATTCAAGTCCATGTAAACTGATATATATATATATATACACTCACCTAAAGGAATATTAGGAACACCTGTTCAATTTCTCATTAATGCAAGAATCTAAACAACTAATCACATGGCAGTTGCTTCAGTGCATTTAGGGGCGTGGTCCTGGTCAAGACAGTCTCCTGAACTCCAAACTGAATGTCAGAATGGGAAAGAAAGGAGATTTAAGCAATTTTGAGCGTGGCATGGTTGTTGGTGCCAGACGGGCCAGTCTGAGTATTTTACAATCTGCTCAGTTACTGGGATTTTTACTCACAACCCTTTCTAGGGTTTACAAAGAATGGTGTGAAAAGGAAAAAAACATCCAGTATGCGGCAGTCCTGTGGGTGAAAATGCCTTGTTGATGCTTAAGGTTTAGAGGAGAATGGGCCGACTGATTGAAGCTGATAGAAGAGCAACTTTGACTGAAATAACCACTCGTTACAACCGAGGTATGCAGCAAAGCATTTGTGAAGCCACAACCTTGAGGCGGATGGGCTACAACATCAGAAGACCCCACCGGGTACCACTCATCTCCACTACATATAGGAAAAAAAGACTAAAATTTGCACGAGCTCTCCAAAATTGGACAGTTGAAGACTGGAAAAATGTTGCCTGGTCTGATGAGTCTCGATTTCTGTTTAGACATTCATATGGTAGAGTCAGAATTTGGCGTAAACAGAATGAGAACATGGATCCATCATGCCTTGTTATCACTGTGCAGGCTGGTGGTGGTGGTGTAATGGTGTGGGGGATGTTTTCGCACGCTTTAGGCCCCTTAGTGCCAATTGGGCCTCGTTTAAATGCCACGCCCTACCTGAGGATTGTTTCTGACCATGTCCTTCCCTTTATGACCACCATGTACCACCTCTGATGGCTACTTCCAGCAGGATAATGCACCATGTCACAAAGCTCGAAGCATTTCAAATTAGTTTTCTTGAACATGACAAGTGAACATGAGTTCACTGAACTAAAATGGCCCCCACAGTCACCAGTTCTCAACCCAATAGAGCATCTTTGGGATGTGGTGGAACGGGAGCTTCGTGCCCTGGATGTGTATCCCACAAATCTCCATCAACTGCAAGATGCTATCCTATCAATATGGGCCAACATTTCTAAAGAATGCTTTCAGCACCTTGTTGAATCAATGCCACGTAGAATTAAGACAGTTTTGAAGGCGAAAGGGGGGTAAAACACAGTATTAGTATGGTTTTCCTAATAATCCTTTAGGTAAGTGTATTTCCCACTGGTTATTTCAACACAACTGCCTTTATTGAAATTTGTTTTAATCAAGGAAAAACAAAACCAATAGTAAAATAAATCTTGCTGTCTATTGTAATATAAACAAAAAGACATCAATGTGTATTAAAGAGATGCAAAATACACATTTACAGATTATTTTAAATTTAAATGTAAATAAATGTGCAAAATGTGCAAACAGGCCCTTACAGCCCAAGAAAGATAAATAATAATAATAATAATAATAATAATAATAATAATTAAAGCCGCAAGCGGCGATAAAGGCCCTCGCCTCCCTTGAGACCGCGGGGACTCATGCACTCGGAGGATTGCATTTCGTGCTTTAAATTGTAAACTTCACGGTAATGTCAAATAACCGGGCCTGTGCTACTGCTGGGGCCTGCTACACCACCTTGTAATTTAGAGTTAAAGGTCTCCACAATCCCTGGTTTTCCTGGGAGCTGTCTGAACCTTTGAAAATAATAGATTATGCTTGGGCTAAGGCGAGAAAAACAAAGTACTGGCTGGAGATTTGAGATGACTCAGGAATCGCTGCACCCCCCTGTTTAAAAAGGCAAAATGTAAATATTACTTGTCTAAAAGTACAAGTTTACAAGTTCCAAAGGATTCTGAGGAGTTTTCTAAGACTCTAGCCTTGGCTCTGTAGGGGCCTCCTCTAAAGGAAGGATCCTGGCAATTGGGAAATGGCATTTATTTCCCGAAGAAATGGCTGCCTCTTCACAGACTCATTACGACTACAGCCATAAATTTTTCAAAAAACAAATTGATAACTTTTTTGGCACACGTGTCTAGATGATACTCACCAAATTTGGAGCTGTTTAGATGAAAAGCCTTTAGCACAAGGGGTGCGATTTAGGTGGTCACGCATTCCACCCAACATAGTGGACTTCCTCTTGAGTTTACGGTATGGCTGTAATAAACTTTTCTGTTTGCCCTGAGGTGTCCTATGGATGTGCCAAGTTCTGTATTTCTACATTGGAAAAAAGTTACTTTCACTTTCCATATGCCCAATGTATTTTGACTTTTCTAGGGGTCGCCACTGAGTCATTTTTCATATTTTTTTTTCGGGGACTTCAAATACATACATTTTTCGCTGGGCTGAGGATCATTTTGCAGAAAAATTATAATAAAAAAATATATACCAAATTATAAATAAAAAAAATATAACTCGAGCAAAAACGACAAGAAAAACGCCTGTCTATTTTACATACATGTGTTTAGCTCATTTTGCCCAAGTTTGGTGTCTGTGGAATGAAGCAGCTATTTTCTGTTGTTTTTTAAAAAAGAGGTGTATTCCAAGTCGGTTCACATTTTCAATTCAAAATGGCTGCCTTCCCGTGTGTGATAGGGTGTGGTCCCCATTGGCTTTTTTGTTCATATGCCCATACTGGATGTGTGTACCAAGTTTCATTTGCCTACGACAAACTAAAATTTTCACTTCCCATTGACTTTTTCCACCTATTTGGGACGTTGCTATGGCAACACATTTATAGATAGGGGGTGGTTGTCATTGGCTTTTATGCTCGTCATGACATAAGAGATGTGTGTACCAAATTGTCTCTATGACAAACTAAATTCTTGGGTCCCATTACAAGTTTGTAGGGGGCGCTGGGGGGCCATTTCTAAAGATAACCCTTTTATTTATATATCTTTGTGTTTAGGTCATGAATGTGCACAAACGCCTTTTTGGGTGCAACTCAATCCGAGAAGGCGTTTGAGAGTTAAGAGACATTTTATTTTCACAAAAATGGCCACCTCGTTACAGGCTTGCCACACCCATACCCGATAAGATATCAAAAACAAAGTCACAACTTTGGTTGGCACACGTGTCTAGATGATACTCACCAAATTTGGGGCCATTTAGATTAAAACACAATGATTTGCATCTTTTTGGCCAAGGGGTGCGATTGTCAGGATTTATGTTTGTTTAAGTAGTCTGTCTGTTTTGTTTGATGTTATGGTTCTTTTAAGTATCTTAGTGGGTTTCATTATTTATTCTGATTTCTAGTTTGGGTTGTTTCTGATTGTTGTTTTAGCTTGTATTAGAGTTTTGGTTTTATTTGTGAAATTTCTTGACCCTGTGTGTGTATGTTTATTGACTTCCTGCATTGTGTCTTTCCCTCCTGTGTGATTGCATGCTCCGCCCTGATGTGTTTCACCTGTCCCTTGTTGTCTGTGTCTATTTATACCTGTGTGTTCCTCTGCTCTGTGCCAGGTCGTCTTCTCCCTTACCGTGAGTTTGTTTTGTGTTTCCCAGTGTCTTATTTTTCGTAGTCTGTGTTTTCTGTGGAGGTTTTATTATTTTCCTTAGTCTGGTTTTTGCTTGCCTTATATTCCTGGATTGTTCTGCTCAGACCCTAGCCTTGATTGTTTCCTGTTCCTTGTACTTTGTTTTGTATCTGTGGGACCAATAAACTTTATTTTAACTCTTTGCCTGTGTATGGGGTTTTGCATTGGAGTCTTCCGGTTCCTGGGCCATTGGCCATGACAGTACGACCTGGCCATTACTGAGACTCCGCAAACCCATGGCAATCTGCTGAACCTCCAAGTCTGCTGAAGATTTGAGTCACTCTAGTTCCTGAGTCTTCGTTTCCCCTGAGCCTTCGTTTCTCCTGAGCCTTCGTTTCTCCTGAGCCTTCGTGCCTCTTGAGTCTTCGTGCCCCCTGAGTCTTCGTGCCTCCTGAGTCTTCGTGCCTACTGAGTCTTCGTGCCTCCTGAGTCTTCGTGCCTCCTGAGTCTGCGTGCCTCCTGAGTCTGCGTGCCTACCTGGGCCACCTAGAGACTTCTCAGCGCCTACCTGGGCCACCTAGAGACTTCTCAGCGCCTACCTGGGCCACCTAGAGACTTCTCAGCGCCTACCTGGGCCACCTAGAAGACTTCTCAGCGCCTACCTGGGCCACCTAGAGACTTCTCAGCGCCTACCTGGGCCACCTAGAGACTTCTCAGCGCCTACCTGGGCCACCTAGAAGACTTCTCAGCGCCTACCTGGGCCACCTAGAGACTTCTCAGCGCCTACCTGGGCCACCTAAAAGACTTCTCAGCGCCTACCTGGGCTACCTAGACTTCAAGGAGACTCTGCATTCTACGCCTGGTTCCCGCTACGCCTGGTTCTCTCTACGCCTGGTTCCCTCTACGCCTGGTTCCCTCTACGCCTGGTTCCCTCTACGCCTGGATCCCTCTACGCTTGAATCCCTCTACGCCTGGATCCCTCTACGCCTGGATCCCTCTACGCCTGGTTCCCTCTACGCCTGGTTCCCTCTACGCCTGGTTCCCTCTACGCCTGGTTCCCTCGTGTGCCTCCGCCGGACCCTCGTGTGCCTCCGTCGGACCCTCGTGCCCCTCCGCCGGACCCTCATCATCCCCAGCATCTCCGTGTGGCCATCTCCAGCATCTCCGTGTGGCCAGCCCCAGCATCTTCGTGTGGCCAGCCCCAGCATCTCCGTGTGGCCAGCCCCAGCATCTCCGTGTGGCCAGCCCCAGCATCTCCGTGTGGCCAGCCCCAGCATCTCCGTGTGGCCAGCCCCAGCATCTCCGTGTGGCCATCCCCAGCATCTCCGTGTGGCCATCCCCAGCATATTTGACTGTTCCCTTGTGGCCATTCCCAGCATATTTGACTGTTCCTGTGTGGCCATCCCCAGCATATTTGACTGTTTTCAGTGTGGCCATCCTCAGCATCTCCGTGTGGCCATCCCCACCATATTTGACTGTTTTCCGTGTGGCCATCCCCAGCATATTTGACTGTTTTCCGTGTGGCCATCCCCAGCTTTCCTGTTCTGGTCAGCCGAGCTCATCCGTCTAGGTTCCTTTTCCCGTGTCAGCCCCGTCCGGTTCCCTTTCCCGTGTCAGCCCCGTCCGGTTTCCCTTTCCTGTGTCAGCCCCGTCCGGTTCTTTTTTTTTTTTTCGTGTCAGCCCCGTCCAGTTCCCTTTCCCGTGTCAGCCCGTCCAGTTTCCTTTCCCGTGTCAGCCCCGTCCAGTTCCCTTTCCCGTGTCAGCCCCCGTCCAGTTCCCTTTTCCACGTCAGCCCCGTCCGGTTCCCCTTCCCGTGTCAGCCCCGTCCGTTTTTTTTTTTTTGTGTCAGCCCCGTCCAGTTTCCTTTCCCGTGTCAGCCCCGTCCAGTTCCCTTTCCCGTGTCAGCCCCGTCCAGTTCCCTTTTCCGTGTTAGCCCCGTCCGGTTCCCCTTCCCGTGTCAGCGCCGTCCGGTTCCTTTTCCCGTGTCAGCCCCGTCCGGTTCCTTTTCCTTTGTCAGCCCTTCACTCGCCCGGTCCTTTTGTCATTCTTTCACTCGCCAGTCCTTTTGTCATTCTTTCCCTCGCCCGGTCCTTTTGTCATTCTTTCCTTCGCCCGGTCCTTTTGGTCATTTTTTCACTCGCTCGGTCCTTTTGGTCATTTTTTCCCCCGCCTGGTCCTGAGTTTTTTTTGTTTCCCTGTCTGGTCCTGAGTTTTTTTTTTTGTTTCCCTGTCTGGTCCTGAGTTTTTTTTTTTTTTGTTTCCCTGTCTGGTCCTGAGTTTTTTTTTTTGTTTCCCTGTCTGGTCCTGAGTTCTTTGTTTCCCTGCCTGGTCCTGAGTTCTTTGTTTCCCTGCCTGGTCCTGAGTTCTTTATTTCCCTGCCTGGTCCTGAGTTCTTTGTTTTTCCTGGCTGGTCCTGAGTTCTTTGTTCCCTGCCTGGTCCTGAGTTCTGCCCCTGCCTGATTCTGCCCCTGCCTGATTCTGTTCCTGCCTGATCTTGAGTCCTGAGTCCTGCCCCTGCCTAGTCCTGAGTCCTGCCCCTGCCTGATCCTGAGTCCTGAGTCCTGCTCCTGCCTGGTCCTGAGTCCTGAGTCCTGCCCCTGCCTGATCCTGAGTCCTGCCTCGTCTGAGAACGCCCTGTCTAAGTATCCTGGGTGCCCCATGTCTGAGTCTGTCTGTCCCGGCACACCTGTTTCCCCCCTAGTGCCTGTCCCGGCACCGCCTCCCTTCTCGAGCGCCTCGTCCGGCCGACTAGTTTCGAGGGCCGGACCCGACGCCTCTGTTGTCCCCGAGCGCCCCGTCCGGCCGACCAGTTCCGAGGGCCGGACCCGACGCATATGTTATTCCTCGAGCGCCCCGTCCGGCCGAATAGTTTCAAGGGCCGGATCCGACGCCTCTGTTTTTTCCCCGAGCGCCCCGTCCGACCGACCAGTTCCGAGGGTCGGACCCGACGCCTCTGTTTTCTTTGAGCCCGTTCCCAATATGTGTCCTGTGCCAGTGTCAAATTGTCTTGTTTCCCTCCTTCCGGACCCCCTCCTCCCACCCAGGTTATGTCCATGGATTGTTTTTTGGTTAGGGGATTGTAGGCCGCCCGGTGTTTGGCCTTTAGGGGGGGGGGTACTGTCAGGATTCATGTTTGTTTAAGTAGTCTGTCTGTTTTGTTTGATGTTATGGTTCTTTTAAGTATCTTAGTGGGTTTCATTATTTTATTCTGATTTCTAGTTTGGGTTATGTTTCTGATTGTTGTTTTAGCTTGTATTAGAGTTTTGGTTTTATTTGTGAAATGTCTTGACCCTGTCTGTGTATGTTTATTGACTTCCTGCATTGTGTCTTTCCCTCCTGTGTGATTGCATGCCCCGATGTGTTTCACCTGTCCCTTGTTGTCTGTGTCTATTTATACCTGTGTGTTCCTCTGCTCTGTGCCAGGTCGTCTTCTCCCTTACCGTGAGTTTGTTTTGTGTTTCCCAGTGTCTTATTTCTCGTAGTCTGTGTTTTCTGTGGAGGTTTTATTATTTTCCTTTGTCTGGTTTTTGCTTGCCTTATATTCCTGGATTGTTCTGCTCAGACCCTAGCCTTGATTGTTTCCTGTTCCTTGGACTTTGTTTTGTATCTGTGGGACCAGTAAACTTTATTTTAACTCTTTGCCTGTGTATGGGGTTTTGCATTGGAGTCTTCCGGTTCCTGGGCCATTGGCCATGACAGCGATTTTAGTGGCCGCGTGTTTCACCCCACATGGCGGACTTCCTGTTGAGTTTAGGGTGTGGCTGTCATAGACTTTTCTGTTTGCCCTGAGGTCTCCTATGGATGTACCAAGTTCTGTATTTCTACATTGGAAAAATTTACTTTCATTTTCCATAGGCCCAATGTATTTTGAATTTTCTAAAGGTGCGTTCACACCAAACGCGAATTAAGCGTTAAGCGCGAGTGATTTACATGTTAAGTCAATGCAAAGACGCGATTAGACGCGCGTGGGAGTCCTGTGGCGCGATTTGCGCGAATGAGGCGGCGCGAATGAGGCGGCGCGAATGACGCGATTCGCGGGAATGAGGCGGCAAGTTGAAAAATCTGAACTTTGGGGAAAATTCGCGGCGCGTTAACTAATCAGGATTTTGCTCTAGTAGTGACGTGCTACGAACGGAGGCGGACCATAGAGGCAGAAATCCAAAACAACAATGGAGGACAAAGTTATCGGGGCAGCCTGTGGAATACGAAACATCTTCGTCATTTTACAGAGCCAGGAATCTTATCTTCTTGCTCGAAGGAAAGTGAGTGAGGGGGTCGAAAACTCTGGTAAGTTGCAAAAAACGCCTTTCGTCGTATTGAGCCGTATATATTGAGCCAACTAGCTAGCTGAGCTAATTTGCCGTACTTTATAACTAGTTTTCCACCGACGTGTGAATGTGTTTATCCAGAGAAAGTGTGCAGAAAGAACCTGAAGAACATGTATTTAAAGGAGAGGAGAAAGGAGATGGAGAAGAGAAGTGGGTTAGCAGCAGGTTTAGGACAAAAGTGGAAGTACTCTTCAGTTCTGTCTTTCCTCAACCCCTAGTTTTCCCACGAGAGACAAGCGAGAGGGGGTCCGAGGATTACGACCACCCCGAGGACCAGGGCGAGACAGAAGCAGCAGCAGGACATTCAGAGACAGGAGGAGTGTGGACAAGTGAAGCCACACAGAGGATATGTGTTGTTTGTGACTGGTGTAATGTTCAAATGTTAACTTGTATTATTATATAATATGTATATTATATATATATTGTCATGACAGAGCTGACTTTTGATGCCAATGAGCCTGCCCCCTTCTGCAAAAACCTGCTACTGCAGCTTCCCCTGCCCCATCCACATCTGCTGCTGTATCCACAGGTGTGTACAGGCAATAAATACATATCATATACAATCATTTACAGTAAGCCCTCATAGCCTCTTACATTCACATACAAACACAACCCTGGTGCTTTGTTAATGAGTTGATAATGTTTTTCTGCCTTTTTCATGTGTCATTTAATACAGAGCAACCAAAGAGAAGACCCAGTTCAGAAGCTCTCAGAACACATGCTGTAGCTCCAGGTTCAGAGGATCTTCTCTTGAGTCTGGTCCCTTCTCTGCAGAAGTTACTGTCTTAGATGAAACAATGTCAAATTTCAAATACATACATTAATCTATGAAAGTAGCACAGTTCTGCTTCATTTGGAACCCAGTGTATAGTTTTTAAAATGATGCAGCTGTCACAGCAGGGAATAAACCAGACTCTCTCTGTTCTCCTCTCCTTCAATTTAAGATTCTTTTATTCCTGCTCAGAAATAGTGCATTAAGTTTTGTGTATAGTTTCATAATTCCATTTTTTTTAAATAAATGTTTTATATATTGACCAAAGGTTTTGATGTGTTTGTCACAAACATTTCAATATTTCAGACTGATTTATTTAGAATGAGCGCCGAACGGGTTCACGCCGTTTTTCAGTCCTCCAAAGTAAATAGAGCACTGCTACTTTCTCGACAAAATCCATCTCAACCATTCTTCAACAAGACCTGAAGACAACCCGCCTGGCAGAAGCCCCTCCCATGACGCAAATTCGTGTCTGTTGTTAAGTTAATTTCACGCGCAAATGAAGCGAGTAAACTCAAAGTGTCCAACTACGCGCCAATAGTGCGATTTATTCGCGCAATTCGCGTTTGGTGTGAACGCAGCATAAGGGTCGCCACTGAGTCATTTTTCGTATTTTTTTTTCGGGGACTTCAAATACATAAATTTTTCGCCGAGCTTGAAGTCTGGGACCAATGAAAATGACTTTTAGTTGCACGTTAAATGGGTCAAATTGAGGATAATTTTACAGAAAAATTATAATAAAAACAAATATAACTCGAGCAAAAACGACAAGAAAAACGCCTGTCTATTTATCACACACGTGTTTAGGTCATTTTGCTTAAGTTTGGTGTCTGTGGAATGAAGCAGCTATTTTTTGTTGTTTTTTAAAAGAGAGGTGTATTCTAAGTCGGTTCACATTTTCAATTCAAAATGGCCGCCTTCCCGTGTGTGATAGGGTGTGGTCCACATTGGCTTTTTTGTTCATAAGCCCATACTGGATGTGTGTACCAAGTTTTATATGCCTACGACAAACTAAAATGTTCACTTCCAATTGACTTTTTCCACCTATTTGGGACGTTGCTATGGCAACACATTTATAGATAGGGGGTGGTTGTCATTGGCTTTTATGCTCGTCATGACATACTGTAAGAGATGTGTGTACCAAATTTAATGTCTCTAGGACAAACTAAATTCTTGGGTCCCATTATAAGTTTGTAGGGGGCGCTGGAGAGCCATTTCTAAAGATAACCCTTTTATTTACATATCTTTTTGTTCAGGTCATGAATGTGCACAAACGCCTTTTTGGGTCCAACACGATCCGAGAAGGCGTTTGAGAGTTAAGAGACATTTTATTTTCACAAAAATGGCCACCTCGTAACAGGCTTGCCACTAGGGCTGGGTATTGTTCAAAATCTTTCGATCCGGTGCCAATTTCGATACCTCAGTTTCGATACCGGTTCCTAACGATACTTTTTTCGATACCATGTGTTTTAAAATCCATTTCAAAATCAACAAAAATACATTAAACACAAAACTTTTATTTTTCATCTTAATTAAAACAAATTCTGGTAACACTTCACACATCGTATCAATCCTAACTTGGCCAAAATTTACAAAAAAAGAGAAACCTTTTTGCCACAACATGAACATATTATAAATAAATTATATTGTGTACATCCTAATATTGAACCAACTAAAATTCATAGGAATGTAAAAAAAAAAAAACTTTTAGTGCAAAATCAAACTGTATTTGTGGGTAACCGCTCAGCAGTTTTTCTTCAGAAAGATCAACATGTCGGCTTTTTCTGGCAACAGACAGGCCAGCTCCTGGCTAATGGTGTCCCCAGCCGTAGAAAATGTACGCTCTGAGGGCGTCGATGAGGCTTAATGTACACAGAGGAACCTGGCTGCCAAGCTGTGTCCTTCTTACTCCACCACCAAGTTGCTGGATTCACTGTAGAGAGTGTACACGGCAAACCTCTGTAGAGCTGTATCTCCTCCTGAATCTTCTCTGAGGTGCTGGTCATGCTGTTGGCTGTTACTTCTATCGCCATGCCTTCCTGCAAAAGGAGGCAGAGGCTAATGTGAAGGAGGAAATAACAGCGCTAACGCTACAGCAACCGACTAGCAGCACAAGCTAACATACATAAAGTGGTAGTCAACGTCATGGGGATGCATTTGGTTTAAGTAGGGAAATTACACTTATCTGTCAAATATTTCTAAAATGTGAAACCTTAACGTTACGTTGGAAAAACAAAGATGTTGCCTGGTCAAAGAATAAGTTTAAAGCTAGCGCCTGGGTAACGTTACATCATAGCGCAGAGTTGCATCCACACATTCAAACCACTCGCGTTAGCGTAAACAATTACTTTAACTTCTGTTCGCTAAAAAGGTAATATCTTCCTTTCTTACCTGCTACAATGTCAGACAAGCCAGATGATGTTGAAGGGGGCAGGTTTGACTCCGATAAGGTGCAAGGCTCCTCTGGTTCCTTTTACAGTCGAATACCGTGCAACTTTCTGCCTTCATATTGATCCCGTGCATGGTCAAATGCTTCATTAAATTTGTGGTATTAACGGCTTTGGTTGCAATACACTTGTTGCATATGTTGCACTTTGCTGACTCGGCATCTACTTTTATAAAGTGTAGCCACACTTTAGATCTCTTTGGCATTATAAAACTGGAACGTTTGGAGAAAAAACAACTAACGTTACACTTGTGTTGTGTGACTGTGAGTGCGAGTATCTTCAGATATCCCACCGTCACGTCACGTGGTGGTGGACAGCCAATCACGGCGAATGTAGTTCCTTACATGCACGTATGATACAAGCTCACACAGACACAGTCGCTTGGCAAAAAAAAATAAAAAAAATAAACCCGGCCGCTTGGCTTTTGGAACCGAAATTTGGCACCGAAAGATAAATAATTTTTCGATACTCATAGTATCGAAGTTTTTCGTTCGATACCATAAAGGCATCAAAGTTCGGTACCCAGCCCTACTTGCCACACCCATACCCGATAAGATATCAAAAACAAAGTCACAACTTTGGTTGGCACACGTGTCTAGATGATACTCACCAAATTTGGGGCCATTTAGATTAAAACGCAATGATTTGCATCTTTTTGCGCGAGGGGTGTGATTTTAGTGGCCGCGCGTTTCACCCCACATGGCGGACTTCCTGTTGAGTTTAGGGTGTGGCTGTCATTAACTTTTCTGTTTGCCCTGAGGTGTCCTATGGATGTACCAAGTTTCATTTTGCTATGTTGGAAAAAAGTTACTTTCACTTTCCATAGGCACAATGTATTTTGACTTTTCTAGGGGTCGCCACTGAGTCATTTTTTGTATTTTCTTTTTTCGGGGACTTCAAATACATACATTTTTCGCCGGGCTTGAAGTCTGGGACCAATAAAAATGACTTTTCGTTTATGTTCACTGGGTCAAATTTAGGATCATTTTGCAGGAAAAAAATAAATAAAAAAATAATCCGAGCAAAAACAATAGGCCCTCCCGGTCATCACCGGCTCGGGCCTAATAATAATCCGAGCAAAAACAATAGGCCGTCCCGGTCATCGCCAGCTCGGGCCTAATAATAATAAACCATCTCTGAATTTAAAGTGCATTGAACAGGAGGGTATTCCTTATGCTAAGTTACATAAACACTGGCATCATAAACATCAAATGCAAATATTTATTTACTTCGATTCATTTTCAGGAAAGCGCTTAGTGCTAATGCTCAATGCTTTCCTCTTGTGAGGTCACCTGTGACACTGAATACTCTTTCTGTAAAAGCTTGAGAAGCTGACATTGCAAAAAGATCTAATGCTAACGGTTTGTTGCTCTGTTGTCTCTTTGCATCTCCTGTTAGCTTCTCAGCTCCGCTGCCTAACCGGATACTCATTAATTAAAATGAGTCAAGTAAGCCTATCAAGTAAGCTCTGATTGGCTTACTTTATTTTTTTTTATTTTACCTTTATTTAACCAGGAGGTCCCATTGAGATTCAGAATCTCTTTTACAAGAGAGACCTGGCCAAGGTAGCAGCCAAATCACAACAAATACATAAACACCAAAATTACATTTTCACAATAAAAGAAAATAATATATAAAACAAAATGAGACTCTTAAGAAAAACAAGAACATATCTCCATCACAACACTCTTTACAGTATTTTTAAAATCATTTATGGACAGAAGGGTTTCTAGCTTTAGCTCTTTTTGTAGATTATTCCACCCCCAAGGTGCTAAGTAAGAAAAGGCAGTTTTTCCCAATTCGGTTGTAACTCTTGGCACATTAAAAAGCAACCACTTTGAAAAGCGTAGCTGATAGGTACCAGAGCAAACAGAGAGGAGGTTACAAAGATACAGTGGAAGTTTGCCAAGTATAGCTTTATAAATAAAGATATACCAGTGCTGTTGTCTGCGAATTTTAAGTGATGTCCAACCAACTAAATCATAAAGAATGCAGTGATGGGTAAGGGACTTTGTATTTGTTATGAATCGTAGTGATGCATGATAAACTGAATCTACATGAGGATGGAAAATGCAGCATGCATATACAATATATCTCCATAGTCAATTACAGGCAGAAAAGTTGCTTCCACAAGTTTCTTTCTAGCACTAAAAGTAAAGCAAGATTTGTTTCTGTAATAAAAGCCGAGTTTGACTTTGAGTTTCTTAACTAAAGCTGTAATATGTGCATTAAAGGAAAGTTTATCATCTATCCATATTCCCAAGTACTTGTATGAAGACACTCTCTCAATTGATTTTCCATCTAATGACAAAATGCCACAATTGTCGAGTAGCTGTGCTCGAGCTTTTGAGAAGACCATAAACTTTGTTTTCTGTGTATTTAAAACCAATTTTAAACTCAATAATGTGTATTGCAATGCCTGAAATGCAGCCTGAAGTTCCTGCACTGCTACTGAAATGGTGGAAGCCTGGGTATAAACCACTGTATCATCAGCGTATAAATGTAATTTAGCTTGAACATCTCTATCCAAATCATTTATAAAAATTGAAAACAGAATGGGTCCTAAGATTGAACCTTGAGGGACACCTTTAGTTGTGTCAAGAAAATCAGATTTATAACCCTCAGCATAAACACATTGAGTACGATCTACCAAATAATTCTGGAACCATGCAACAGCCTTCTCACTTAAACCAACTGAACGTAATTTGGTCAATAACAATCCATGATCAACCGAATCAAATGCCTTAGAAAGATCAACAAATAATGCAGCAGAATGTTGCTTCTTATCTAAGGCCCCAATAATGTCATTTGTCACTAATGTAGCAGCAGTGATAGTGCTATGGCCACTTCTGAACCCTGACTGAAAATTATTTAAAATATTTTTGTCAGTCAAATACTGTTTTAACTGTACATTCACAAATGATTCCAAGATCTTTGATAGCACAGAGAGTTTTGATATTGACGGTAATTATTCAATTCTGATGGGTCTCCACCTTTATGTAAAGGGAGAACATAGGCTGCTTTCCAACTTTTAGGAATGGAATTAGAAAGAAGACTCAAATTAAAAATATGCGCTATGGGCTCAGCAATAATATCAGCTGCCAGTTTTAACAAAAACGGATCCAGATTATCTGTACCTGCTGACTTTTTGTGATCAATGTCTCTAAGGGCTTTATGAACTTCTGAAACAGAAATTGGTTTAAAATTAAACAATTCCCGATTTACATTTTCAGATGTTAACATGGCTGGACATGGGACAGATTTATTTACCGTTTGATTAAATATGAATCCAGCCTGAATAAAGTGTTTATTAAACTGATTGACTATGACTGCTTTATCTTTTATTTCTTCTGAATCAATAAGAATCTGATCAGGGAGGTTTGAGGTCACACATGCACCCGACAAAGATTTAATTGATTTCCAAAACTTTAAAGGATTGTTTAAATTTTCTGTGGTTGACTTCAAAAAATACTCAGATTTGGACTTTCTAATCATCAAAGTACACTTATTTCTTACAGTTCTAAATGCAGTCCAATCAGCAGAAAAATCTGAGAATCTGGCTTTTGCCCACATTTTATTTCTCAAACAGATCAGCTCTGATAGGCTGTCTGAAAACCAATGATTGTTCTTACCACTAATCCTAAACTTTTTGATTGGCACATGTTTATTTACAATGAAAATAAAATGTGAATGAAAAAAATCCCATGCCATTTCAACATCTGAAAACAAAGACACCCTGCTGAGTTCACTATGATACAAATCATGCAGAAAAGCCTGTTGTTCAAAACTTTTAAAATGTCTTTTAGGATCATGCGTGGTTTTACCTTAGGGATTTTTGTATTTCTTACACAAGCAACTGCACAATGGTCACTGACGTCATTACAAAATACGGCAGTTGAGGTATATTTATGAGAGGAGTTTGTTACGATTAGATCTAGGAGAGTAGATTTTATTTCTGCTTTGGGATTTATTCTTGTTGGTTCATTAATAAGTTGCACTAAATGTAAATCATTACATAGGTCCTTAAAACAATCAGAGTTCCCAGACAGCCAGTCCCAATTCATATCACCCATAAGAATGAATTCAGTCGTTAATTTTATGTAATATTTCGGATATAGATTGGAAAGCATCCTTTAAAGCAGATGGAGGTCTATAGCACCCAACCACTGTAATATCAGTGCCTTTTGATATATTCACTTTCACGGTCAGAATTTCAAACTGTTTAGCTTTAGTTAGTGACAGGGTTACAGAGCTTCTAAACTTGGATTTCACATATACGGCAACCCCACCTCCTTTGCCAACCCGATCAGTTCTATAAACTTTAAAACCTTCGATATAAATAAGTTCATCAGATACAGATTTTTTAAGCCAGGTTTCAGAAATAACAATGATATCAGCATTGGTTGTATTAGCCCAGATCCTAATCATATCCATTTTAGGGACAAGGCTTCTAACGTTTAAATGTATAAAACCAAGGCCATGTCTGCTTTTAAAATCTGAAGGAGTGGCTAAAGATTGCAAAGTATTAAGAAGACCAAGAACAGGACCAGGATTGGGCTGAACATTACCAGATAACATCAATAAAAGCATAATCAAACAACGTAGTTTTTGTTTAGCTGGGTAATATTTATCATTACCACTGTCCTCTATGAACTCAAAAAAAGAGTAATCTGAGACAGTAAAATGATCATTTAACAACAGTAAGTTCTGGAGATACAGAATGTTATTAATTTGTGAACAATTTTTTGTTGATTAATTTTCTGGCAGTACATCTCATAATGACTTGTAGATGAAATTGAGAAATGACTGTAATTTAACTGTAGCAGTGTACCACATATCATTTTAGGCATATTAAATTCATCTAGTATAGGGCTGGACTGTAAAAGTATGAAAAATATAAACAAATACATGATGTCAAATTACCAGGTTTAGTTGAAGACAGCTTTAACAAGGATGAACAGTAGCTTGAAGTCAAAAAGTCAGGACTATAGGATGGAGGCTAGCAGGGAGGCTTCTAGATGAATAGCTAGCAGCAAGGCTAATAGTAGCAGGTTAGAAGTAGGGCTTTCAGTAACAAACAGCAGGGCATCAGTAACAGTAGCAGCAGGGCATCCAGTTGATGGCTAGCTAGTGGGGCCAGCAACAAGGCATCCAGGTGGTAGCTACCAGCAACAGCTAGCAACAGGGCTAGCAACAGGGCATCCGGGTAATGGCTAGCAGCAACAGGCTAGCAACAGGACATCCAGGTGATGGCTAGCAGGAAAAGCCACCAGCAGCAGGCTATGAAGCAAGGCTACCAACAGCACGCTAGCAGCAGAGCTACCAATAGCAGGGTAGCAGCAGGACATCCAGAAAGCGGCAAGCAAGCAGGACCACTGACAGCAAGCTAGCACGGTAATTTCAGCAGCAAGATAGCAATAGAGCATTCAGATGGTAACTAGCTGCAGCAGGCTAACAAGCAGGGCTACCTGTAGCAGGCTCTAGCATCTATCTACTTGACTCATCCTGCATGTTCCACTTAATCTTTCCTTTCTCCTGACTGGTTTTTGTTACAAGTTGTTTTTGTCTCGTCTTTTATTTGTTGACGAAAATGTCAGCCTATTTAGTTATCAATTTATTTTGTTTGCAAAAAACCTATATTGACAAAATATTTTTGTCATAGTTTTCGTCAACATAATAACACTGCTAAACAAGATTTTAAGGTCTCTTTTTCATAGATTATTTGTATGCTATTAGGTTATGAAACATATTTCCTTAAAAGAAAGTCTAACATTCAGAGGTGTAAAGAGTACCTGAAAGCCATACTTGAGTAAAAGTACAGATACCTTACTGTAAAAATTACAAGTTACAAGTCACCAATTTAAATACGACTTGAGTAAAAGTCTTAAAGTGTCCCATTTCAAAAGTACTTAAGTATTTTACTCGTACTGAATGTTGGCTCAAAGAGGCACTAGACCTCAACACAAAGAGATATTGTTGGTCAGTTAAAAAGAAGAAAGTTTATTTATGAGGTTTTACTTCCTAATATAGAAAAGAAATTGAACACCTCAATATTTCAACACGGCAGAACAAAAACACAGATTAAACAAGTCTGTCCAAGTCAAACTCAAGTGCTCAAAAAAGACACAAGTAAAACATAAAAAAAAAGGTATTTTCAGTAAAATGGACAAACGAAAACAAAATAAAAAAAGACGAATCAGGGCTGGCACTCAGGGGCGCAACTACCCAGTGCTGGAGGGCTATGCAGCAACAATTTTGGCCAGTTCTCAGCCCAATACTAGTAACAATGTTGCTACCAAACATTCTAGAGCACTCTCTAGTTTGTAATAAATTGTAACATTAGCCTTGTGTATATTATATATTATATAATATACACAATATATAATTATATATATATATATTTTTTGCTTATATTTTTGATACTCAGTACAAGTACAAAGTAGCCGAAAAAATACTTAAGTACAGTAACGAAGTACATTTACTTAAGTACTTTACACCTCCGCTAACATTGCACATTTAAGTTACTCTTGTGTCTTTTCAGCCCCACAGAACCTGAGTCCAGGATGCAGTCGATCAAACAGCTTTTCTCTATCACGCACTAAATGCGGCAATGCTAACGACCCGCTAAAATCATCTCACAACAAGCCATCCCCGGACCAGGACCCGAACCAGGACTTGGACTCCACTGGCTACACCGAGCTCTACCCCAAGAGCTTTGTGGACAGACTTGACATCAGCAACAAAAGCCCGGAGCAGCTCAGGGCTAATGAGGACACTTGGTTCTGTCCCACAATAGAGAACACCTCCTGCTTCAGTCCGAGCTCGTACCGGTCGGCGCTGATGCCCAGAGAGAACAAACCTCTTGAGGTGAATATCCTACGCAGGGTCAAAGAGATACTGCTGGAAATAGATCCCAAAATAGCTGCCAAGCACATGACTAAAGCAGACTGCATGGTGAGTGCTCTCTTCTGATTACTCACTTTTATTACTACTTCTTCTGTATTTTCGTCTTGTATTTATTTATTTTTTTTATATTTTGTGGTCTATTAGAACTTTTCAAAAAATTATTAAGTTTGAGACACAAACATTTTTTTTTTTTCAAATTTTCAGAAGATAACATTTTTGTCTTTTTGTTGGTCTTACCTAAACAATTATTCAAATTTATTTTATAAAAATATTACATTTATTTTTCTGTTGCCATTACAAAGCAACAAAGCAAAGAAGCAGCAGTGCATTACTGTCAGAGTGAACATAAAGTAGTTTATGTCTGTGAAGATTCTTAGTCATCCAGGTCATCAAAGAAAAGTTTAAAGCAAAAGCATCTGGCTCAGTTTTCAAAGTGAATACATTTCAAGAGACTTTATTAATTCTGAGATTAACTGGTAAGAGAGCTGAGCTTAAATTTCTAGAGGTAGGGGTTTTAACAAAAATGGCAAAAAAAATAAATGGCTCTCCTCTCTTGAACCATCTGGCCTCTCTGGCCAAAATTCGGACATTACTGTCCTCAAAGAAACTACCTTTCTCTTTGAGGTGCATGAGGATTGGCTCTTCTGTGCTGATAAATCCTCTTGTGAAGCTGTTGTTTTGTTTTTCCGACATAACTGTTACTGCAGTTTTTGCTACACTGAACCTGGTCCCATCAGACAAGACAAGACATCTATTTTTGTATGATGATATGATGACGCATGATGTCAGTAGTATTATTCGCTTTTATTGGTAGATACATTAGTGAAAAAAGTATGGGACCAAGCACAGACCCTTGTGGCACAACGAATTTCACTGGTGCTATCAAATGCAGCGCTGAGATCTAGCAATAACAGTAGAGCCGATGAGTCCTAGTCCATCTGAAGTAGAAGATCATTAGTCACTTTAACTAAAGCTGTTTCAGTGGAATAAAAGGCCCAAAATGCAGACTGAAATGGCTCGAGAAGGTCATTTTCCAATAGAGTAACACAACTTTTTTGAGGACTTTAGATAGAAAGGGTAAATTGGAAAAAAGTCGGAAATTATTTAGGCATCCAGGATCCAGAGTTGTTTTTTGAGTAGGGGTTTGACCACAGCCTGTTTGAAAATGGAAGAAACGGTGCCAGTAGACAGGGACAAGTTTATAATGTTTAACATAATTTGCCCTACATAGGGAAACAGTTCTTTAAGCTGTTTTGCTGGCAGGATATCCGGGAGGCACGTAGTTGCTTTACATGAAGAAACAACCTTTGTCAGCTCATCAAGGGATACAGGATCTAGGACTGAGAGACGAGAGGTCAGTGGATCCAAGTGAATGGGACCTGAAGCTGAGGAAGACAAAACCAAAATATTATCTCTGATATCTTCATTTTTATGATTAAAGAAATCTAAAAAGTCTTGTGCACTAAAGGGAGAGGAGTCTTCAGTTGTTTTTGTTTGGATTAGTTTAGCAACTATCCCAAAGAGATATATTTATATATTAGGGATTTCTCTGATTAGAGATGAGAAATGGGCCGTCTTTGCATGCTGAGGGCGTGCTTATAGTTTTTTTTTTTTTTGATAATTTAGATTAGTTTTTGACTTGTGCCATTTGCTTTTAAAGCTCGGGTTTCCTCGTTATACCATGGTGTAGGTCGTCTGGTTGGTCTGGGCTTTGTCCTGAGGGGTGCCACTGAGTCAGTGATGGCCGAGAGGGTTGCATGGACCTCCTTTGTGTAGGCCTCTGCTGAGTTTCCAGGTGGAGTTAAATTAGGAAGAACATCTGTCAGCCGTGTGGCAAACATTTCCATTGCAGCTGTGCTAAATGTTTGTGAAAACACTACGCATTTGTCGGAATTTGAGGGAAATGTATGACTTATCTCAAATTCCACCAGTGAGTGATCTGAAACAGCAGATGAAAGAGAGGAGACCAAGAGATGGGAAACATCTATTCCCCGAGCCAAAACAAGATCAAGATTGTTTCCACTAATGTGTGTGGGCTCATGAACAAAAGTTAAAAGTTTGGTTAAAAGACAGGGTTGTAAGCAGTGATTGAAATGCTCTGGCCAGAAGATCACACTCCTTATTTAGATGAATATTAAAGTAACCAACTAGAAGGATGAATTGGTGTGGGTTATTAAGTCAGAGAGGAAAGTTTCAAACTCATACAAGAAAGAAGAGTAGGGAGCCAGAGTACAGCTAAATAAAAGGGCTTCCTTTATTAGAGAAGGAATATGTTTGATGAGTAACATTTCGGATGAGCTAAATTTTGGCTGTGATGATGGACATGTAAAGCAAAATGCAACTTTATGAATGGCTGCAACACTACCACTCTGTTTCAATCTACCTGTGCATATGCAAAATCAGGGGGAGAGGCTTCATTTAGTGGCAGAAAAATATTAGGCATAAGCCAAGTTTCACAAAGCCAAAGTAAATCCAAACTATGACAAGTGTGCTTTGGAAGATAGAGACCGCACATTCAGGAGACCAATCTCCAGTCTTGAAAAGTAACCAAACTCTGTCTATGCTAATCTAGCTGCTCTACAAACACTCACAAACACGTCTCTCTAATAGAGACAACCTGTCTAGCAACAACAAACAAGAGTGGCAACCCATTGCCACAAGCAACAACACTGACAAGCTTAGTGCTAAGCTAGAGACCAACTGTTGACAATGAACAATGATAAATTCTTACACACACACACACACACACACACACACACGCACACACACACACACACACACACACAGTATTAACCACAAGTTAAACGGAAAACTCTGTACACACAACAAAACCAACCACCAGTAAGACAACAATGGTAACAAACATTTACCACATTCCACATTGGTGGAATGATCTACCCGCTGCTACAAGATCAGCAGACTCTGTAGCCATCTTTAAAAACACCTGAAAGCACATCTCTTCCGGCCAACACCTGACTGACAAACACTGAGCCCTACTTCCTTTCTATCGATTCCTTTCAAAAAAAAAAAAAAAAAAAAAAAAATTTTTTCTTATCCTTAGCATCGTATACTGCGCTGGGTTTAAACTGACTAGTTTTTGTGCACTTATGCTTTTTGTACCTTGTGTTGTTAAAGTTGCTTCCATTGTTATCCTCACTTGTAAGTCGCTTTGGATAAAAGCGTCTGCTAAATGACTAAATGTAAATGTAAATGTAAATGTAAACACGACAATTAAGGTATGCTAAGCGCTAATTCAAATGCTAAAAACCCACTAGCATGTTAGCTAGCACAAACAGAAGTGCCCTGTTCACAAAACAACAGCAAATTTAGTTCTGAACTCTAGCAGAAATATCAACCAGTAACAATGAATGAGGTGTGGTGCACAGTTCAAGTGTTGACAAGAAATAATATTATTAATGTTAATTAATTATATTAATGTTAAGAAATAATAAATACGTATCTTTAGGACAATCCCAGGAGAGAAACACTCGCCTGAATGTAAGCGTTACTATGGGATGAGTCCTCCGTCCACCAGGTGAAAAATCAAAGAGTTGTTACGTAGTAAAAACTTAGCTCTAGAGACCGGAGCCATCTTTTGTACCAGGCTGTAAACATGAGTTTTATACTTGTAAAGTCGCCATTGGGTTTCTCCTTATATTTCCGCTTTTGGAGCCTGCCCTCTGGTGGACGGAGGTATATCGCTGTATTTTGCTGTAAAATCGCCGTATCGCGTCGCCCTTACACGAGGACAATTTTAGAGGTTTCATGGGAGAGGCTTGGTTAAACTCCTCCCTCTAGAGATATAAGCTCGGCTCTCTTGGAATTAGAGAAAAAATGTCTTCACGTTGAAAACTGAGTCCAGATGCTTTTGCTTTAACCTTTTATAAAACAGTTTAAAATGGATAGCTCTTAATCCTCTCTGTTTCCATAGACCAGGGGTCTCATTTATAAAAGACTAACTTTCACGTTTAGTTGGACTTTTATAGATCCCATATTTGGCGTAGAAGGTAATGTATGTCCGTTTCAGCCTCATTTTGTGTGTACACAAGCTTTAGCAATGCGGGCCCTGATCTAATGTAATTTACAGACCACACAAAGTTAGCCTGTTTTTGCTCAATTTCCTGCCACATCACTAAACCAAGTCCCTTCAAAGGCACCTTCCTTTATCTGGAGATTATTAGTGTCTTTATTGTCTGCAAAGTCATTATGGACATTATTTGAGCTGCTTTAGTGTTAGCAGTAGGCCTAGCTAAAAACTCAAATGAATGAAATTCATTTGATTTCTCGCCCAGCCACATATGTACTGTATGTATATATGTCTGAAAGTATATTTTTACAGAGTTTTACGATGCACACTTGAACGCGGCCTGATGACTGAGCTGAGCAGTGGGTTTTTGGACATTACCAAAACAAACAACCAAAACATGAGAGTATTGTTTACTAATGTTAATAAGCTTCAGAATCATTTGGAAAGTCAGAATTATTGGCCTGAGGTTGCCTGAAGTTACCATCACTGTACCCCACACAGTCAGCCACTCCAGCTGTGTCCAGCAGTGTTTAGATCTCTGGCACCGCCTCAGACAAGGGAGGTGGTATTGGAAAATAATTTTGTTTTGAAAATGAATGTATTTACTGCATTATATTTGTTAGTATCAGTTCAACTTTGTTGACAGCCAGGGGCGGACTGGCAATACGGGGATACCGGAAAATTCCCTGGTGGGCTGGTGGATCAATCAATCAATAAAGCAATCAATATTTATTTATATAGCACCTTCCAACAACCACAGATTGAACCAAGAAGCTTAACAACATTAATAAAAAAATAAACATATTTACAAATAGGTTTAAAAACACATTTGCACAAAAAAAACAAAGCAGTGTCACAGAGACATTAAGTGCAAAAAGCCATTTTAAATAAATAGGTTTTAAGTTTGGCTTTAAACAGAGGCCGGTCAGTGATGGAACATAACTCAGTGGGCAACGAGAGTTTAGGACCGACCACTGCAAAAGAACGATCGCCCACTGTTTGATCCGGGACCGGGGCATCTTCAGCAGATGTTGCCCAGCAGAACGTAGAGCTCTGCTGGGTTTGTGAGGGGTCAGAATCTCACACAAATAAGAAAGTGCAAGGCCCGTGAGTGCATTAAAAACAAACATTAAGATTTTAAAATTAATTCTAAACTGGACAGGGAGCCAGTGCAGGGACAGGACAGGTGTTATGTGCTTGTGTTTACGACTGTTAGTTAGCAGTTGGGCAGCAGCGTTTTGCACAAGCTGCAAACGGTGAAGTCCAGTTTGGTGAACTCCCACATAGAGCACATTACAGTAGTCTATGCAGGAGCTAATAAAAGCATGGCTTTCTCCAGGTCAGCACAACTTAAAAACGGTTTAACCTTTGAAAGGAGGCGAAGCTGAAAAAAGCTTGCCCTAACCACCGAATCTACAGTGGGGATCAAAAGTTTGGGCACCCCAGGTAAAAATGTATTAATTTGCATAAAGACGCCAAGAAAAGATGGAAAAATCTCCAAAAGGCATCAAATGACAGATTACACATCCTTATAATAAGTCAAAAAAAAGTTAGATTTTATTTCCATCATTTACACTTTCAAAATAACAGAAAACAAAAAAATGTTGTCTGCAAAGGTTTGGGCACCCTGCAGAGTTAATACCTTGTACTGCCCCCTTTGGCAAGCTAGGACCAGACAGTGTCATGGATTGTTCTCAATCATCGTCTGGATAGACCAGGTGATGTCAATCTCAAAGGTTTTAAATGCCCAGACTCATCTGACCTTGCCCCAACAATCAGCACCATGGGTTCTTCTAAGCAGTTGTCTAGAAAACTGAAACTGAAAATAGTTGACGCTCACAAAGCAGGAGAAGGCTATAAAAAGATAGCAAAGCATTTTCAGATGCCAATATCCTTTGTTCAGAATGTAATTAAGAAATGGCAGTCATCAGGAACAGTGGAAGTTAAAGCAAGATCTGGAAGACCAAGAAAAATATCAGACAGAACGGCTCGCAGGATTGTGAGAAAAGTAAGTCAAAACCCACGTTTGACTGCATGATCCCTCCAGAAAGATCTGGCAGACACTGGAGTTGTGGTACACTATTCCACTATAAAGAGATACTTGTACAAACATGGACTTCATGGAAGAGTCATCAGAAGAAAACCTCTTCTACGTCCTCAACACAAAAATCAGCGTTTGAAGTTTGCAAATGAACATAGAGACAAGCCTGAAAGAAAAAGTGCGTGACAGACAGCCCAGAAATCTCAAAGAACTGGAAGACTTTTGTAAGGAAGAATGGGCAAAGATACCTCAAACAAGAATTGAAAGACTCTTGGCTAGTTACAAAAAGCCTTTACAAGCTGTGATACTTGCCCAAGGGGCCAGTACAAGGTATTAACTCTGCAGGGTGCCCAAACTTTTGCAGACCCCATTTTTTTGTTTTCTGTTATTTTGAAAGTGTAAATGATGGAAATAAAATCTAACTTTTTTTGACTTATTATAAGGATGTCTAATCTGTCATTTGATTCCTTTTGGAGATTTTTCCATCTTTTCTTGGCGTCTTTATGCACATTAATACATTTTTTTACCTGGGGTGCCCAAACTTTCGATCCCCACTGTATTTGTTTGTCAAATTTTAGACTGCTGTCTAGTTTTACCCCCAGGTTTTTGACAACATGGTTGAGATGGGGGGCCAAAGCAAAAGGACCAGGAGCTGAGACACTGGGCAGGTTGGATGTGCCGAACACAATACATTCACTTTTATCCTTATTCAAACGGTGGAAATTCTGGAACAGCCACAATTTGATGTCCTCTAAGCATCTGTTGATGGACTGAAGACTTTTAGGACGAGCAGGGACAACCGGAAGGTAAACCTGTAGGTCGTCTGCGTACAGATGAAAAGACATTTTCTGCTTTGAAATAACTGCACCTAACGGCAACATATACAAGGAAAATAAAACAGGGCCCAAAATGGAACCTTGTGGCACACCAGAGGTCAAGGGAGTCGAGGAGGAGGAGAGGTCACCAATCCTGACAGATAAAGTCCTCTCTGTTAAATACGACCTAAACCACTGCAGCACAGGTCCCTGAAGCCTAACCTGTTGTTCCAGACGTGTCAGGAGGACTGAGTGGTCCACGGTGTCAAATGCTGCAGTAAGGTTCAGCATTATGAGCAGCACTGGCTTTTTCTCATCAAGGGACAAGAGAATGTCATTTTGTACTTTGAGAAGAGCGGACTCAGTGCTGTGTCGTGTCCTAAAGCCAGACTGAAACTTTTCAAAAATCTGATTGTTCTCCAGAAAAGACTGTAACCGTAAGAAAACAATCTTTTCCAAAACCTTGGATAGAAAAGGTAAATGGGACACAGGTCTAAAATTTGACATAACAGTAGGATCAAGGTTGGGTTTTTTTAGTAGAGGCCTGACCACTGCGTGCTTGAATACAGTTGGTACAGAACCTGAACTCAGACAGCTGTTTATAAATGAGAGGAGGCATGGGTGTTAAAAACCTGTTTAAGCATTTTAGATGGGATAATGTCCAGAGGACAGTTGGTCGGTCTCAGCCCCTGGACCACATCAGAGAGGAGAGAGAGTGACACTGGCTCAAACACATTAAACACAGAGAGGACAGGAGAAGAGCACAAGTCAAAGCTGTTAGACATGTTCTTAATGCTCTGTTTAACAGAGGCTACTTTATCAACAAAATAATGGAGGAAATCATTACAGGTTGACTTTGAGGCCTGCTGTAGAGCATTATTAGATGGATTTATAACAGACTGAATTGTGTTGAATAGCGCTCTTGGACGATTAGAGCTGGTGGAAATGACATTAGACAGATACTGACATTTAGCTGCTTTGACTGCATTTTGATATTAGCTGCTTTGACTGCATTTTGATATTCAGTAAGACTGTCTCTCAATATACCCAGTGAAACATGTAACTTGTCCTTTTTCCACTTGCGCTCGGCCTGCCTGCACCTCCGTCTAAGAGCACGGGTGGTGTCATTAAGCCAAGGCTCTAGTTGAGTCCTGACAGCTCTGCACCTGAAAGGAGCAATGATGTTAAAAATCTCTGAGCAGGTGGAGTTGAAGGAGGAGATGAAGACTTCTGTGCAGAGTGGGAAGACCACTTTGTCCTGAGAGTAAAGAGTGGTGTTCATAAAGGCAGCAGCAGATTCTCCAGCTGTGGTGGAAGTGATGATGCGGCGGTGACCAGCTGGAGTAAGGGATTTTGCTGCAGGGACAGGGCCTTTGAATTCAAACATAACAGGAAGGTGGTCTGAAATGCAAATGTCACTTATTTCTGAGATTAATACAGTGAGTCCGTGAGAAATGATCAGGTCCAATGTGTGACCGAGCTGGTGTGTGGGAGCATTTACTGATTGTGTCAGATCCAAAGAGATCAGAAGGCTCTGAAAGTCATTGGACAGCTGACTTGATGGGCAGCAAACGTGAATATTAAAATCACCACAAATTAACAAACTGTCATATTGTGTTCGTAATTCCCCAAGTAACTCAGAGAACTCTGGAATGAAATCCTTATTATATTTTGGAGGTCGGTAGACAACAGCACACAGTAGAGGACATGCAAATGGAGCCAGGAATAGCTGAAGCTCAAAGCTACTATAGTTCTTAGATGGAAGTAGACAACAGTTCAAATGTTGTTTGAAAACAAAAGCCAGACCACCACCACGACTGGACACTCGCGGCGTACTCAGGAAAGAGTAGCCGGGAGGTAGGAGCTCCGAGAAAGCGCTGTTATCACCTGGTTTTAGCCAGGTCTCTGTGAGCAGGAGAAAATCCAGGTTGTGAGTGGAAATCAAGTCGTTCAGGATGAAGGTCTTGTTTGTGACCGATCGGGTGTTAATCAAAGCTGCGTGCACCGACCTACAGTTCACCGACTGCAGAGCGGCATGATTGAGCGGGCGGAGATTCCCTCGTACGCAGCCCCGCACCTGAATCCTCACCGGCCGGCAACACGGAAGCAAACACCCAGCGTCAGGGAGAGCTGGTCGGAGCCACCGATAGCTGAACTCTAAGGAGCGGCGCAGGTCAAATTTTCCGCACACCGTGAATTTTCCATTCAGCGAACAGCCAGAAACATCCGTACATAGTGAAGCCAGGTAAGCCTTGAATCTTACGAGCACTCCTCCTCTTTTCCCGCGTCTCTGCTTCTTGTTGCGATGCAACGTGCAGAAAGGACGCCACAGATAGGCTGGCACAGCGGCTAAGAGAGGCGTTTTTGAATGTCCATATTTAACAAAATCAGACAGGTTGTTCACCGTATCCCGTATCTTTAGCAGGGTCAGGCGTTCATACATCAATAGCAATGACACATTATTAATGACACACAGGATAAATACAATAATTAGCAGGAAAGTCAAGAGACGTGGACAGCAAGCCATACACAGCGGCGCCATCTTGTCAATCTGACCGTCAATCTGAAAAAAAAAGGATCGGCCTGTGACGGTGCTGCGGTGCTCAGCCGTGCTGTCACGCTCCTATTCTATTTTGAGGTGGCGCTGCCCTGCCCCTGAAAACGCCTTCTCTGCTTCTCTTCTCCTGTCAGGCAGCCCTGCTCAGAGGTACATGGCCGTGCACGAGCTGAATCGCTGTAGGGTAGCCCAGCTGAGACAAGGAGCAGCAGAGAGCAGAAAAAAAAGTTGTCTATTAATCCTCCTGATAGATGCATACAGGCATACAAGTTAGTGCTCACCCTGACTATAACACAGACATTTCACCTTGAAAGAAATAAATTAATGAATGAATCAAAAACAATTATCTGGATTTATTATATATATTTTTTAAAACCTAATTCTTGTTGTTGTGAAGTATTTGGTAGTTTTATTAGTAATTATTAAATTCAGTTTTGTGCACAATATATGCTAACACAGTATATACACATTTCACAAAACAAACCCAGCGGTTGACCAAGTGGGCCAGTCTGTCAGGAACTCCCGGGCTACTTTTCTCCCCAGTCCACCCCTGTTGACAACCGATCAGAAAAGTGATTCTGTGACGTGGGCTTTGTCATGTCTGTATCATTACAAGTGAACTAACATTATGATCGGTTTCAGGCGGCCAGGATACTGGAGGTGAGTTCTGAGGTGCAAAGGATGATGGGAGTTAGCTGTGGAGTGGAGCTGCTCACTCTGCCACACGGCCAACAGCTGCGCCTGGATCTGCTTGAGAGGTCAGGGGTCAACATAACACTAACAAACTTAAGGGGCATACAAATGTGCACTAGATGTTTTGGACGCTTTCCTCATAAGCAACAGCAATACTTCAACTGAGAATAAAGTATGTGTTTGCTGTGTCCCAGGTTTGAGACGATGGCCATCACGTTGGCCGTGCACGTGTTGGGATGTACAGGAACCTGTGAGGAACGGGCCGCTCTCATCCACAAACTTATCTTGATGGCGGCGGAGCTCAAGAGTTGTCTGGGAAACATGTTTGGGTTTGCTGCTGTCATGAGAGCGCTGCAGCTGCCTCAGGTCTCACTCTGTCAGATAAGGGTCCCATAGGGGTTATTACTCACAAAAACACAGCTTTGGCACAAAACAATGTCCACGCTTTTGTCTCTTGTGTGATTTGGCAGGTGTCCCGTTTGGAGCAGACCTGGGCCACGTTACGGCAGCGGCACACAGAGGGCGCTGTTCTGTTCGAGAAAACTCTGAGGCCGTTCATAAAGCGTCTGAACGAAGGAAGAGGTACTTCTCAGCAGTTCCCCTCAAAAACGGTCCAAATTCAGTTGTTTATGCTCACACACTCCACAATATATTTTAATTTTTAAAACCTAAGAAGGAAACAGCCTAAACTTATAAGAACACGTTAAAGGGGCTGAACCTCTCAGACAAAAGAGCTTTGAACTTTTAAATTTAAAAAACTTCCAACTTAAGTGTTATAAATCTTCTTCTGGATTTACTACTACTACTCTGGATCTACTGAACACATGAGCAGCGCTAGCCTGGCTAGCCATGACTAACTGTTTTTCGATTGTCAACAAGGAAGCCACGTTAGCATCGCTAGTTAAAAATCTGAAACAGCCTCCCAGATGAAGTAAAACAAGCCTCAACTTTAACAATGTTCAAGGGGAGGTTAAACACCTTCCTCTATAGTTCTGCCTACATTACAACATAACGTGTTTTTGTATCTGCTCTCTTCTTTTAAAATGTTTTTAATTAGGCCCGAGCCGGTGATGGCCGGGAGGGCCTATTGTTTTTGCTCGGAATTTTTTTTTTTTTTTCTTTTCCACCTATAATCCTAAATTTGACCCGGTGAACATGAACGAAAAGTAATTTTTATTGGTCCCAGCCTTCAAGTCCGGCGAAAAATTTATGTATTTGAAGTCGCCGAAAAAAAAATACGAAAAATGACTCAGTGGCGGCCCCTACAAAATCAAAATACATTGGGCCTATGGAAAGTGGAAGTAACTTTTTTCCAACGTAGAAAAATGAAACTTGGTACATCCATAGGACACCTCAGGGCAAACAGAAAAGTCAATGACAGCCACACCCTAAACTCAACAGGAAGTCCGCCATGTGGGGTTAAACCCGCGGCCACTAAAATCGCACCCCTTGCGCAAAAAGATGCAAATCATTGTGTTTTAATCTAAATGGCCCCAAATTTGGTGAGTATCATCTAGTCTCATGTGCCAACCAAAGTTGTGACTTTGTTGTTGATATCTTATCGGGTATGGGTGTGGCAAGCCTGTAACGAGGTGGCCATTTTTATGAAAATAACACGTCTCTTAACTCTCAAACGCCTTCTCGGATCGAGTTGGACCCAAAAAGGCGTTTGTGCACATTCATGACCTGAACACAAAAATATGTAAATAAAAGGGTTATCTTTAGAAATGGCTCTCCAGCGCCCCCTACAAACTTATAATGGGACCCAAGAATTTAGTTTGTCATAGAGACATGAAATTTGGTACACACATCTCTTATGTCATGACGAGCATAAAAGCCAATGACAACCACCCCCTATCTATAAATGTGTTGCCATAGCAACATCCCAAATATTTGGAAAAAGTCAATGGGAAGTGAAAATTTTAGTTTGTCGTAGGCAAATGAAACTTGGTACACACATCCAGCATGGGCTTATGAACAAAAAAGCCAATGGGGACCACACCCTATCACACACGGGAAGGCGGCCATTTTGAATTGAAAATGTGAACCGACTTAGAATACACCTCTTTTTTAAAAAACAACAAAAAATAGCTGCTTCATTCCACAGACACCAAACTTGGGCAAAATGAGCTAAACACATGTATGTAAAATAGACAAGTGTTTTTCTAGACTTTTTTGCTCGAGTTATATTTTTTTTTATTATAATTCGGTATATTTTTTTATTATAATTTTTCTGCAAAATGATCCTAAATTTGACCCAGTAAACCAACAACTAAAAGTCATTTTAATTGGTCCCAGACTTCAAGCCCAGCGAAAAATTTATGTATTTGAAGTCCCCGAAAAAAAAAAAAACGAAAAATGACTCAGTGGCGACCCCTAGAAAAGTCAAAATACATTGGGCCTATGGAAAGTGAAAGTAACTTTTTTCCCAACGTAGAAAAATGAAACTTGGTGCATCAAAAAACACCTCAGGGCAAACAGAAAAGTCAATGACAGTCACACCCTAAACTAAACAGGAAGTCCGCCATGTGGGGTGAAACGCATGGCCACTAAAATCGCACCCCTTGCGCAAGAAGATGCAAATCATTGTATTTTAATTTAAATGGCCCCAAATTTGGTGAGTATCATCTAGACACGTGTGCCAACGAAATTTGTGACTTTATTGTTGATATCTTATCGGGTATGGGTGTGGCAAGCCTGTAACGAGGTGGCCATTTTTGTGAAAATAAAATGTCTCTTAACTCTCAAACGCCTTCTTGGATCGAGTCGGACCCAAAAAGGCGTTTGTGCACATTCATGACCTGAACACAAAGATATGTAAATAAAAGGGTTATCTTTAGAAATGGCTCTCCAGCGCCCCCTACAAACTTATAATGGGACCCAAGAATTTAGTTTGTCATAGAGACATGAAATTTGGTACACACATCTCTTATGTCATGACGAGCATAAAAGCCAATGACAACCACCCCCTATCTATAAATGTGTTGCCATAGCAACGTCCCAAATATGTGGAAAAAGTCAATGGGAAGTGAAAATTTTAGTTTGTCGTAGGCAAATGAAACTTGGTACACACATCCATCATGGGCTTATGAACAAAAAAGCCAATGGGGACCACACCCTATCACACACGGGAAGGCAGCCATTTTAAATTGAAAATGTGAACCGACTTAGAATACAACCTCTCTTTTAAAAAACAACAGAAAATAGCTGCTTCATTCCACAGACACCAAATTTGGGCAAAATGAGCTAAACACATGTGTGTAAAATAGACAGGCGTTTTTGCTCGAGTTATATTTTTTTTATTATAATTTGGTATATTTTTTTTTATTATAATTTTTCTGAAAAATGATTTTCAATTTGACCCAGTAAACGTGCAACTAAAAGTCATTTTTATTGGTCCCAGACTTCAAGCCCAGCGAAAAATTTATGTATTTGAAGTCGCTGAAAAAAAAATATGAAAAATGACTCAGTGGCGACCCCTAGAAAAGTCAAAATACATTGGTTCTATCGAAAAGGAAAGTACATTTTTCCAATGTAGAAATACAAAACTTGGTACATCCATAGGACACCTTAGGGCAAACAGAAAAGTTTATTACAGCCATATCGTAATTTCAACAGGAAATCTACTATGTTGGGTGGAATGCGTGACCACCTAAATCGCACCCCTTGTGCTAAAGGCTTTTCATCTAAACAGCTCCAAATTTGGTGAGTTTCATCTAGACACATGTGCCAAAAAAGTTATCAATTTGTTTTTTGTTACATTTGTGGCTGTGGTCGTAATGAATCTGTGAAGAGGCAGCCATTTCTTTGGGAAATAAATGCCATTTCCCAATTGCCAGGATCCTTCCTTTGGAGGAGGCCCCTCCAGAGCCACGGCTAGAGTTTTAGAAAACTCCTCAGAATCCTTTTACCGTGAAGTTTACGCTTTAAAGCACGAAATGCGATCCTCCGAGTGCATGTGTCCCCGCGGTCTCAAGGGAGGCGAGGGCCTTTATCGCCGCTTGCGGCTTTAATTTTTCTTATGTTTCTTAATCTCAACTCAGGTCTAAACCCTTAACTAATGATCACTGGCCGTATCTGTGAAGTTAACAGCCAATAGCATTCAATCTGGAGGGAAAAAAAGAAAATTTTTTGTAAATGTTTTTTAAGAGTCATTTTTCCAAGCTCACACTGAGGACAATACCAATTTAAAAACTCATGGGCTCTGAATGATTTAAAACATTTTTATTTTTTATAAATGTGGCAGCAAATCCTCCTCAGGTGTGCCAGGCCAGACAATCAGCACTTCCCTGATGCCACATGGGGGCATCACAGTCAGCAGGCACTGCAAATAAATAGTATATCCAGTGAATATTTTTGCATCATAGAACTGCTTAATAAACCTGAAAACAGGATTCAGAAGAAACTCATATTGTACAAAATGTTACCGTGTGTTGTACTTTTCCACTTATTCTTTTGTTTCATTAACCAATTTCCATTCGATGAGACATATTCTGAAAACTACCCATAAATGCTCCTCTTTCCCGGTGTCCTGCAGAGAGCTGTCCTCTGTCCAGCACTTCGTTTCCTCATGTGCTCCCTCTGCTGTGTCTGCTGGAAAGAGGGGCCCTGGGGCCAGGGCTGAGCTTGGGAGAGGGGTCTGAGACTTGGAACACAGAGCTTGGGATAGACTTGGTCATGTTCCACCTGTCAGCGTCCAGGACCATCGCTCAGCTCGGGAACATCTACAGCAGCAACGCACACAGTCAACTCCAGGGTCAGTAATGAGAGCATGGATCAGATCATTCCTTCTGTGTTTTTATAATCATTTGTAAAAGGGTGAATGCTGTGTGGTGCAGGTCTGGAGGAGCAGGCGGACGTCTCAGAGCTGTTTCACACTGACTTCCAACTGCGTTTGCTTTGGGGAAGCAGAGGAGCAGGAGAGAAGCAGAGTCTCAGATACAACAAGTTCAACCAGGTCCTGACAGCACTGTCCAAAAAACTGGAGCCACCCAACCGGACCCGATAAAACCAGGACTGAGCAAGGGATAAACCTGGACTGAACCAGGTCTGAACTAGGGCTAAAGTCGGCCTAAAGCAGGAAATGGACTCCTCCTTCAGGCAGTGTTCTGTACTGTGGTATTAAATTAAATGTTAAGAATGTTGGGCACAAACAGAAAACTGTGTAATGTTTAGTGCAACAGCATCTTTCGTACATGGACTTGATGACAAAGTCCCTTGAGGCAGCTGGTGATAAACCTTGGCTTGCAATTTTAATAAAAATAAATTATATTTGGAGGATATATTTGGTAATATTGAGGCTGAACAAAAACTTAGGGTTTGAGACAGCACTATTAGATCTTGACTAACAAAGATTGTTTTTGTTTTTTTTTTTTTTACAATTTTGAGCCTGGTTGAGCCTGTGCTTATAAGTTTACATACCATTTTTGGTATGTAAAAAGTTAACATACCCCAGGTAAGGTACCCCTTAATACTGTGCCACCTTTAACATCAATGACAGCTTGAAGACTTTTGTGGTAGTTTATGGATGAGGCTCTGTATTTTCTCAGAACGTTAAAGCTGCCCATTCTTTTTGGCAAAAAGCTTCCAGTTCCTGTAAATTCTTGGGCTGTCTTGCATTAACTGCACATTTGAGATCTCCCCAGGCTCAGTGCCTCAATGATATTGAGGTCAGGAGACTGAGATGGACAGTCCAGAACCTTCACTTTATGCTGCTGTAGCCAATGACAGGTCGACTTGGCCTTGAGCTTTGGATCGTTATGTTGGAACGTCCAAGTATGTCCCATGCGCAGCTTCAGTACTGATGAGTGCAAATTTGTAATTTGTAAATTTGCAAAACTGTATTTTCTGATAACATGCTGCATTCATCTTTTCAAGTTCAAGTCTGCTTTATTGTCAATTCTACCACATGTACAGTACATACACACGTGGACAAAAATGTTGGTACCCTTCGGTCAATGAAAGAAAAACTCACACTGGTCACAGAAAAAACTTTTTTCTGACAAAAGTAATAATAAATAAAAATTCTATGAATGTTAACCAATGAAAGTCAGACATTGTTTTTTAACCATGCTTCAACAGAATTATTTTAAAAAATAAACTCGTGGAACAGGCCTGGACAAAATTGATGGTACCCCTATAAAAGACTGTAAATAATGTGACCAAATGGACATGTTAATTCAAGGTGTGTGCACTAATTAGCATCACAGGTGTGTACAATCTTGTAATCAGTCAGTGGGCCTATTTATAGGGCTTCAGGTAGTCACTGTGTTGTCTGGGGACATGGTGTGTACCACACTCAACATGGACCAGAGGAAGAGAAGGAAAGAGTTGTCGCAGGAGAATAGAAAGAAAATTATAGACAAGCATGATAAAGGTAAAGGCTATAAGACCATCTCCAAGCAGCTAGATGTTCCTGTGACTACAGTTGCACATATTATTCAGACATTTAAGATCCATGGGACTGTAGCCAACCTCCTGGACGTGGCGCAGGAGGAAAATTGATGACAAATCAAAGAGACGGATAATCCGAATGGTAACAAAAGAGCCCAGAAAGACTTCTAAAGAGATCCAAGGTGAACTCCATGCTCAAGGAACATCAGTGTCAGATCGCACCATCCGTCGTTGTTTGAGCCAAAGTGGACTACATGGGAGACGACCAAGGAGGACACCATTGTTGAAAACAAATCATAAAAAAGCTAGACTGGAATATGCCAAACTACTTGTTTACAAGCCACAAAACTTCTGGGAGAATGTCCTATGGACAGATGAGACAAAAATGGAACTTTTTGCCAAGGCACATCAGCTCTATGTTCACAGACGGAAAAATGAAGCATATCAAGAAAAGAACACTGTCCCTACTGTCAAACATGGAGGAGGCTCTGTTATGTTCTGGGGCTGCTTTGCTGCATCTGGCACAGGGTGTCTTGAATCTGTGCAGGGTTCAATGAAATCTGAAGACTATCAAGGGATTCTAGAGAGAAATGTGCTGGCCAGTGTCAGACAGCTTGGTCTCAGTCACAGGTCATGGGTCTTGCAACAGGACAATGACCCAAAACACAGCTAAAAACACCCAAGAATGGTTAAGAGGAAAAAATTGGACTATTCTAAAGTGGCCTTCTATGAGCCCTGACCTCAATCCTATTGAGCATCTTTGGAAGGAGCTGAAACATGCCGTCTGGAAAAGACACCCTTCAAACCGGAAACAACTGGAGCAGTTTGCTCATGAGGAGTGGGCCAAAATACCTGCTGAGAGGTGCAGAAGTCTCATTGACAGTTACAGGAGTCGTCTGATTGCAGTGATAGCCTCAAAAGGTTGTGCAACAAAACATTAAGTTAGGGGTACCAACAATTTTGTCCAGGCCTGTTCCATGAGTTTATTTTTTTAAATAATTCCGTTGAAGCATGGTTGAAAAGCAATGTCTGACTTTCATTGGTTAACATTCATAGAATTTTTATTTATTATTACTTTTGTCAGAATAAAGTTTTTTCTGTGACCATTGTGAGTTTTTCTTTCATTGACCGAAGGGTACCAACATTTTTGTCCACGTGTGTACATACAGAGAATCTAAATTTTGTTACTCTCAGACCCCGGTGCACACAAATAACATTAACATTAAAGCCTAAAAATAGATACAACTAGATAAATAGATACAACTGTACTGTACAATTTGTACACTATAATAAGATAAAAAGATAAAATTAGATAAAGCAGCGCAAGCAGAAGGCAGAGTGCAAATCAATGAAGTGAACAACAGTGCAGATAAAAGGTATTTTCTAGTGCAAAAACAAAAGCTTGTTAAGTCTGATTAAAGTAACAGAGTGCTCAGAAGCAATTATTTTATTTAACTGACTGATGATGTAGTGGAATGATGTCAGTTCCATGGAGGGGGGGGGGCAGTGGTGCCTGGGGGCAGAAAAGGTTCGGAAGAAGGTTCCTGTGCCTTTTTAGCTCACACATCCCCAAAACATCAGTGATCCACCTCCAGATTTCACAGTAGGAATGGTCTACCTTTCATCATAGGCCTTGTTAGGACTCGTCTCCAAATGTAACGTTTGTTCCAGAGGTTTTGAGGCTATCTGTACTGTTTGGCGTATGGTAAGCGGGATGCTTTGTGGCATTTGCGTAGTAATGGCCTCCTTATTGTGAGTCTTGAAACAACCACACCACTTTTTTCACTTTTTTGTGGGTTTTTCTTTGCATCCCGAACAATGTTCCTGGCAGTTGTGGCAAAAACTTTGTTGGTCTACCTGACCTTGGTTTGGTTTCAACAGAATCCCTCATGCAGAACACTGCTGATTCTCAATTCTTTGGATTTTTTTTTATATCCCTTTCCTTTTTCCTACAGTTCAGTTACCTTTTCCCGCAGATGACAATTCTTTTGCTTTCCCCATGACTCAGAATACAGAAAAAATCAGTGCACACTTATTAACAGAATTAAACACAATTTTTGACAGAGTTTGACAATAAATGACTTCAGCCAACCACTTACTAGCGAAAAGAAGTTTTTTTAAAAATGGACCAAAATGTTTTTAATTCTGCTAGGGTATGTGAACATATGAGCACAACTGCATAATGGAGCTTACTTACATCCACGCAGTGAAATCTCTGAGGTCATCTGAAGTAATCTTGAAGGAAGACAAAGTCACTGATCCAGTCCAGTCTCAGACAAGTTATATTACAGAAAAGGCACATGATTTTATTTGAATAATGGGAAGGGTTTTTAATATTGAAATGTAAATATAAAGATTAATGAAGAATAATGCAGATTTTCTGTTTTAGTTCAAAGGTTTATTTATTTTGACTCTACAGTTAATAATGATTAATGCTACATCTGAAATGTGACAAACAAGGCACAGAGTTTGTTTAACCTTGACTTTTGTCAGTGACTAATATTTCTGTAAATAAAGGGCTCTACTCTGCTCTTGTGCTTTTTACTGTTCTTCATGAAAGACTGAGTTTAGAATTTAAGAACACCTGTCAACACCAAAACCGATTACAAAAGCTGAGTGAAGTACCCTCAGAAAGTCTCCTAGAAGATGTGAATGCAGCATTAAGAAGCTGTACGAGTATGGCACCGGAAAGAGGTTATTATACAGCTAAAGCTACGTTAAACAGCAGTTTGGAGAGGATTACTTTGTTTCTGCTGCATATATGGAAAAGGTGCTTGGATGGCCTATGATCAGGTACAAAGATATCACAGCTTTTCAAGATGATGCACTCTTTGTGCGTGGTTGTTGCAATGCAATGGCAGATCTACAGTACATTCAAGAACGTCTCGGGTTACTTGACTGTAACCCTGTTCCCTTAAAAAGCGGGAACGAGATGCTGCGTAGCATTACGCTGTGGGGAACATTCTTTGTGTGACGGGTTGTGAAGCAAGTGTGTCAAACACGCCAAGAATTAACTCATATAATCTCTGTTGGTGACGCAGCTCATCAGCGGCAGCCTCTGTTCAGCGCATCTGAACAGAGGGTTGCGGAAGCGTCTTCAGGTCAACTTTGTCTGAAGAACGCCCGAACACGCCCAGTGCGGCATTGCAGCGCAGCATCTCGTTCCCGCTTTTTAAGGGAACAGGGTTACAGTCAAGTAACCCATACGTCCCCTATCAAAAGCTACACTCGATGCTGCGTAGCATTACGCAATGGGGAACGAGAATACCAACGCCGCTGCACTCTAAGTGTCTGGACCCCTCGGGTTGTGAAGTGTGCACAAACACAAAGAGGTCTCAAACACAATTTTTGGGATGATGACTCAAGGACATGCGAGCCCGGAGTAGCATGAACATCCAAACTATAAAATCTGATGAATGTGTGCGGGAGGACCAGCCTGCCGCATCACAAACTTGCTGCAGAGGGGCACCTTTTGCTAGAGCTGTTGAAGCTGCAACCCCTCTAGTAGAATGAGCCCTCACACCTATGGGCGAAGTTTAACCGCGTCTCACAGGCCAGGGCAATGGCATCCCTCACCCAACGTGATATAGTCTGTCTCGTGGCTGCAGCCCTTAGCTTGCAGCCCCAGTAGCATATAAACAGCTGTTCGAACCTACGCCACTGGCTAGTGCGGTGGACATAAGTCTGGAGGGCACGTACCAGACACAGTGAAGTGAAGTCTCTCCTGCTCCGGTGTTGTAAATGGCAGAGGACAGAAGGCTTCAAGAATGACTGGATTTAAGGTCGAGAATGGAACTTTTGGAAGATAATTAGGGTGAGGATGCAAAATGGCTTTGACCAGCCCAGGAGCAAAGTCTAGTGAGCGGCCTCAACCGCTTGGCCCCTCGAATGTAGCGGGCAGCTAGAAGGTGTCTCCCTATTGAAACCTGGGCAATCAGGGCGTGACGAGCCAAAATGGCGGCCACAAAGACCCTGAGTGTGCTAGGATTAGTGTCCAAGGAGAGTTTGTCCTGCAGACACTTCAACACTGAAACAATCTGGCAGTGGACTTGGTCTGTATGATGTGTAGCACACCGGGCTTCAAGACACGCCATCTGCAGGCATAGGCTCTCCTTGTAGAGGGAGACCTAGCACTCAAAATAGTCTCTCCAACAGGGGCTGGGAGCCCAATGTCTCTTAATTGGTCCCCCTCAGGGGCCAAATGTGAAGGTTCCTGAGCTCGGGCCGGGGATGAAACACTGTCCCCTGTGCCTGAGAAAGGAGATCCCTCCTGGTCAGAATCGCCCATGGCGAGCCGTCGAGGAGAAATATTAGGTCTGAGAACCACACTCTGGTCGGCTAACTAGTAAGAGGCGCAACCCGTGTTGACGGACCTTCGCCAGGGCTCCCGGGAGCCGAGTCACCGGGGGAAACGCATCACGGTGCAGTCTGGGCCACGTATGAGCCATCGTGTCCAGACCCAGGGGAGCTGGAGAAGTCAGAGAGAAGTAGAGGGGACATTGTGCTGTCTGTTGTGAAGCACAGAGGTCCACCTCTGCTTTGTCTTTCCCAGAATTGGCTCACTACCTCAGGGTGGAGTTTCCAGTCCCGTGTGTCGCAGCCTGTCTGGACAATAAATCTGCTCCCCCCTTCGTGTGCCCAGGGATATGAATCACCCTGAGGGACAGGACCTTGTCCTGAGCCCAAAGCAGAACCTGCTTGTTCAAGGGGCACGAACGCAGTCCGCCCTGACGGTTTACTTAAGAGGCCACCACCAGGACATGGTAGCCCCTTAGGTGCTGGAGGAAGTATTTCAGGGCCAGAAATACAGCCTTCATCTCGAGGCAATTGATGTGCCATGCGAGAAGATGGCCTCTCCATATCCCTTGGGCTGGAGGAATGCATCTGTCGTTAGCATTATGCAACGACAACATGGACCTAGAATGGGACCCAAAGTAAGAACCAGGGGTCTGAACCACATAGATAGGGTACGAGGCCCTCGGCGCGTAACCCTTATTTGCTTCAGGGAATTGGCCCTTGGATGAAATCCCCTGGCTCTGAGCCACAGCTGAGACGGTCTCATGTGCAGAAGGCATGTGCAGAACTACTGAAGATTGAACAGTAGACATAAGCTTTTATACAGTTCTGATATCAGTAAAGTAATAACTCTTTCTTGTAAAGCCTTAAAGTTCATTATTAACTTTCTGATATCATTGTGCAAGGCCCTGGGATCCTCCTCATTAATTCCCTGATGTCATTTTTGTGAGGCCTTGGAGGCTACTCCTCAGCTCTGTCTCCTCCGATAACAGACACTTGCGTCTTTATCTAGTCCTTCCTGTGTGTGTCTGACATTAGGTTTTGTCTTTTATATTAATATGTTTAAATGAATAATAATAATAAAATAATGAAAACTGGGTCTACATAGTTTAAAACACATAACATATAAAATATTACACCACATATCCCCTCTTCGAGACCTCTAGGTCTCGTCTTTGCTAAACATTACAACTGGTTCATAATACATGTGCATTACAATCATCACACGGATCCAAATTATACTTATTCAGCTCAAACAATTCCCAGTAGATCCCCCTTCTTCCTACCATAATGGCATATGGTTAACTTGTCGTACCTTCACTTAACACTGTTACAGCATGAAATATAAGAATATATAATTACTCATACTAAAATATAATACTTATATGAGTACAAAATTGTCATAAAAAATGCATTTTCTCTCAGTCCTTGTATAGGATGAATAACTGAGAGTCACTCCGTTATTCATCCAAGTCCCCTCTTATGTCAAATCTAAACAACATTTTCTAAATCTACTACATTTCCAAATCACATGAACTGCTCACAAACAGGAACTCCTCCTGTCGCCATGGAAACAGTCCAAGAGATGACACTATGACATTTTCTTTGGGCTCTTCTTCTTACACCCTTGGCTCTTTGAACTTCCTTGACTATCAGCTGCACGTCACTTCCTCTCCTTCGTCCGCTCTGCCGCTGACCTGGAAACAGCTCAGTCTTCACTGTTCAGGTCGTCGTCCACAGGTCACATCCAACACCGCTCTGTTTTTCCTCATGTTGGCCTCTCCTCTGCAAATGTTCGTCTCGACCACCGAGCGCGTTGTCCTTCTCCTACTCCATGTCGTGAGCGATGCACCTCTGCCTTCTCCAAACCTCTCCATTCTCTCCAGAACAGCTCAGGTAAGCCTCTGATTTCTTAAAGCTTTTGCTGATGACGTAGGTCTCGACCCCATGTTCCGTGGAAAGTTTCCAGTGTGGCGCTAGTCCCCTCTCAGATCAGTTTTTCAAGATGTTATTCACGTTAACTGAGAAAAAGCCACAGAATACGCAGATCATATCAAAACAATTTAATGCGGGCTAAACTTTTATTAATGTCCCTTAAATGTCCTCTTATTACTTTTCTACGTTAGTCCGGAAAATGTATATTTTAGTCTCTAATTCTTTTGATGTCCTTTCAATTTAAAGTTTACTATACTTTCCTCAGTGTTATATTTAATAATAACAGGTCAATTCCTAGTTACTGTCACTATTTCCCTTTGGTTCTGGTGAATAAAGAATACATATCCCTGCAGCAGATTTAACCCTATCATATCTGTTCATTAAGAAAATGTTCAATGACTAACCCTCTTAATAATGTATAAACATGTTTTTACCTCTTTTACGTTCTACTAACTCTATATTAAACTGAACTCTACTGAAGTGCAGCAAAGTATAACCTCTAATTAATAAATGTTATATCTGACTAAATTAAGATAGGCCCATAAAGTAATTTATTCTAAAAACTTCTCACAGTTCCTCATTAAACTATCCAACACCTTTGTCACACAACTAACTATTCTTTTAATAAACATCAACAAACAAAATAACCATTAATGTCTCCATATCAACTTTATTTAACTTTATCATAAAATCCTGTTTTAATACAATCCTCACGTGTGACTCGTCTAACTAAAATCTCCTCCATTAATAAAATAAATTATCATATGGACCAACTCTTTTTCAGTTTCTTTCTTAAAGTCTTAAAATAACCTCTTTTCTTTCTATTCTTCTATTTTTAATCTTCACTAATTATTTTGTTTCTTAACTTGTAATTGTAATTGCCCATCATTACATCTATCTGAGTAAATCTAATTTTTTAAGTAAATGACCTCTTTGTTCATGCATTATTCTCTTATTTTTCACATAATTCAACTTCAATTCAAACTATTTAATCTTTACGTAAGTTACTTTTAAATTGTTTCCTAAAGTTAAATCCTCTGCTACAGCTGTATGTATTAACATTATATACACACGTGGACAAAATTGTTGGTACCCTTCGGCCAATGAAAGAAAAACTCACAAACATCGCTCAAACAACGACGGATGGTGCGATCTGACACTGATGTTCCTTGAGCATGGAGTTCACCTTGGATCTCTTTAGAAGTCTTTCTGGGCTCTTTTGTTACCATTCGGATTATCCGTCTCTTTGATTTGTCATCAATTTTCCTCCTGCGGCCACGTCCAGGGAGGTTGGCTACAGTCCCATGGATCTTAAATTTCTGAATATGTGCAACTGTAGTCACAGGAACATCTAGCTGCTTGGAGATGGTCTTATAGCCTTTACCTTTATCATGCTTGTCTATAATTTTCTTTCTATTCTCCTGCGACAACTCTTTCCTTCGCTTCCTCTGGTCCATGTTGAGTGTGGTACACACCATGTCACCAGACAACACAGTGACTACCTGAAGCCCTATAAATAGGCCCACTGACTGATTACAAGATTGTACACACCTGTGATGCTAATTAGTGCACACACCTTGAATTAACATGTCCATTTGGTCACATTATTTACAGTCTTTTCTAGGGGTACCACCAATTTTGTCTAGGCCTGTTCCATGAGTTTATTTTTTAAAATAATTCCGTTGAAGCATGGTTGAAAAGCAATGTCTGACTTTCATTAGTTAACATTCATAGAATTTTTATTTATTTTTACTTTTGTCAGAATAAAGTTTTTTCTGTGACCATTGTGAGTTTTTCTTTCATTGACCGAAGGGTACCAACATTTTTGTCCACGTGTGTATCTATAAATGTGTTAACATATATATATTAACATATGCTTTAAACTTAACACATCTACTTTGTTCAAAACCAGTAAACTCTTCCATATCTCCTACACTGATTAATTATTAGTCCAATTATCGTCAGAATTATTTTTAAAGTCATAAGCAGTTTGTCCCTTAAACAATCCAAAGGTAAACTAAGTGTAGTTCAGAGTTCTGACGACAGCAGCATGTCTCTGAGCTGCTCTCACAGACTCTGTCTCAGATCAACACAATAAAACTTTTGTTTGTCCTGTTTACATTTATTCATTAGGCCGTCTGTTGTTAACAATGATACAAACTAATTCATTCACTTTCTCTGAGTTTCACTGACTCCTCCCTCTGAGCGTTACCATGGAGATTCAGACAAGTCTTTACTCACCACTGTGATCTATATCAGATGAGTTTTGTAATAAAATGCTGTTGTATTACTACTGTAGAGTTTTATTCAGTAAAATAAACCTATAAAAAAAGACTATCCCAAACATTTAATGTAAATCTGTGAAAGTATCATCACAAATAAATCATAATCTAAATAATTATCCCTCTCTTCTGTTGATATTTTAAAGTCCTCTAAACCTTTAAGCTTAATAAACTCTAACTTCACATACATCCCCTCTTTGATTCTTTTTCTTAAGAACCATTGACAAATCACTAATATTATTAATCTGTTTAATATTTCTGTCTCAGTTGGACTCAGTTCTAACTCATTTCTCAAACACCCTTTAATTACTTGGCATTGTATTTGCTTCCTTTAAAATTTTAATAATTAATCTTTTTTACCTGATTTGATGTGTACAGGTCGACAGTGTTAAAGATGACACCAGACCTTCTCATGAGACCTTCAGTGTTCTCCTGTGAACCTGATGTTTGAACACTTTTGATGAAGACTCCAGTCTCAGTGTTGATCTGCAGCAGGAAGTGTTGTTTCTGTAGAATTCTCCTCAGCACCTTTGAATCTGTTGGAATTTAACTTTGTATTTCTGTTAGATGTTGTCTCAAACATTATTTGATCCATAAATCTGTTTTATGGTCTCTCTTGAGAATCTTCAACTCTTTGATGACTCAGTGTTCTTTATAACTCTTATAACTCAGACTCTCTCTAAGTGACCTTTTATGACCTCTCTGTGTTTATTCTAATTTCATTCGGGCCTTTTTCTCTGGACAAGGCTTAACTTGTCAACATTGATTTATGTCTTGTCATCTTCTCTCATTAAAACTGAAGCCTAACATACTCCAGACCATTTTGTGAGATGTTTATTCTTAAACCTTTAACATTTCTCACTCCTCAGTCGATGCTTTAATCTCAGACACTTACATCAAACACTGCTATGTTAGTTTTTAAACCTGTGTTGTAAAAGTATTATCTGTTTTCAGTTTTACATTGTCATATCCTACATGTCTCAAAAACCTAATACATCTACAAATAACATCAATAGGTTAGTTGTACTTGAATCTGTTTTCAGTTTTATAAATGTATCTGTTGATTTTAAACAGTCAGCTTTTCTTCTTTGGGCTGATCATTCTTTTATTAACTGTTTAACTGTTTTTTCCTTGTTGTTTTATTAATTCAGGACTGAAAGTATTACTTCATATTTTGTTCGAGTCTGTGTTCAGATGAATTTAGGACTTGTCAGAAATGTGTGTAACTGATGTGTGATATACATTGTTACTGGAAAACCCCTGTTTTCACTGAAGTCTTTTTAAATCCAGACACTGCTGAAGCTAATTATCTGTAACATAGTGTTAAACCTTCTTCAATCTTGTCTAATTTTAAACTATATTAAACCATTGGTTTCTTATACTACTGAGGTATTGTGCATCAGTTCTTCTGATGAGTCTCTTCCATCTCTCTGCTGTGTATAGATGGAACATCTTTATTTTTTTTTTTTTAAAGATTTGTTTTTATTAACATGTGTACTTACAGGATGTTAATGAAGTGTACAAAGGATCTACAGTTTGATACATTGAAAGTCATATTTTAGCAAATGGAATATACACAAATGTTTAATCTTGCAGCTAAGCTTATAATTTACTTATTGCTTACATCCTCAGTACAAGAATGAACATTTTCAAATTTTGAACATCAGAAGAGAAAACCATAAGAAAAGAAAATAAAAAATAAAGTAAAAAAAAAAATAAGTAAATAAAACCAATACGAAACAAAAACACAAATATTACACTAACCACACCCACCCCACCCTCCCACCCTCTTCCCTTGTATGGTTATCGGTTTCTTTTCATTTATATTTTTAAGCAGTCTATATTTATACATATATCCATCTGTATGCTTACATACCTAAATAGATCTACACATTACTCACAGTAAATGCATCAATGAGGAAGTTATACAAGGTAGACCTGCAAAGGGCTAATTTGCATCCGGTCCAGGAGGACTCATACTAATATGGTCAGTCAATTCTAGGGAAGGTAAGATGTCTATGAAGGGGCCCCAGATTTCTCTAAAGGCTGCATGCTTCCCTCTCACATTATATAATATCTTTTCAGGTGTGCAGTAAGACACAAGCTCATTGATCCAATGTTTTACTATTGGTGAATTTTCAGATTTCCAGTTGATCAGAATACATTTTTTAACTGCAGTGCTTGCAAGTAAGATAAAGTATTTTTTGTAGTAGTTCACATTAATAGAGCTTGTGTCCCCCAGGATCCATAGTTTTGGGTCCTGTTCAATTTGGCTTCCTATTACCGGGATGTTAATTCAATGACACGTTTCCATAATTTTTCTATCACTGGGCAACTCCATAGCATGTGTATAAGATCACCATCAGTCATTTTACATCGCTGACATTTGGAAGAAATTCTGCTGTCAATTTTATGTAACCTGTAAGGAGTGTAGTATGTCCTATGGAAAATATTAAATTGAATTTGCCTGTGTTTTGTGGAGATTAGCACAGTCTGTGCTTGTTCCAATAAACGACGCCAATCAGTCTCCTCATAAACACAGTCTAGGTCTTGTTCCCATTTCCCTTTTGTGGATGTTTTATCATAAATCGTAAATTTCCATTGATGATACCGTATACAGAAGATATTATTCCTTTGTTGATCCGTGTAATTTATTACATAGGTGGAATTCAAGAGGAGTTTCTTTCGGGATATATGGGAATGTGTCTTTGGATTTCTCCTTAACCCAATCTCTAATTTGTAGGAATTTGAAGAAACTTTCTTTGGAAAGGTTGAATTTTTCATTTAGTTGTTGGAAGTTAGCAAAAGTATCATCAATGTATAAGTCAGCAACTGTACGGATTTCTCTTTCCTTCCACCCCCGCAATACTGGGTCAGCTATGTGGTGTGAGAGATTGGGATTACCCCACAAAGGTGCCCTTCTAAGACAAGAAATATTTGTGTCGAAGTGAGTGAGATTCTTGCCAAGCAGCAAATGTGTTCAGTATTATTGAGTTGTTTGTGAGAGTGGCTAAACATTTTTGTGCCTATGAATGGAATATCCTTTAAAGCCATAGATTTCATCTCATGTTGTTCTATTGGGACCCATCTTACCTCACTGTTATCTGCATGCAGCCAGATCCAGATCGATCTGTACTGAGAAGCGAGATAATAATTCCTAAAATTTGGTAAGTTGAGTCCTCCTTGAATATGGAGCCTGTAGAGAGATGAGTTTGACCTAGGATTTTTCTTTGCCATATAAAAGAAGTTAAAATTTTGTTAAGTTCTTTGAAGAAACTTTTGGGGACATTCATCGGAAGACATTGAAATAGGTAAGTGAACTTGGGTAAAATGCTCATTTTGATAGTATTAATTCTGCCTATGAGAGACAGTGGAAGATCAATCCATCTTTGAAGGTTAATTTTAGTTTGTTCTAATAGTTTTATATAGTTCTGTTGAAATATATGTTCATTCGATTTACCAATCTGTATACCCAAATATTTGAAACCAGTACTGCACCATTTTAATGGGTCAGTGAGAGCTCTAATATTATTGTCCTGTATATTCAATGGTAAGATCTCACTTTTAGTGTAATTTAATGTATATCCTGAGACTGCACTATATTCTTTGAGGCATTTTAGTAAAGGAGGGACTGATGTTTGTGGATCAGTTATATATAATAAGAGGTCATCTGCATATAAAGAAAGTTTATGTTCATTTGTGCCAAATTTAATTCCTGCTATGGATATGTTAGAGCGGATGGCGATGGCTAATGGTTCAATTGCAAGTGCAAAGAGCAGGGGGGAGCTTGGACAGCCTTGCCTGCACCCTCTGGATAGTGAGAAAGTGTTAGACAGAATGTCATTTGTTAAAATATTAGCTTTGGGGGCATTAAAGAGTGTTTTTACATATTGAGCAAATTTCTCTCCGAAGCCCATAGTCTCTAGGGTCCGAAATAAAAAGCTTGGTTCAATCCTGTCAAATGCTTTGTTTGCATCCATAGACATTATTAGCATAGGATTTCGATTTTTTGGGCGGTGTTCAGTAGTATGTAGTAGTCGGCACATTATCTGCTCCGTATCTGTTTTTAATGAAGCCTGTTTGGTCAGCGTGAGTTATCTTTGGGATAACATTTTCCAGTCTGAGAGCGATTAGTTTGGATAGTATCTTATAATCTGCATTTAAGAGGCTGAGGGGTCTGTATGAGTCACATTTCTGTTTGTCCTTGCCTGGTTTTGGAAGCAGTGTGATCGTTGCAATTTCCAATGATTCTGGTAATTTTTATTTTCTAGAGCTTCTGTAATCATGTTCGTGAGCGGAGTTAGTAGTTTTTTTGAAAAGGCCTTATAATACTCGATCGAGAAGCCGTCTGGCCCGGGAGGTCTTGTTATTTTGTAAAGATTGAATGGCTTTGAGTACCTCCTTTTCTGATATATCTGCATCAAGCAGATCTCTATCCTCATCTTGTAATTTGGGAAGGGTTATTCCATCCATGAACCTTTTGCTCCAATATTATCAGCGTCCTGCCCAGTTTTATATAAATTTTCGTAAAATTGTTTGAATTCTGCATTAATGGATGGTGAATTATCAAGAGTCTGCCATCTTCTGTTAATATTGAGTGTATAAATTTATCAGATGTTTCCTTTTTAATTTGCCATGCCAAAAGTTTACTTGTTTTGTTTCCGAATTCATAATAATGATATCTAGTTCTGGCCATTGCTGCTTCTTCTTTGCTTGTACATAGATTATTATATTGCATCCTTGTTTTTTTTAGTGAGTTAAGGTGTTCTTCCTTTTTGGTGTCAATGTAATCCTGTTCCTGTTTTTTAATATCACTTTCCAATTTGGTTAATCTCTCTAATTTGTTTTACCTTGTGGGCACTGTATGATAAAATTTGGCCTCTCATGTAGGCTTTAAGAGCTTCCCAAATGTTGGCATGAGAGGAGGAATTTGAATTGGCATCAAGAAATATTTCAATATTGGTAGTCATATATGAAATAAACTCAGGATCTTTCAACATGTAATTTTTGAATCTCCACCTACGGATTGTGGGTTGTGGAATATCAACCAACCATGAGAGTTTTATGGGATTATGATCTGAGAAGGTAGCTGGTAGATAGGAGCATTCTATCACTGTGGCTATCATATCTATCGGCATCAGGAACATGTCAATTCTGGAGTGTGTATTATGGGTAGGTGAAAAGAAAGAGAAATCCCTCTGGTTTGGATTAAGATTTCGCCACACGTCAGTTATGCCTATGTCTTTCATACCTTGGTTTAGTGCTGTTGCTGCCTTTGATAATAAAGATGTTCTGGGTAGTGATCGATCCAAAAGAGGATTTAAGACCAGATTAAAGTCTCCTCCCACAACATATTGACCCCCAATTGTAGCCAGTTTCATAATCAGATTATTAAAGAACAACGGGTCATCATAGTTGGGCCCATATATATTCACTAAGGATATCTTGTTCCTATTTATTTCACAATTTACAAGTACAAATCTGCCGTTTTTATCCTTTTCAACCGAATTTAATTTAAAATTCAGGTGTTTATTAATGAGCAAGCGACACCTCTTGCTTTTGAGGAGTAAGAGGAAAAGAAAACATTACCTACCCAGTCTCTCGCAGTTTTAAATGTTCGAGTCAGTGAGATGGCTCTCTTGGATAAAGGCAATGTCTACCTTTTGCCTCTTTAAATATGTCAACATTTTCTTCCTCTTAATTGGTGAGTTAATCCTCTTATATTCCAAGATATACATGTTAGTTTACCCATATTATACATTCTTCGTGTAGCTGTCTCAGAAGGATAAGTATCATTCTAGCCGGCTCTGAGGATGTCTGAATAAATTCCTGCATTGAATTTAGAGGTAGTAAAAATAATGAAAATGGGTTTAGTAACAAGACTGAATCTGAACCTGAGAGTAACCTGAATATGTGAGTAAGCGGAAATTTGAGTTTTAGTGAAAAACCATACAAAACCCCAAAACATTAAAGTAAAAACCTGCCTAATAAAACCCCTATAACAAAAACACATCAGGTAGGTAACGTTAACTCTCTTAAGTAACAGGTGTGGCTCCAGCAACTGCTGATAATTAACTGGCCACTCATAACAGTTTATATAGGAGTTTGCAATTTTACAATATTAGCGATATGGCAGAAACAAGAGTTATAGAGAAAATGCAATGTTATCCAATTCTACCATTGCGGTGTAAACCATTACATCACGTAAATTAGTTTGCACGCAGGGTCCACAGTTTATCAGCCAAGGTCCCAGTTATTTTAAACATTTGAAGGTAACCGGATTATGTCGTAGTTTGAATCACAACACTTCTCATCAGCGGACAATACTGCAGTCACGTTGGTTAGCTTTATTACTCACATGGAAGGTCTTTCAGAAAACGTTGCACTTCTGCTGGCGTGGAGAAAAACTTAACTGTTCCCAGATGCTTGATGCGAAGCTGGGCTGGGAAGATCAGCGTATTCCACCCCCTTCTCTCGCAATATCCTCTTCACATCACGGAACTCATCTCTCCTACGCTGCAGGTCTGCGCTGTAATCTGGGTAGAACGATATCCTTTTGTTCTCGTATGTCAATTCTCCCTTGCTTCTGGCCAGTCGTAGGGTTTTTTCTTTGTCTCTGAAGTTCAGGAATTTGGCGATGAGGGCGCGGTCTGTCAGACTTCTTCCGATGCGGTGTGCTCTTTCCAGAGTGACAGGTGAGGGAAGTTATCCTTCCCCAATATTTCCGGTATAAACTTTTCCAAAATCCCACAGTATCACGACCCTCTGCTTGTTCTGGTACATTTATTATCCTGATGTTGGACCTCCTGCTGCGGTTTTCTAAGTCGTCAGTTTTGTCTTTGAGGTGCGCTATCAGTTTCTCCATTTCGCCAACACGGTCGTGCGTATCTTTGATATTGTCTTCATTTGTACTCACTGCGTGTCTGTATCTCTTCGACCTGTTCCGCCAGCGTGAGAGTGAGGACTCGATTTTCGTTAATGTTGTTTGTAGGTCGGCTGTTTTTGTCAATATGCTTTGTGAGGTCGTTTTTAGTTTCTTGAATGGCATCGAAGTTTGGTGAAGGATGCTTCTTTTTCCCGTCCGCCATGTTTTCTGTGGTCACCACGTGCAGTTGCGCAGTTTGAGTTGTGGATTTCTTTTGCTTTTTGTGTCGAAAATTGTAGCTTGCCATACAAAAGTGATCTTAATGGTTTTGCCTCTTACAAACAAAGTAAATTGATGAGGGATTAAATCAGGATAAAGGCAGATGCTAGGTACCACTACCGAGAGCTCACGAGCACACGTCTGCACTCTTCCGCTGCATCCGGAACTCTGAACATCTTTATTTTAATCAGAATTTTCAAAAGCTAGTTAATTCAAATGCTTTCTTTTAACAAAGACAATGCTTTGTCTGACTCTTTATTCATTTTAATTAAGTCTATTATCACTTCTGGTCTGTAGTTTTTATCAGATTTCTTAATAGAGACATTAATACAGCAACATCACAATCCACAACCTGCTATAACCTGTTATTTATAATAATGTCAACATTTGTCCAACAGTTTGTTGCTTCAAAGCTTTTGTAACGGCCTCGAAGTGAGACGGAGCAATCTTTCTACATTTCTCACTTAACTTTTAGACTAAATATTCTATCTCTGTTTGACAAATTTTATAATCTTTCTTTACTAATTTCATGCTTTGCAAATACTAAAATGTGTAACACTGTGATGGAGTCTAACTCACATCACTGCTTCTTGGTCAGACTTTGTATCATATACACTAGTACTGAGTACGAGTACTAATGTACTCACTACGTTCAGGTTGAATTTGATGAAGATAACTTTAGGTCTTTCAAGAGTCGACTGTAAGACAGACTTCTTTTTCTTCCGTCTCAGTCGTGAGATGTAAAACAGAAAAGTAGCATGAGTCAGAATAATACAGAACTTAAATCCAATACTGTTAGACAATTTTAATTCAGACAGAATATTAGACAGAATCAAAAACCAGATCAGAAACCATAGACATTTAATATCTACAGTTACTCTTTTCAGCCTAAACTACATCACATGCTCTTAGTGATATATGTATATATATATTTTAAATATTAATTGATCTTCTAAGACATATAACTCTTGAATTTAGAGTTTAATTTTTCTTTGTTTATGCACAGTACAGCTGTTAACAAGACTCCAGTCCCTCTGTCACTAATGCAACAGAAGGAGTTGAGTTCTTGTTCAGAAACCAAGTCTCAAACTGGGTAATAAGAGGTACCACCACAGCTTCTTGTCTTTCCAATATATATTTATTTTGTCTTGTAATAGAAAGCATATTGCCATTCTGTAGCTTCTTTACAATTTCTCAGAGTCCATTTTATCTTGTTGTTTGTAAATCAAACAGTGTAAACTTGTGAAGTTTTAAATAGTCTTTGTATTCTTTCCATTTTAGTCCATCTCTGTATTAGTTCTGAATCCTGTGGTCATGTGTCCAGTCCATTACAGATTGAATAATCATTTCTCTTCTGCCCTGCTGTTATGTTAACAAGGCCCTCTCTTTCTTGATGCAGCTCACTGCTCACACATCCAGCTCCTCCTGTATCTGATGAAGGTTTAATGGGGGTTGGGTGGACTCACCAGCTGCTGCTTTAGGCCTGTCTCACTCTCTGAAACTGCCTCAGACACCTCTGTGTGCGTTCCTCTGTATGAGATCCACTGTGATCTGTTGGAATGAGCTTGTTACAGTGACATTAGCTCTGCTGAAGAAGACTGGAACATAAACACATGTTATTCATGTTCCGGGGATGGGCTCTGCTGAAGAAGACTGGAACATAAACACATGTTATTCATGTTCCGGGGATGGGCTCTGCTGAAGAAGACTGGAACATAAACACATGTTATTCATGTTCCGGGGATGGGCTCTGCTGAAGAAGACCGGAACATAAACACATGTTATTCATGTTCCGGGGATGGGCTCTGCTGAAGAAGACCGGAACATAAACACATGTTATTCATATTCCAGGGATGGGCTCTGCTGAAGAAGACCGGAACATAAACACATGTTATTCATGTTCCGGGATGGGCTCTGCTGAAGACCGGAACATAAACACATGTTATTCATATTCCAGGGATGGGCTCTGCTGAAGAAGACCGGAACATAAACACATGTTATTCATGTTCCGGGGATGGGCTCTGCTGAAGAAGACCGGAACATAAACACATGTTATTCATATTCCGGGGATGGGCTCTGCTGAAGAAGACTGGAACATAAACACATGTTATTCATGTTCCGGGGATGGGCTCTGCTGAAGAAGACCGGAACATAAACACATGTTATTCATATTCCGGGGATGGGCTCTGCTGAAGAAGACCGGAACATAAAAACATGTTATTCATATTCCAGGGATGGGCTCTGCTGAAGAAGACCGGAACATAAAAACATGTTATTCATGTTCCGGGGATGGGCTCTGCTGAAGAAGACCGGAACATAAACACATGTTATTCATATTCCAGGGATGGGCTCTGCTGAAGAAGACCGGAACATAAAAACATGTTATTCATGTTCCGGGGATGGGCTCTGCTGAAGAAGACCGGAACATAAAAACATGTTATTCATATTCCAGGGATGGGCTCTGCTGAAGAAGACCGGAACATAAAAACATGTTATTCATGTTCCGGGGATGGGCTCTGCTGAAGAAGACTGGAACATAAACACATGTTATTCATATTCCAGGGATGGGCTCTGCTGAAGAAGACTGGAACATAAACACATGTTATTCATGTTCCTGGGATGGGCTCTGCTGAAGAAGACTGGAACATAAACACATGTTATTCATATTCCGGGGATGGGCTCTGCTGAAGAAGACTGGAACATAAACACATGTTATTCATGTTCCGGGGATGGGCTCTGCTGAAGAAGACTGGAACATAAACACATGTTATTCATGTTCCGGGGATGGGCTCTGCTGAAGAAGACTGGAACATAAACACATGTTATTCATGTTCGGGATGGGCTCTGCTGAAGAAGACTGGAACATAAACACATGTTATTCATGTTCCGGGGATGGGCTCTGCTGAAGAAGACTGGAACATAAACACATGTTATTCATGTTCCGGGGATGGGCTCTGCTGAAGAAGACCGGAACATAAACACATGTTATTCATGTTCCGGGGATGGGCTCTGCTGAAGAAGACTGGAACATAAACACATGTTATTCATATTCCGGGGTACCAAAGGTAAACTCTTGTCGCTGTAGTTCTTCAGTAACAAACCCCTGTTTTTCTTTCTTCTCCTTGTGTCTTTTATTCAGTTTGTTCATTTGCAGTATTAGCTTTTTCAACAAAGTCTTATTAGTTTCTTCTCTTTTCTTTAGCTTCTGTAGCCTTCCCATAATCCGCAATAATGTCCAGTTGATCTTTGATTTTTTCAACTGAGTTGTGTTGAGTCTGTAAGTCGGGAGGCCTTCTCTTTTTCAACCATCTTCTCCCACATTTCTTGAATATTTTTTCATAAGCCTTTAGACTTGGGCTGTATGAGGTCTGTTTGGGATCAGAGGCCGAATGTTGATGATACGCTTTAATTGTGCGTCAGCTCCAGAAAAACTGTTCCGTATTTTAACAGTTTCTCTGGCATTTCTGTTTTTATCTTCTCTGTCTCGCTGGAACTGACTTCTTCTTGTTTTATCCAGTTCTTTGAATTCTTTTATTTCATTGTTTCTAAAGTCAGTCACTTTTGGACAGGAGCGGGTCTCATCACAAATCTCTGTCTTATCTTTCTCTTGATCGGGGGTGCTAACTTCGCACTTCAACCATCACCAGCATCACTTTTTCCGGCCAAAATATCTCCCTTTCCACATCGGTCAGTAATTTAGGTGTCAAAATGGATCCTCATCTCACCTTTGACACCCACATTAAACACCTATGCAAGACCTCATTCTTCCATCTCAAGAACATTGCCAAACTCCGTCCAACACTCAGCATGGAGGATGCAGAGAAGCTCGTCCATGCCTTTGTTTCTTCCAGGCTGGACTACTGTAATGTACTCCTCATCGGGATCTCTGGCAAAAGCATCCAGAGACTTCAATACATCCAAAATAGCGCTGCCAGAATCCTGATGAGGGTGCGCAAGCATGAACACATCACCCCCATCCTGAAATCTCTTCACTGGCTCCCTGTCACACTGAGAATTGAGTATAAAGTTTCCCTCCTCACCCATCAGTGTATTCACGGACATGCCCCCCTCTACCTGCAGGAACTTCTCACCCACCCGACCTTTTCGCACTCTGCACGCACTCTTCGTTCTGCAAACTCAAACATCCTCCAAATTCCCAGAACAAAACTTTGCAGCATGGGTGATAGGGCCTTTTCATCGGCTGCTCCGAGGCTGTGGAATACCCTCCCGGACTACCTGAGGGCCCCACAGACTACTGATGCTTTTAAACGCAACCTAAAAACATTTCTTTTTATAAAAGCTTTTCAATGAACGTTTTTTTATATAGGCTTATGTTGTTCTGTTTTCTTTTTATATTGAATTACTTTGATTTTTTAGATGCTCTGTAGCACTTTGAGATTGTCAAAATGTAAAGTGCATTACAAATAAAATTTATTATTATTATTATTATTATTCCCAGATGGACAGACGCTGTTGGAGCCACTCTCATCTCCTCCGACTAATGCTCCACTCTCTGGTTCAGCTAAAATCAGCTTGAATTGTCCCGTTATTTCTCCATTTATTTCTTCAGACAGCGCTTTTATTGGAAACTGTTCAGGAATGTCTTTATATTGAAAAGGCAATAGGGCTGAAGGTTCAGTACAAGTCTTAACAATTATTTCTGGACCCACAACAGCTGACTGCACTGGTTTTGTTTCAATTAGTTCACTTAGTCTCCGTTTTGACTCGTCTCTAAACCATCCCAATATTTCACGTTCTTTTATACGTTTTTTCTCTCGTTTAAAACTTTGATCCATAGCCTTGTAAAGTTTTATATTACTCTCTATTTCATTGCAGCACATTGGGTTAAAGCTGCTGTAACAGGCCACTGTAAAGCCCCATACGTTCTTTTATTCTTCATATTCTTCATATGATTCCTGATCTGTTTCTTTTGAGCTGGTTTCTGTTTAATAATCACCTCTAATGGAGTCAAAACATCTCCAGTTTTAGTAGTTTTAGTGAATTTTAGTCCCATCTTGACTCCGCTGAAGGAAGGAGAATTCCTTTTGCTTTTTTTTAAAGTATTCATATTAATACAACTTCTTTTTTAACAGTTATTCTCATCTTGATGTTTTGCGGGATTCAATACTAGTTTTTCCTACTTTTTCATCGGCATTTAACTGCTCACGAGTCTTCCGTCTCCACAGAGTTTTTCTAACAGCGGCGATGGCAGCCGTGGATTTGTAATGTCACTAGAAACTCTAAATGTCTCTCTAATAGAATAATTGTAATGCTTCTAGAACACACCACAACTAGACCTACTTTGAGATTAATTCAGACTTTCTTGAGATCACCGTCCTTTTTAATACTTCTCCGCACAGCGTTTTTTTTTTATTTTTTAATCGAGTTATATTTACGGCTAAATTAACTCGTGCTTTTTATCTATTACTGTCTTAGTGCAAACCTCTAATTACTTACTTTACTTTACTTTTACTTCTCGCTAGTTATTTTTTTAGCCAGTTCCTTTACTGTTAGATTTAAAGCACAGCTCTAACTAATTTAATTCTGATTTGCCAGTGGCTATTTTTCCTCCAATTTATTATTAGTGTTTAGGCTCTAAACTTTTTCCTTGTTCTTATAATTTTATTACCTCCTTTTAGTGAATTTATTCAATTTTAATTAACTATATTCCTGTTAATCTTTTCTCAGCGCTCTTTTGTTAACTTTCTATTATTATTATTAATTTCTTCTTCACCTCTTTTAATTCTCCTTTTAACAATATTATTTTAATTGTTGCAACCTGTTTTCCTTCACTTTTAAAGCTCTAAATCCAGTTAATACTTACTATCGACTGTTTTCAGGGCTTCCATGTACACACACATGTCGCCGCCCCTCGGCTTCTGGTTCTTTTCGATCACCAAAGATGTACCACAAAGAAATACAAGTGGGACTGAGTTTACAATTAAAAGTCAAACTTATTAAAAACAAACGCAAGATAAAACAGGATTCTATATAAAGAATCTAACAAAACAAAGGCTCTCAAAGCTAATAGAGGAGTTTGTGAGTAGAGTCCGGGGGTTTGTGAGAGGGAACAGTCTTTGAAGGAATATTGTTAGTTGTGATCCCCGCCCTCCAGTTCGTGCCGCGGGGCCGGCCAGCCCGAGTGTTGCTGCCTTCTCAGCGGTCCCAGTGGACTTCGAAGCCCCAGTGCGTCGCCGCAGAAGCTAATTATAAAACACAATAATGTCGGATCAAACGACCACACTACAAAACACAATAAAGCCACACAGCATGCAGGTTAATCGGGACACGTCCCTTCACTTAGCGTTTTTATGGCGATGTACAGGTTGCTTTTCTTAGTCCCCTCTTGGTCCGCGAAGATACGGCCGGTCGCTCCTCGGTTCCTGACTCGATCTGTCCCCTGAAGTGGGAGGCGGTGCTGTGAACAGGGGAAAGGCAGTCTCAGGCACACAACTAAACAATTCGGGTAGGTATATCCTCCACACAGTTATGGACACTTCCCTCTATTTACCTGGGTTAGAAGCGTTGTATTTGATGGTCTTCGAGGTATCTGTGGCTTCCCTTTGCCGTTCACTTGTCTGTCACTCTGTGCTGTTCAATCCGATTCCTTCCTTTTCCTTTACTTTCTCCGTCTCTTGCTCTGCTGCTCTCTCCAGACTGTCTTTCTATTGGCCCTTTTAAACTAAACCCGGGCGCATCTTATTGGTCTCAGTAATTTTGCAGGTGTGGTGGGCGTTCCCCAGCATGAGTCTGTCCATGTGTCACAAAACTTAAAGGGGCCGCGCACTCACACAGAACACACAAAAAAAAAAACACAAAGGAGAAACAAGGGACACCATGACACACACACTCTGACTAGTCCACACGGTTCTTCAGTTCAGCCTCTCTTTTCTAGAGTCTTGGTCTGAACTCATTAGTGGGTTTGTGTCGCTCAGTCGTACGTCTTATATCTCAATTCCAGCGCCAAGCTGAACTTTTAAGATAGAAAAGGGACGCTAACTATTTTTCCTTCCCACTAAGGTACTTTAAACTTACGTTTCTGGCGGTCAACAGCGCTATATTTAGTCCAGTCGACTTGGACAGCGTGTTACCCTTTTATTAAAGCAGGCCTTTAAACTAAATTTTTCTCCTTTTTATATTGGGTATTTCGTCTGTTACTCCCTTTTTTTTTAATTTTCTTCAACTATACTTAAACTCAGCTGGAAAATCACATGAATTTAGGTGCTTACTCTTCTGGAGACCTCTGTCTCCTCTCAGGCCTCGTTCCCTTCAGACCCCTGCGCGCTTTGCCAGGCTCTGCTTACTTTAGACGTCTCTGTATTCTTTTGCGCGAAGAATCTAGACCGTCTCTTAAAACATTTCTTCTCCGGGATATAAACGGCGTTTTAATCGCGTATAATCTGTGGATAGAATTAGCCTCACAATTTTTCCGCTTGCGTGCCAACTTCCTCCTCAGAGTTATTTCTACGTACACCTTATTTAGATTATACCCAAAGATAGAAATACTCCCTTTAATCGATTTCTTCCCTGACGTACAGACTACACCATATTTAGAATGTGCTTCTGGATAAAATCTCTAAATTCCTCCCGAAGACACAAACGGTGTTGTTCTTAGCCTGCATTCAATGGACAGAAATGATTTATAAATAATCCCTAATAAAGTCCCCTATGCCCCTAATCTAGGTTCTTTTGAGGTGAGGTTTTTAGAGTGGTCTCTTTCTACCTGTTGCCCCCCCAAGCCGCACCACAGACACCTAACCGTTCAAAAGTAAAAAAAATTATCACCCTCGATAGTCTCAGTGCCTGGGATGCTTTCTCCGGGCGGTCAGGCAGAAAGAGAGTCACTCCTCCACAGGTCCTCTCCTGGCTAGCTCGCCAATTGTAGTGTCAAAACTGACCTCTCAGTCTTTGCCACTATTGTATGGAATAAGTTATGAACGCAACACCAGATCCAATGCCATTAGAGTCTTTATTGTTTCACAACCAACACAATAAACGACCCGAGTAGTCTCCCCAACAACTACTGATGTTTGAACAGTAGACATAAGCTTTTATACAGTTCTGATATCAGTAAAGTAATAACTCTTTCCTGTAAAGCCTTAAAGTTCATTATTAACTTTCTGATATCATTGTGCAAGGCCCTGGGATTCTCCTCATTAATTCCCTGATGTCATTTCTGTACAGCCTTGGAGGCTACTCCTCAGCTCTGTATCCTCCGATAACAGACACCTGCGTCTTTATCTGGTCCTTCCTATGTGTGTCTGACATTAGGTTTTGTCTTTTATATTATTATGTTTAAATGAATAACTAACTGGGTCTACATAGTTTAAAACACATAACATATGAAGTATTACACCACAACAGTAACCCCTTGGCCTAGCCTGATAGCCTTCAGGGTAGTTAGAATGGACTCGACCAAGCAGGAGACAGATGTGCCTGCATCTCGGTTGAGTCCCAAACTTAACCTAGATATGTTGTACTCTGCGCAGCAGAGAGAACACTCTACTTGGCGCTGAGCCTCAACCCTAGAGATTTGAGGCGAGCTAGGACGACATCCCAATGTCGAAGCGCTAGCTCCTGAGACTGAGCTAATATAAGCCAGTCGTCTATGTAATTCAAAATGCGGATGCCCTGGAGTCGCAAAGGAGCCAAGGTTGCCTCCATGCATTTTGCATATGTACGGGGTCAGGCCAGGCCGAACGAAAAAACACAATACTGGTATGCTTTGTCCTCAATAGCGAACCTCAGAAACAGTCTGCTGTGGCAGCTCCTCCCCTCTTTCTTTCAGAGCCAGAAATACATCCTTCATCTCGAGGCAAGTGATGTGCTATGCGAGAAGATGGCCTCTCCATATCCCTTGGGCTGGACAGCCATCTAAGACCGCACCCCAGCCCGTGGGGGATGTCGTTAGTATCATGCAACGACAACATGGACCTAGAATGGGAAACAAAGTGAGAAAATAGGGTCTGAACCACATAGATAGGGTACGAACCTCTCAGCACGTAACCCTTATCTGCTTCAGGTGGTTGGCTCTTGGATGAAACCCCCTGGATCTGCATCACCGCTGAAACGGTCTCATGTGCAGGAGCCTCAAAGGTATCACAATGGGTGCAGATGCCATAAGACTCAATATTCTTTGGAAAGAAGGGCAGAGAGAACACTCTTCTTGGCGTTGAGTCTCAACCCTAGAGATTTGAGATGAGCTTGGACAACATCCCAATGTCGAAGCACTTGCTCCTGAGACTGAGCTATACTAGACTATAAGTCAGTCGTCTTTATAATTCAAAATACAGATGTCCTGGAGTCGCAAAGGAGCCAAGGCAGCATCCATGCATTTTGTATACGTACAGGGTGACAAGGCCAGGCCGAATGGAAGAACCCGATACTGGTACGCTTTGCCCCGCAAGCAAACCTCAGGGACTTTCACACCCCTGCGGGAAGATGAAATTCCAAAGGTCCTGCCTCTTTGGAGTAGCGCAAGAATCTTTATTGCAGCGAGTAGGTTGCCCACACTTCACACAAAAGCGGTCTGAAGACAAAGAAACCTGAGGACGCTTCTGCGTCATGTGTTCTTATACCCTCTGTTCAGGTGTGCTCAATCACACAGCTGCCGCTGATGAGCTGCGTCACCAACAGAGGTTATATGAGCCAATTCTTGGCGTATTTGACACACTTGCTTCACAACCGGTCACACAAAGAATGTTCCCCATAGCGTAATGCTCCGCAGCATCGAGTGTAGCTTTTGATAGAGAACTAGACATGCCAACAAACTGAGAGCAGTAATTTTAAAGCTTCCATTTAAACTCAGGGATAAATGGAGAACAACTGCTTGTAATATCGTAGAAAGACAGAAACTAAGAGACCATTTTAGAGATGTTGTCAACTTCATTCAGTACCAAGTTAAAATCATTTCAGATCCAATATTTGGGTCCATTCAAAATGTAGAGATGGGAACAATTGGTAAACCCAAAGATGTCTACAAATGGAAATCACAATCCCAGTCAAACCTAAGTTGAAAGGGGACAGTTTTGCTACCAGTGTCACCAACGTTGACAAAACACTTGTTGGGGAAATCCAAAAGGCAAATGCTGAACAGTCAATCAGCCGGTTCAAGTGTATCTCCAGCACCTGTTTGTTCTGTTCACAAAAAAGAAAAAAAAATAGAAACAAGCTCAATACCTTGAAGATCTTTTTTGGAAAAGATGGATAAAAGAGTACATATCTTTGTTGCAGGAAAGGCAAAAATGGACGAAAGAGAGACGTAATCTTATGCCTGGTGATATTGTACTCATTGCAGATTCTACAGCCCCATGCAATTCTTGGACTCTTGGAAGAGTACTAGAAACTTTCCCAGACAAAAAAGGTTTAGTTAGTTAGTTAGTCAGTACGAATTCAAACCAAAACAAACACAATCGGAAGACCAGTAACAAAGCTTTGCCTTTTATTGGAAATGTGGAAAAAAGGTTCACATGCTTATTATTTAAAAGAAAACAGGGTTAATCATGTACTGATACTGTATAATGAACTCCCTGATGGCTTGATGGCTCCCTATGTAAATATATGGATTGAATTGTTTATACCCTACGTCATTAACAATTAGGGGCCGGTATGTTGGAGCCATTTCATTGTAATTTGTGTTTGTGACACTAGAAGGGTACCTGCCAATATCCCTTCAACCGGTCAAATTTGCTGACAAACTTAGCAGAACCTACTTTGTCAACATAATCGTCTAGCCATGTAAGAGTAAAGGAGACAGTGCAGGATCTAAATGTTTGGTCAGGTTTTTTAACCAACAGGCAGTGAGGAGCCCAGGAGTTAGAGTGGACAGCTATATTAGTAAGTAAGTTTTTTTAAATTAAAAGTAAATTTTATTGCTTTCTCCAACTGCTCCTTTATTTCTGGTTAAGTCCGATAAAAACGTTGACATATGGGTGTAGCATCATCTACATAAATATTATGTTCAATCAAGTTTGTACGAGATGGAGTGTCAGAAAACAAGGAGGGGAAAGATAGAATTAAATCTTGTAACCGATACTTCCTCAATTCTGACAAATGGCCCAATAACTGGTCCAGGTTTTTAAGCAACTTTTGAGACGACCTTGCAACACACATCAGGGGCACCTTCATTTCACCTAAAAACACAACAGGAAAAAAAGATGAAGACTAAGTGGCACAGCGACAACCCCTGGCTTAACTACGTGTATGCCTTGAAAAGTATGGTTTTAACAGATTGATATAACATAGCTGTGACTTTCTATGTCACTCAGGAGTTGAAATCATGTAGTTTTGGTCATAAACTCTTTTCACAGTGATAGGACCTGAGATGGGAGAACTTACCACAAGCAACTAGGCTAAAACTGGGTCATCAGGGACAAGAACAAGGTTTTTATCTTTACAATCAAAACTATTCTTCATTTTACCTTGAGCCATTTCCAAGTTTGCTTTTGCCTTTTCCCCAGCTTCATACAACCGCCTCCTAAAGCTATTGATATAGTCAAGTGGGTTGGTGGGAAGAGGGGAGATTTTCCAATCACTCTGTAACAGAGCTAAAAGGACCACGTACAGAATGGCCAAACACCAGCTTATTTGGACTCCAAGAAGGCCGGGTACTCGGCTCTGCCATTCGGCCTGTAAGCACAAACAGTGAGAGACCTATCCCCAACCCAAAGGCGAAAGGAGGCGACCCTCTTGTTCACCGGGATAAAGTCCAAAATACCAGTCCACCACCTCTCACCGCAGGCAACTCCAGAGTAGTGGAGACTTCAGCCTCTCTCGAGAAGTTGGGTTTCAGAGCCCAAGCTGTGTGTGGAGGTGATCTCTAGTTGGTATCACAAGCTCAGGCTCCTTCCCCACCAGTGAGGTGACGTTCCATGTCCCTAGTGCCAGATTCCGTGTCTAGGGATTAGGTCGCCGAGACCCCCGCCTTTGACTGCCGACCAATCTACTTTGCACAGGTCCCTTACGGTTACTCCTGCAGCTCTGCTACCTCTAGCTCTTCATTTTGTCTTTTTCTCAGAGCCGCTGTCTACTTGGACCCTAAATAACACTTTCATAACATTGAATAGAGTTAGGATTATTTTATCTGAACATACAGCTGCCCTGTGTTTAGTTCGTAGCTACAGAGACATGTTTTTGTGAGATTGCAGCTAAATGCTAACAAACCTGCAGCTACTGAAATTTGCTTTAGGCCTACATTGTACATGAAATCAGTTTATAGCGGCATCTGAACACTAGTGCAATGACCACATGATTATTATTTACTGACGGTAAAACTCTGCTTTATCGTTCCCCCGAGGAAGCTCAGGTGTTTGTCAGCGACATTGACTGTTTTTCAATATCCTCGAACCTCACAATAATGAATTTTCTGCAGTATTTAGAAAGTTGCATGTCAAGTCTTGTTTTGCGGTGTTGTTTGCCGTAAACTGTATATGCCAGTCCACATGCGCAACGTGACGTGACATGTGGTTGCTAAGTCCTTTGACAAGTTGTAATTTAATTAAAATTTTCACTTAACTTTGTGATATGCAATAACTGGATTAGAACTAAACCAGGGAAATGAAATATTTAATTAATTATTTAGGCTATTACGTACTTAATTTGTCAACTGCTGCAGACTGAGATTTGGTTTGTTGGTAATAATATGATTTTTCTTAAATTTGTTTTGTTCTTCTGTATTTTGTGATTGTGTGGATGTGAGTATGTATAGTGTTCTTGTGTGTTTGAATGTTCGGTGCTCTCATACCTGTCGCTGCTGAATCACTTTTTTCAACTATTTTCCTTCAAATTCTAAATGGGTAAAGGTCTTAAAGCTATTCATGTTAATATTAAAAGTCTATTCCCCAAAATTGATTTATTGAGAGCCTGGCTTCTTTATAATAACCCAAAAATAATTACATTATCTGAAACATGGCTCACAGATCCACTATCAATATGACTATCAATAATGACCTTTCTAATGACCCTGTTGTGATTTCTAATGCTTTTAGTTTACATTTCTCCCAAACACCCCAGGTTCAGCTCCTGTTACTCCAGTCTATCGGCAAATTTTCAGCCTTCCAATAATATGTTCTCCATCAAACCAGTCAGCTTGGCTGAAGTTCAGCAGGTCATTAGTAAGCTCTCCTCTAGTCGTGGTCCTGGACCTGATGGCATTGAGGGTAAGTTTATTAAAATGGCCTCACGTGTTCTATCATTTCCATTGGCGGAACTTTTTAATATGTCTTTAGTTACTCGTGAAGTGCCTCAGGAATGAAAAATAAAAGTAATTCCTCTAGACAAGGAAGGTGACACTAAAAATTTGAACAATTATCGACCAATATCAATAATTAATGGTGTTGTGAAATGCTTTGAAAAAATTATTTTTAATCAACTGTCTGATTATCTTTCATGCTATAATCTCTTATCTCGATGCCAATCAGGATTCAGAAAATACTTCTCAACCTCCACAGCACTTTTGAAATTTACTAATAAAATTTTTTATAATTGGGGCAATAATAAATCTTTATAAATTTAACTAAAGCCTTCGACCTTGTTGACCACTACCTGCTCCTTGACAAACTATATAATATCGGTCTTTCTAGATCAGCTCTTCTTTGGTTTAATTCTTATTTCCACCATCGTCGTAAATGTGTGTCCTATAGAGACAGTCAGTCAAACTTTACAATCATAGACAGGGGCATTTCTCAAGGTGCCTCTTTAGGACCTTTATTATTTTCAATTTTTATTTATGATCTCCCACTTTGCTGCTCTGACTGTAATATTCATCTATACGCAGATGATACCGTAATCTACTGCTCTAAACGTGACATCTCTGACATCAATAATTCTTTATATAACACTTGCTTATTATAATTAGGCTAAGGTTTTATTCTAGGTTCTGGAGGAGTAAATAGATGAGAGAATTTAAACTTTAACAGCCGGCAGATTTATTACAATTGAACAGTGCAAAAACAGTGTATTCAGTACAAAAACAAGATTTTAGAGCTCTTATGGAAATAAAATAAAAGTAGAAATGTCTTTGTTGTTCAATGTATCCAAATGTGTAGGATTTTATGAATATCCTTTTCAAATTGTTTCAAAACACAGTGCAGTTGTTTCTTATCTGGGATCCAACGATATGAAGTGGTCAGTTCGGACGATCTTTTCCATAACCCCGAGCAGCTGGCCTCACTGCTCCAGGATTCAGCTTTCAAGAGTTCTCACTGGGTCTGGCTCGCCATCAACTTCAGCATACAACTCCAAGATCAATTCCGGGATCACTAAAAACCAGTCTGCACATGCAGTACAGAACAATGAATAATATAATTATTCACAGTAGTTTCTAAACAAAATGAGATCTCATAACAATTCTAAATCAATTACATTGTTGTTTTACAATGATTTGCTTCAATGAATTCAAAATTAAACAAAATGCTACAAAAGCATTACACAAATGCCAATTACTTGTGCACCCTTTTTTTAAGGCTTTTTACTTAAATTATTCCATATTTTATCTAACTGAAAATTTGTTTTAACAAAGTTTTCTTATGAATTTACCCATAAGTTAATTAACAAAGTGCATAACAAGCATTGCATAAACGTAAATTAAAATAAAATGCATTTCTAAATTATGCAGTGCATTTGTGAAAGTGTTTCACACATACAACACAATAAAATAAACTTAAGCAATCAATTTAGTACTCAGTACCCTTTTTGGTTCAGTACTCTGACTGGTTTTAGCTTTTCAATACTCTATAAATTGCATATGGTCCAGTATGGTTACCATGTGTACACTTAGCAAAAGAGTAGTCTGCTAGCTTATTTCGCTTAAGTAACTCACCAGAGTTTCCAAGAAAACAAATACACTACGCTCGGTTTGATTGAGAGTAAGACACTTTAAAGGCTCTGCAAAGTACATAACTTTAAGTTAGAACTTGTTTAAAGCACATATATACACGTTTTCAGATCATTTGACTCACTGTGTATCGCATTCAATTTCCCTTCATGTCTCACTGGTGTCTCTAGCTAGTTTCAGGCCTGCACAAGATACGTTCAGGGGGAATAGGTTTTAAGTGGTGCGTTCAAGTCATGTTGGAATTATGAGTTTTAGGCGATTATGAGTTTTAGGCGATAAAAAAAAAAAAATAAATAAAAAAATAAAATTATCTTATCCTTAGCATTGTATACTGCGCTGGGTTTAAACTGACTAGTTTTTTTGTGCACTTATGCTTTTTGTACCTTGTGTTGTTAAAATTGCTTCCATTGTTATCCTCACTTGTAAGTCGCTTTGGATAAAAGCGTCTGCTAAATGACTAAATGTAAATGTAAATGTAAATAAACATTAGTAACCATGTATTTACATGGGTTACACCCTCCCCTCTTGAACAACATGAGTCCCTTCATGTCCTTAAATGCTTAGTTCAAACATTATAGATCTGAGGGTTTTCATAGCTACCAAAGGATTCAAGGGCTTGGTTAAAGTTATCTAAAAACCTTTGGGCAAATGATATTAGGGGTTGTCCCAGCTCTGGGTAATGAAAACGCCCTGGGGCTCGTCGTAATCTTTCGGATTTTCTCACAGTTGGTGCGTCAGGGATTGACTCAGTTGTCTGCATAGTTTGTTGGTCAGTAACATTTTGTTCTTGCTCCGTGTCGGCAACACCCGGATCACTTTTCTCTTGACTCAAATCATCTCCTTCAATGTCAGTTGAACAAGATTCTTCCTCAAGCTGTACATTTCCATCTTGAATATCTTGATCCTCCTCATCTCCATGCAGGTTGGTCTCAACTATTGCAACTGGAGGTGGCAAAGAATCTTGCAGTGGGGATGATAAACTTGAGACCACCTGGTCTGTTGCTTCCATTTGCACATCTAAAGAGTTCAGTTCTTTGTCACAAGTCCCAATGATTTTTTCCATTTGAATTTGGGGGTGTCCGGAAATGAATTCAAATTCCTCCTCTGAGTCCGACATTTCAATGTCCTGAGTATCAGTTGGGCTTTGTCGAGTTTTAGGGCGACGTGGTGCCTTGGGTTTAGCTTTGTTGTCTTCAATGTCTGAGAGATTTCCGCACGCAAGCAAAAGGTCGCGATGGAGAGTTCTAGTGGGACCATCGCCTTTCTCTGGTTGAACAACATACACCGGTATATTTTCTTTTTGTTTTATAACGCGGTACACGTTGGACTCCCATTTGTCGGCAAGTTTATGCTTGTTGCGCAAACGGACATTTTTTATTAAAACCCTGTTGCCAACTTGGAGGGTAGACTCTCGGACTTTCTGATCAAATCTGTTTTTGTTTCTTTCTGCTACTTTTTTGGAGTTTTCAAGAGCTATCTGGTAGCTTTCCTCTAACTTAGCTTTTAGATTACGGAGATATTGAGAATGGGAGGTCATTGTGTCTCCAACAACTGGCAACCCAAATGCAAGATCAACTGGTAACTTGGGCTTAGGACCAAACATTAACTCATAAGGGCTAAAACCAGTGACCTCATTTTTTGAACAGTTATAGGCGTGTTGAGAGGTTTAACAAAATCACGCCAATGGACCTTTTGATTGTCTCTCAGAGTACCTAACATGATAAGGAGAGTGCGATTAAATCGCTCGACAGGGTTGCCCCTTGGGTGATACGGGCTGGTTCTCACCTTTTTGATCCCTGTCATGGCACATAGCTCCTTTATCACATGCGATCCAAAATCCCTCCCCTGGTCGCTATGAAGGCGTTCTGGGAACCCATAGTGCACCAAGAAGTTTTCCCATAGATTTTTCGCAACTGTACTAGCCTTTTGATATTGTGTGGGCAAGGAGACTGCATATCTTGTAAAATGGTCTGTGATGACCAACACATCTTTTGTGTTTTTACTATCAGGCTCAATAGAAAGAAAATCCATGCAGACCAATTCCATTGGGCGCGTAGTTTTGATATTAACTAAAGGAGCTGCCTTTTCAGGCATGGACTTTCTCCTCACACAACGCCCACAGTTCTTGATTTTGTTTTCAATGTCAGTCCCCATTTTAGGCCAATAGAACCTTGATCTTATTAGTTCATGTGTTCTCTCCCACCCCATGTGACCCATATCATCATGGAGTAGCTTCAGAACAGTGGATCTCAGAGAAACAGGGAGTACAAGCTGGTAAGCTATTTCTGAGTTGCATTGTCTCTTCCTGAACAAGAGGCCATCCCTCATTTCCAATTGTTTCCATTCTCGCAGCATCAGTTTGATTTCCAATGTTTCAGCCCTGGTGTCACGTGGAGCATCTGTGCATGTTTCCAGTAGCTGAAGGATATGACTTATGTTTGAATCTGATCTTTGGTATTCTTTAAGCTCATGTACAGAAAACAAGGGGGCAGCTACTTGACCAGATGTCTCTGCATCACTGTACGCATCTGGGATAGCATCTGCATTCATGGCCAAGGACTCAACTAGAATGACAGGAGGTGAGTTTTTGTTTTCCTCATTGACAAGATGCTTATGACATACTGCTGCCACTGTGTCAGAACACATGTCATTTGAGTTTTGTGGGTATCCGAGAAGACGTGAAGTGAGTTGGTTTATCCGATGTTCTTCTTCCAATGTCACACAATCTGCAGCCAGCGTCTGATGGGGCCTCCTTGATAGGCCATCGGCATCCTGATTAGCCTTTCCGGCTCTATATTTGATTTGGAAATTAAAGGTGGATAGCGCTGCTAACCAGCGATAGCTTGCTGCCTCAAGCTTTGCTGTGGTCAGAATATAAGTAAGCGGATTATTATCCGTTATGACCGTAAACTCGTTACCGTAGAGGTAGTCGTGGAATTTTTCGACTATGGACCATTTCAGAGCTAGAAATTCTAGCTTGTGAGCTGGATATCTAGTCTCGCTTGGTGTCAGCCCCCTACTTGCATAGGCAATGACGCGCATGTTCCCATCTTGCTCCTGATACAGAGCAGCACCTAAGCCTGTTGTGCTAGCGTCAGTGTGCAAAACATACTGGAGCCTAGGATCAGCAAACCCCAGTACAGGAGATGATGTTAGTTTCTGTTTGATGCATTCAAAGGCAGACTGACAAGCCTGTGTCCATCTGTCGGCAAACAGTTCACGGGGGTTGTAATATTTGGAAGGGTCGCCCTTTTTCTGACCTTTTCTGACAGGTGGGTAGCCGCATGTGAGATCATTTAGGGGCCGGACTATCTTCGAATAATCTTTAACAAATCGGCGATAGTAACCGGTGAAGCCTGAAAAGGACTTGAGCTGCTTTAAGTTCTGAGGCGCAGGCCAGGTCTTGATAGCCGCTACCTTTTCAGGGTCAGTTTCTACCCCATTTTTTGAGACAATATGGCCCAAATATTTTACAGAAGTCTGGGAAAAAACGCATTTTGAGGGGGATAACTTTAAGCCATATTCACGAAGACGATCCAAAACACTTTTTAGCCTCTGTTCATGTTGCTCTAGGGTACTTGAGAAAACAATCAAATTGTCTAAGAAGACGAGCACTTCCCGGAGATTAATGTCTCCCATGCACCGCTCCATTAACCTCTGAAAGGTGCTTGGAGCGTTGGTGATGCCCTGAGGCATTCGATTGAACTCATAAAACCCCAGAGGGCAAACAAACGCTGTTTTAGGCTTGTCCTCTTCCTCCATCTCTATCTGGTAATAGCCTGACTTTAAGTCCATGACAGAGAACCAGTTTGAACCAGACAAAGCGGAGAAGGTCTCTTCAAGATTTGGCAACGCGTAAGCGTCTTTGATTGTTTGGACATTGATCTTACGGTAGTCCACGTTCTTAACTACAACAATGGGGGATGAATAAGGGGATTCGGATGGCCTTATAACCCCGGCATCGAGGAGCATTTTGAGGTGTTTCCTATCTGCTTCATAGTCATTGGGATGAATAGGTCTTGATCTTTGTTTTATTGGTGTCTCGTCTTTGAGCTTTATTTTGTGTTTTACTTTAGTGGCATGGCCAAAGTCAAAATCATGACACGCAAAAACATCACTGTAGGCTCTTAGACTCTGTGTGATTCGACTTTTCCATTCCACTGGCAGAGGAGAGTCTCCAAAATCAAACGCTAACTGCTCCTTAGGAGTTGAACTGGGAAAATCTGCAGATAGGCTTCAACAACCTGCTGAGTTGGTATTGGACAGATTGAGTGTCATAAACTTGCTCTGCAATGTGCAGTTCGGCAAGAACGCAGTTGCTAGGCAGCATAATGTCATGATCTGTCTCGTTTCGGATCCAAACAGGGTATTTGTATGGGCTTGACTTGGCAGTGTGATCAGGCAACAATCAACAAAAATTCCACCTGGAAGGGCTGAGGTAGTTGGCTGCTCAACTATTGCCCATTTGTCTGTAAGTGGAGAACTTAAGTGGGCCAAGCTTTCGAGACACACCCGTTCATGAGCTGGGATGATGCGTGGTGTGTTGCCCCTCAGTGTCATTAGGCCAAGTTTCCCTGTACTTTTTGTTTCGTATCTGTGCTGAAGGATTCTCAAAATCTGACTATAGCCATAGACAGAAGACAAATTCGTATTGTCTCTTCAATGTTCTTCATATAGCACATCAAGAGCATTTGTACCAATTAAAATGGGCAAATCTAAGCTGGATCGTAAATCTGGGACAATTAGAGCTAAAGTAGAGATTTGAGGCTCTGACTCAATGAACTCTTTTGGAAAGCCAATCTGAACTTCTACATAGCCAACATAAGGTACAGCTTGCCCATTTGCAGCCTCAACGTCTAAGTCACTGATAGGTTGAATAGGAAAATCAGATAGGTGGGTCTGGTAAAAGGAATGTGAAATGGTCGTAACCTGTGATCCGGAATCCATCAAGGAATTGCAACTCACTCCAGCTATGTTTATATTAGCAGTGCATTTCCGACCAATTAAGCCTTTTGGAAAGCTAGAATTGTGCCTTCTTGTTAGTGTGTCCAAAAATGGCTTGGTTGTGGGTTTCCGTGTGGGACTTGTTTCATTGTTGGTGCCAGTTTGTCCCTCAACTGGACCAGAAATTAGTTTAAATCAGGGTTACATTGGTCTTCCCAAGCTTTTTGCTTTGCTTTAAGCTCTTTGCATTTAGCTTCAACAACACTTGGGTTTGGCTCACTGTCGCAAGAGGGGGCTATATGGCCATCCTCGCCACAGTTGAAGCAGTACCAGGGGCGGGGTTTTTTGTTACATCTACCAAAGCTGTCGCTGTTTGACTGAGAGTTCTGTGTTTGTGTCTCCTTTGGCTGTTGTTTCTTTTGAGCTTTGGAAGCTTTTTCTTGGTATTTCTTTGCACTTGCCTTTTCCATTGAAGCTTTCAGGGAAGTTAACTGTTCTTGCAGTTGTGCTATTTGTTTTTGAAGTTTCTTTGTAGACAATTGAACAGAATTTTCATCTTCAGCAGCTTGGTGCTGTGTATTGGGATAAGCGTTTAAGGGGTTAGATTGCACCTTTAATTTTGTGAGTCCCAAGTGCTGCTTCATTCGAGTGGATTTAGCTGCCTGCTTGTCCTCCTCAGTTCTCAGTAGCAGCAATAGTTCAGAGAAAGGGGGTGGCCTGAGTTTCTTTTGTTCCAAATGGATTCTTGCGATCAAATTATCATCCCAACAACCCCTGCAGAATTGTTTTAAGAGTTGCCGGTCAAAATCACTATTTGAAATCCCTCCCCCCTTTAAAACTTTACTTAGGGTAGCCTGAAGCCTATGCAGGTACGCAGAAGCTTTTTCGCCTGCATTCTGATTTGTACCCAGAAATTTTGCAAACAGCTCATCAACATCATCCACAGTTCCGTAAGCTGAATCATGCAAGCTCAGAAAGTCTTTAGGACTTGAAAGGGGGCTCAAGTGTTTGACAACATTGGCAGCTGGTGGCAACAGGCTGTCAATGATTTTTCTCACTACTTGTCTTTCAGGAACAGATGAATCTGCAAGATAAAAGTCCACATGACTGCACCAGGTATCATAGTCTACTTCCATATTAGTACATGGAGTTTTTCCAGAAAAGGTCTTGAAGAGCTTGGATAGGTTTGGGACATGTCTGTACTTTTGACAATATGCTCAACAATCACCCTTTGGACTTCGGGTGTGCTCAACTGCTCAGGGTCCAAAACAGGAGGTGTTCCACTAGTAGTGAGAGGACGGGGAATTGGTCCTGGTGGGGAATTTTCCCGCGGTTGTGCATCAAGTAACGAATGTTCAGCCCCATCTACAGAGACAGTTGCTTCAGAGAGCTGTAGTAAATGTGGAAAATTAAGTGGAAGTTCGAGAACCAAGGGAGACACAAAAAACGACAAGGACATTGTGTTAAAAGTGAAGACTTCGAATAATTAAGAATAAAAAGGTGTAAGAGTAATGTTAAAGTTAAATATATTTCAATGATGTTTTGGAAGTATGGAAGAATAAACAGTGTTAAGAGTAAAAGAAAACCAAGAATTTGAATCTAAATAGGCCTAGAATCAGGAAGCTAAAATATAGGTCAAATTTTGTGTCTGTGAGCAGAGCACAGGAAGTCATGACACACAGTGACACACACAGAGACAGGTACGATTAAAGTACACACAGAAGGTTCACAAAAGACAGGGCAAATAAAGTTCACAGAAGGGCATTGCCACTCACAGAGTTCACAGAGGACAGAGACACACACAGAGTGTAAGGACGGCAAGAACACACAAAGTTCACAAAGTACGGGGACACAGAGTTCACAGATTGCTGAGACAGATTGGAGTTCAAAGAGGGCAAGGAGTCAGAGCGCATGTGTGTTGATGCCACGCCTACACTCTCTCTAATATAAAAGAGGCTGGAATCTCCAGCAAACGGGTCTTGCGGATCTCTTTGATTCAAGGGCAATCCTGTATCAAAGTCAGAACGGCATAAACCCCATTCTATTTCACACTTTACTTTCCACTATTTTCACTTCTCACTCTCTCTGTTCTATTGTAATTAGGGGTTGAACAAACAGTCCCACAAAGACTGTCCCCGCCAATTTCACACTGTACTTTCCACTATTTTCCACTATTTTCACTTCTCACTCTGTTCTATTTGAATTAGGGGTTGAACAAACAGTCCTCCCAAAAGGATACTAATTTCCTGGCTGGGTTAAAAGACTGTCCCCGACAATTTCACACTGTACTTTCCACTATTTTCTAATTTCTAAAACTCACTCTAACACCCATCCTAAACCATACATGTTGAGGGCATATAACTATGTTATATTGTAAGGTGTAAGATGTTAAATTGTGAGCAAGGAGTTTAATTTTAATAAGGAATTTAATTTTTTGTAAGCAAAGAATTTAATTTTTCCATGTTAAGTTTCATACTGTAACCTTTGTGTAATCTTTTAATAAAAACCTAGTTTCAAACTAGGATAAAGACATATTCATTCTCCAGGTCGTTCTTTAAATTCCTACCAGCCTCTCCCATAGGCACAGAGGTCTGATTATCAGAATCAGACTCACTAACAGGCAGGCCGTCCAAATCGTCCACTGGACATCAGAATAACAGGGATTAGACCGCCGCACATAAGCCTAAGGTAAGTCCTCTATTAAAAAAAAAATAATAATAATAATAATTGTTATATTTATATAGCGCCTTTCCAGAGCTCAAGGACGCTTTACATATCAATTATTCATTCACTCCACAGTCACACACTGGTGGTAGTAAGCTACATCTGTAGCCACAGCTGCCCTGGGGCAGACTGACAGAGACGTGGCAGCCATTCCGCGCCTACTGACTCTCCGACCAACACCTTCAACATTCTTACACATTCATACGAGGCAAGGTGGGTTAAGTGTCTTGCCCAAGGACACAACGACAGTATGAACTGTGGGGAGAGCGGGAATCGATCCTACTACCTTCCGGTTGAAGGACGGCCGCTCTACCACTGAGCTACTGCCGCCGTCCATATTAAAATCCTTTATAAAAAAGATGGGACTGTCTTGAGGGATAGCGCTCATTAGAGGAGTCACACACTTGGGGCCCAATTTCATAGACGGAGCTGTTTTAGGGTTAGACCAGGCTTTAATCAACCGACTAGCAATCGGGTCTGGCGTCCGCCTACAGTGATCTGTCAGCCGCAGAAGTCATTAATGTGTAGAAGCGAGTACTGTTTTAGAGTCTCATAAAATTAGGAAATAGCAGGGAGTAAGTCCTCACAGAAGAGGCGACTCCTGAACATTGTAACTGACCGCTTGACCATTAGTGACCTTCGCAACAGAGCGCCGTGACCTCACTTTCAGCAGTGTTTTGAAGTTTTGTAAGTTCACTGAGTAAAACCTTTTCATAATCTACCCCACTTAATCTGGCAATACCCTTTAAATCAGAAAGGTAGGATTGGGTAAGACTGGTGCTCCTTTTAGCAGAATAAAGTGGGGATAAGAGCTGGATGTGATGAACTACATTTGGGTCACATGTAGGTTTTTGACATGGTAGCTCGTCCTGAATTGCCTCAATGGCTGTGCCATACGCAAACTCAACTATAGCTGTATTTTTAAAGTCTGGGTCAGAACTAGTCAATTTCACCGTTCGTGTGATAGAACCATAATGTTGTAAAAACTCAGCAAACTCTTCATCAATCTTGGTACCTGATAATCCACTGACTAACACAAGATGGCTGCTGAGGGCAGGTGCAAGATGGCTGCTGAGGGCAGGAGTGGTTTGTTGGGCTCCACTCAGACCCTCTGTATTTTACAATTCTTATTATTATTATCATGTGCATGGACTTATAACTCTGCATGTCATATGGGTTATTTGGCTGGATTTACATATGGTGAACAAGTTAAACTCTATATTAGGGATGGGAAGATTCCCCGATTCGCTCGGTGCATCGGCTTAAAAAGTTAAAGATGCGATGCATCTGTTTAAAAAGTGTGCATCGGATTCAAATTGGCTTTTGTATCTCGATGCATCGTTTCTAACATATCTGCATCGGTAAACCCAGATTTATTTCTTTATAATTATTAGTAGATAACTATACTCTCATTATTTAGAAAAGGAATAATATTTTTAGATTGTTTTCACCCTTCTAAACTGTTTTTCAAGCACGTCTCTCTTCACTGTTGCGTGATGACGTAGCCTTTCACAACACCACAGAGACCGGGGCGTGTCAAGAAAGTCACATAGATTAACATGGCAGAGGTAGAGCAGCTGCATCCTCCACCAAGTAATTACAAATCCAGTGTGTGGAAACACTTTGGCTTTTATAAGAAAGCTGGAAATCTTGATAAAACCCATGCAATTTGTAAAATATGTCGTGCCGCTATAAAATATACAGGCAGCACGACAAATCTGACAACACACCTGAAGCGCCGACACGGTGTGAGTTTGGAGACGCCGGCCGCCTCCTCCTCCTCCTCCTCCTCTCACTCAGATTTAGCTGAACCTGCCACTGCTAGCGGGACGCCGGGTGAGCAAACGATCAAAACTTTTTTTCAATCGAAGTTGCCTAACAGTTCTGCTCGGTCCAAGGCAATAACCGACGCAATCGCCTTTTTTATCTGTAAAGACATTCAGCCTTACAGCGTTACAGAGAACGAGGGCTTCCAATACCTCCTCCACGTGTTGGAGCCGAGGTACCACATACCAGATAGAAAGCTATTCTCCGAGAAACAAATCCCTATTCTGTATGACAAAGTCCGACGAGTGATAGCCGATTCATTAAGCAGTGCCCGAAGAGTTGCAATTACGGTTGATGGCTGGACGTCTTGCGCCACTGACTCGTATATCACTGTCACAGCACACTATATTGACGACGAATGGGTTTTGCAAAACCACGTTCTTCAGACCAGAGTGTTCAAAGAGGCTCACACGGGGAGTAATCTAGCAGTTTTACTGCAGGACGTTTGTCGTGAGTGGAACATCAATGACAAGAAAACAGCGTTGGTCACTGATAATGCTAAAAACATGATACTGGCAGGAGCCGGTGCTGAGATGGACCCCCATGTGCGATGCATCGCGCACACACTTAATTTGGCGTCGTAAAAATCCCTCAAGGTAGAAAGGGTGTCAGAGCTTCTAGCAAAAGTGAGGAAGGTGGTAACATTTTTTCACAGGAGCCCAAAAGCAACTGAAGTTCTGCGTGAAACGCAGGCCCAGTTACAGCTGCCAAACCACAAGCTAATCCATGATGTTTCCACAAGATGGAACAGTTCTTTTGATATGTTGGAACGTTTTTGGGAGCAGCAGCCTGCTGTGTTGAACACACTGTTGTCAAAGAAGATAAAGAAGAGAGAAAACATGGCCAGCATGACAGAGGAAGACATGACACTAATCCAAGAGGTCATCAAATTGATGTCCCCTCTGAAAGTGGCAACAACACTCCTCAGTGAGGAAAAAAACCCCACCATCTCGATGATCTCCCCAATCCAGGCCAAATTACAGAAACATTTCCAGTCAGATGAAAGTGATCTACCTGTAATTTCCCAGATGAAGGAACGATTCAGAGAGGACTTTGTGATCGCTATACATATCTCCAAGACCTCCTACACTATTCTTCAGCCCTTGATCCACGCTTCAAAGACCTGGCTTTCCTGGATGACAGCGACACTAAGGACATGATATTCATGAAGCTAACTACAGAGGTGGTGAAGATGGATGAAAAGGTAAGAATATACTCAGAATACTGTAGCTAGACTCACACACACGCTCACTCTCTCCTCCTCTACCTCTCTATCATGTATCCATTTGTTAAATTTATTTACCTGTGTCTTAAATTATGTCTAGTTTAAGGAAATCTAACAGTTAGTCTTTGGATTATAATTATTGTCAGGCAGGGGACAGGAACACGCTGAATGAGAGTCAGGCAGCTGAAACAGAAGTTGACAGGAGCCCCCACAGAGAGGAAGAGACAGGTTTGCTTTGTTCTAATAGGAACTTTAGGAACTGTGGCACAACTTATAAAACTACTGTATGTTGATTTGTAGATGCATGTTATTTGTCTAATACTGTATGTCAAATGTTTTGTGGTATAAGTATTGATTGATATATATTTTTCAACACAACTGATAATCCCCTCTTCTCTTTTGTTATTAGATGTTCCTCCCAAGAAGAAAACGGCCTTGGACCAGATGTTTGGGGATTTCCACACTGCGAGACCACAGACGACAAAGAGCACAAGGGAGAGAGCTAAGGAGGAAATTTTAAAGTACAGAGAAAGAGATTCTTTAGTTCTGAGTGGTGATGTGCTGCAGTGGTGGAAAAAACAAATGGATCTTCCACTGCTTTCAGCATTAGCAAAGAGCTACCTCTCCATCCCAGCTACAAGTGTACCCTCTGAAAGAGTGTTTAGCACAGCTGGAGATATAGTTACAGCAAAGCGCAGTTTGCTTCATTGTAATCATGTGGATCAACTGATATTTCTTAAGAAAAACCTTAAAAGAGAATATTTAAGTTAAATTTAATCTGATGAGTCTGGTTTACAGCAGCCTGTGACTGCCTATACTAGTTTATTTTATTTTTTTTTTACATTTGAATACAGTTATGAAATAACTGACAGTTTTTTGTTTTTTTTGGTACTTCATATTATTATTGGTTATGTCAAAATAGCACCTGTTTTCTGTTCACTGAGTAAGCCTGTCTGCTGAAAGCACATTCATCTGCTAGCATGTTATGGAACATTTCTTCAGTTTACCTCTGAGCAGCATCCTTAAATTGTTTCACTGTTAAATGTTTGAGCTTTTAAAAGTTTAAGTAGGGACAAAACAGGAAAAAAACATTTGGTTTTATTTAATATTTTTTTGCACTACCAAAGCCTATTTGTATAAGGGTCATGCACTACAAATCAGAAGGCACTTAAGTTAATTTATGATTTGTTGTCTGAAACAAAGAAATAAAAGTATTTGTAACATAATGAAATGCATATCATGATTTGTTTCATTGCATCATACCACATCGAATCGTGTTGAATCGAATCGAAATCGGATCGCACTGCATTGTAACAGAGGTGTATCGTATCGTATCACATCGCTAGCTGCTTCATGTATCTTTAATGTATCGTATCGTTGGCTATGCATCGAGATGCGTATTGCATCGGCCTCAGTTATGGAGATGCACATCCCTACTCTATATGTTTGGACATGGACACTGCACTTTATTTTCCCTCTGGTTATCAAAGCCTTTGTACAAGAGCAACAGGAACAGTGTCAACGGTGTACCATTCTCACAGGACGGCAGAGTGTATGCATCCAAAGTTCTATTGGTGCTAATACTTTTGGCTGGTGATATACACCTAAATCCCGGACCGGCAACACTTGAGCAGCCGGCTAGCTCTGTGGTACAGGTAAGGCCTGACACAGGAGGAGCAGCGCTGACGATATTGCAGACACCGACCCTATAAACACACCTGAGCCCTGTGGAGCGGAGCGGCAGCCGGATCAGCTGTTGGCTCAGCGCCAGGAACTATCGGAGTATCAGTGTCACACTCAGGAGCGCAATATAGAACTTTGCAGCTTACGTACAACCGACCGTAGTACGACCGGTGAGTCACCCCGTTTAACAAATCCACACGCGGATGACCGGCCAGCACTAATTACGGCCTCTAATCGCACAGTCTCTGCGGAGTTGAATGTCTTTCCTCTTCGGTCGGTAAACAGCGCGGCGGCTAATGCTAACAATAAGGAACACGGGCAACACGCAATAAAAAAACAAAAGCAACTACTCTTTTTTCAAACTGTTAATCATGCCCGTGTGCTCTGGGACATTAAGCCTAAAGGAATATTAGGTGGACAATTAAACATCCGTAGTCTAATCTCTAAAAGAGATCAGATTTCTGCACTTCTCATGGATTCCAATTTAGACTATCTATGTCTGACCGAAACGTGGCTTCATAATAACGTGCCAACTAACATGATCGACATTGCTGGATATCAATGCTTTAGAAATGACAGAATTTCAGGCAAGGGTGGAGGTGTTCTGATTTACATCAATGACAAATTTAAGTGTCATTTGGTCGAGTTGAAGACCCAACTGGAATGTCTAGCCCTGAATGTAATTTTGTCAAACTCAATGAATTTCAGTATTGTGGTCCTCTATAATCCACCGTCGCACAGTTCTTCTTTTTATGAAGAATTGTGTCTTGTAGCTAAACAACTTAATGTGTATAGAGAAACTATATGGTATGGTGATTTTAATATTAACTGGTCAGACAAAAAGTGTAAACAAAAACTAAAAACAATAATGACAAAATATAGCTATAAACAAATGATTGAAGGACCCACTAGGATAACGCGACAAACTAAGACCCTTATTGACATGGCATTCACCAACAAGCCAGAACGTATAACAAGGACCTACAATTTAATAACAGGACTCTCTGACCACAATATGACCTTGACAGTTAGAAAATTAACTAAAAAGAGACTACAGTATTTTGGAAAGTCTACTGGTGATGATGGTAATATAAGATTGATAATTCCCAAATCTAAAACACAAATTTGAGTTTGAAAGAGAGTTAAACAATTTGAACTGGGAGCAGATTATGGCCCTTGATGATGTGGAAAAGTGCTGTAACACTGTGACTGCAGCTATCACTGGATTAATAGAAAAGTATACAGTGCAAAAAACGAGTAAACAAAAAAAAAGCACTATACCATGGATAAATAGTGAAATTAGAAAACTTATGAAGCAGAGAGACACAGCGCTCAAAAAATCATTACGTACAAAACTTAATACTGATCTTTTAACGTATAAAAGTCTAAGAAATAAGGTTGTGCTGGAACTACGTAAAGCAAAAGCCTCATACTACACTGAGTTAATAGGCAATACAAGAGGCAACAATAATTCCCTTTGGAAACATTTAAATTATTTGACTAATAAAACTTACAAACACAATAGGATTAGAGAACTTACTATAAATGGCAAAAGTATTAATGATGGTGCCAGTATGGCAAATGAATTTAATTGTTATTTTGTACAGTCTGTTGAAGAATTATCAAAAGATATTGAAGCTACAGAACACATCGATGATCCTGTATAAACAGCATCTAGAGATCCCTTCTGCATTAAAGAGGTGGAGGAGACTAAAGTCTCAGAAATAATTAATAAATTGTCAAATTCTAAATCAAATGACATTTACGGCATAAATAGCTGCTTTCTGAAAAAATACAGCACTACGTTAGTTAAACCACTGACGTATCTTGTTAATCTCTCTATAAGAACCTGGACATTTCCCTCAGGTTGGAAAAAAGCAGTCATTGTCCCAATATTTAAAACAGGAAGCCCGGATCTCATGTGTAATTATCGGCCAATATCAATTCTACCCATATTTTCTAAAATAATCGAGAAAGTGGTTGCAGCTCAATTGAGTGACCACCTTGAAGTCGGACAGCTTCTCCACCTACAGCAGTTTGGCTTTAGATCTGGTTATTCTACAGAAATTGCAAATTGTTGTTTTATTGAAAATGTGAAAAAATCCTTGGATAGGGGTGAGGTGGTGGGGGCCGTATTTCTCGATCTTAAAAAAGCATTTGAAATGATTAATCACAACATACTCCTGTCTAAACTATCATTATTTAACATTTCCCCTGAGGCAGTACATTGGTTCACATCATACCTTCAGTCTAGAGTCCAGTGTGTGAGAGTTGCCCAGGACAAATCCTCATTCCTGAACATAAAGATGGGCATACCACAGGGCTCAATATTGGGACCCTTGCTGTTCAGTCTCTTTATAAATGACTTGCCTCTAGTCGGCTCAGGGGCCAGCTGCCAGCTCTATGCGGATGATGCAGTTTTTTATGCACCCACCAGGACACCTGAGCAGGCTGCTGATCTTTTATCCACATGTATGGCTGAGGTTAAACAGTGGCTCAACCGAAATCAGTTGGTGCTAAATCTGACTAAAACTGTCTCTATGTGCTTTTGCATAAAAAAACAAAATATAGAACGTTTTCAAATAAACCTTAAAAATGAAAAAATACATACTGTAACTGAATTTAAATACCTTGGGTTGCTTTTGGACCCTCAACTCAAATTTGATAAACATATTAAAAAAATTTCTAAAACCATACAAAATAACTTAAACTGTTTTAAATTGATCAGACATTTCATCCCAAACCAGGCAGCTCTGCTGTACATGCACGCTCTGATCTTCTCACATATATCCTACTGTATGACATCATGGGCACAGGCCACGCCACAGTCTCAAAAAGATTGGCTCATTATACAATCAAGCAATAAAAATTATGGATAAAAAGCCAGCCCGTTACCATCACTGTAGCATTCTTAAAAAACACAATTTATTAAGTTTTGAAAGCTTTGGTCATTTATGCTTTCTTAAATTAGTATTCAAGTGCATTAATAATCTGGCTCCGAAGCCACTCAGTTCATTTGTTCAGAGACAGAACAGTAACAGAGCCACCAGGAGTTCCTCAAACCACAACCTTAAAATCCCATACTGCAGAACCACTTTTGGACAGACAGCCTTTTCCTATAAGAGCAGCAAACTGTGGAATCTATTACCTATTGATATTAAGGTTATATCTGATTTTAAATTGTTTACCTTTATGCTTAAATCTTGGCTAAAAACAAAACAAAACTGTACCCATTTTTAAATATTGTATTTTGGTGAGTGTAAGATTGGATGGGTGAAGAAATGGCATGGATGATATGTACTTCATGGATTGGTATTTATAGTTGTATATATTGTTGTGTATAATGCTTTTTTTTAGTATATTGCTATTGTTTTTATAATATTAGTGTAGAGTAGAAAAGCCCAACCAGGGACAAGAGTTGAGAATTAGTATTTGCTATAAACTCTATATACATCACATCAGCTGCAATATTTGTTTTGTAACTATGTTTGATTGTATGGTCCCTGTAATAAATAATAAAATAAATAAATAAATAAATAACACAGCATTGGGTACTTTGATACATTCACTCACAATGGTGTCCATGTTACCTCAGTTGGAAAGTTGTGCAAAATTGTTATAAAACTGCCAAACTGGGTGTCAAATAGTTACTTTTGTTGAAAGAAATAGCTTAAACTCCTCCTGGCTGGCTCGCCACTTTTATGTAACACTTGCTTATTATAATTAGGCTAAGGTTTTATTCTAGGTTCTGGAGGAGTAAATAGATGAGAGAATTTAAACTTTAACAGCCGGCAGATTTATTACAATTGAACAGTGCAAAAACAGTGTATTCAGTACAAAAACAAGATTTTAGAGCTCTTATGGAAATAAAATAAAAGTAGAAATGTCTTTGTTGTTCAATGTATCCAAATGTGTAGGATTTTATGAATATCCTTTTCAAATTGTTTCAAAACACAGTGCAGTTGTTTCTTATCTGGGATCCAACGATATGAAGTGGTCAGTTCGGACGATCTTTTCCGTAACCCCGAGCAGCTGGCATCACTGCTCCAGGATTCAGCTTTCAAGAGTTCTCACTGGGTCTGGCTCGCCATCAACTTCAGCATACAACTCCAAGATCAATTCCGGGATCACTAAAAACCAGTCTGCACATGCAGTACAGAACAATGAATAATATAAATCACAGTAGTTTCTAAACAAAATGAGATCTCATAACAATTCTAAATCAATTACCGTATTTTTCGCACCATAACAGTTTATGGAGGCAATCAGGTTTAAAAATGCCTCATCAGGTCAAGTTGATGATTTGTTGAATTGTTATACTTCAGGTGTTTTAAATGTTATGGACACCATTGCTCCTGTTAAGGTTAAAGTGATCAGGACGAGGCAGAAGGCTTCATGGAGCAATGCTCACTCTGTCAGGGCACAGAAAAGGGAATGCCGAAAGAAAATGGCGTAAATTAAAACTCTTAATTCATTATGAGGTATTCAAAGAAAATTTGCATGTTTTCAATCAAACTTTGCAAAAAGAAAGAGAAATTTTCTTCTCAGAGATCATTAACAACAATAGTAACAACCTGCGTGTCCTGTTTGCTACAGTGAACAGATTAACAAACCCTTCAGCTCCATTTCCACCAGAATTAGTTTCCACTAAATGCAATGAGTTTGCATTGTTTTTCAACAACAAGGTTCAAGGCATTAAACATGCGATACAGTCCAAAGGGCATAAAACAACACTGCAGCCAGCTAGGAGACACTTGGTTGGTTTAACACATTTTACTCCCATTAATGACAGAACAATTGAAAAAACTGTCTCCAGCCTGAGTTCATCCACCTGCTGCCTCGATGTTTAACCCACTAGATTTCTAAAATCAGTACTAAGCAGTTTGTTACCACAACTCACTGATATAGTCAATAATTCCTTACAGTCTGGAACATTTCCAAGGGCCTTAAAAACTGCTGTAATTAAGCCTCTCCTAAAGAAGAGCAGTCTTGATGCTACAGTGCACAACAACTATCATATCAAACCTGCCATTTTTAGGAAAGTCATCGAAAGAGTTGTATATCGGCAACTTAATGACTTTCATATACTTAACAACTGCTTTGATCCCTTTCAGTCAGGATTCAGGCCCCATCACAGCACTGAGACTGCACTTATCAAAGTCACAAATGACATCCGTATGAACACTGACGCAGGCAAAGTCTCTGTCTTAGTTCTGTTGGACTTGAGTGCTGCGTTTGATACAGTGGACCATGAAATCCTGACACAAAGATTAGAGGAATGGATAGGTATCACTGGAACTGCCCTTAAATGGTTTCAGTCCTATCTTGAAGACAGGAAGTACTTTGTTTCGGTTGGTAACTGTGTGTCAGACCAAATGGCCCTGACATGTGGGGTTCCACAGGGGTCTATCTTAGGACCTCTATTATTCAATCTCTACATGCTTCCTTTAGGCCAGTTAATACGCAGCTGTGGCGTATCCTACCATAATTATGCAGATGACACTCAGATTTACATTTCACTCACAGCAGGTGAAAATGAACCAATCCATTCACTGCATCGAACAGATTGATGTGTGGATGCAAAATAATTTTCTCCAACTGAACAGAAACAAGACTGAACTAATCATCTTTGGGCCACAGAAACAAAGAGAAAGTGTCAGCAGTCACCTCTCGTCTCTTTCTCTAAAATCTAAAAAACAGGTTAGAAATCTAGGGGTCATCATGGACTCAGACTTGAATTTCCACAGTCACATTAAGTCAATTACATCATCTGCATTTTATCACCTTAAAACATTTCCAGAGTCAAAGGGATGATGTCTCAACCAGACTTAGAGAAACTTATCCATGCTTTTATCTCCAGCAGGTTAGATTACTGTAACGGCCTGCTCACTGGTCTCTCAAAACGAGGGTTAAGACAGCTGCAGCTTATTCAGACGCGGCTGCTCGGGTTCTAACCAAAACCAGGAAGTACATCCACATCACGCCAGTTTTAAAATCTCTGCACTGGCTTCCTGTTGCTCAGAGAATAGACTTTAAAACAGCACTGCTGGTTTACAAGTCTCTAAATGGTTTAGCACCAGAATATATCTATGACATGCTAGTTACTTATGAACCTCCTCGGACTCTGAGAACATCTGGGACAGGCCTTCTGCTCGTGCCCAGAGTTAGAACTAAACAGGGTGAAGCAGCGTTTAAGTTTCATGCAGCAAAAACCTGGAACAGCCTCCCAGATGAAGTAAAACAAGCCTCAACTTTAACAATGTTCAAGGGGAGGTTAAAAACCTTCCTCTTTAGCTCCGCCTACACTACAACCTAAAGTGTTTTTTCTTTTATCTGCAGTCTTTTAATAATGTTTTTATTTTTTTAATAATGTTTTTATTTTTTTCTTATGTTTCTTAATATAAATCTTGTAAATTGTCTTTTATTCCTGTAAAGCACTTTGAGTTACCCAGTGTATGAATTGTGCTATATAAATAAAATTTACATTGCCGTGGTTGTAAGGAAGAGACTACTACAGGACACATCTTTACAGAACAGGACAAACCTCACCCTGGACCATATTTGCAGTTTACTGGAGATATGTTTGAACACTTCTTATTTCCAGTTTAGAGGCAACTTCTACAGACAAAACCATGACTGTGCCATGTGAACACCTGTCTCCCAGATTGTGGCTAACCTGTACATGGAGGAAGTGGAGAACAGAGCTCTGGTCTCTTTCCCAGGTGCAGTGCCCAGTCACTGGTTTAGATACATTGATGACACGTGGGTCAAAATCAGAATCCAGGAAGTAGGAGCTTTCTTAGACTGTGGAGTGGTTACAGTAAAACACAGTCACGCACAAGATGATAAATACATAAATAATAAGGACAATTTTAAAAACAGCATTTTTAAAAACAGCATGGGCAATGTCACCTCCTGATGTGCCAGCACCATCAATAAGTCTCCGGGACAGCCATACATGACCGTGACCTAACCCTAAACCTTATTTTATACCATCCCCCCATATACAGTGCGAAAACATCTGAAATCACAGTTATCTTGACCTCGAGTGCCCTTTATGTTTGCGTCCCCCCCCAACCGCTCGTTAGTGAGCTTTATTGAGAGAGGGATGAACGAGTTTTTAAGCCGATTGTGTTTGCAGAGTGGAACCCTGTACCTCCTCCCTGAATTCATTAAAACATATTCATCAAACAGTACATGAGATCTGTTGGCCTGTCTGATGACAGCTCGAACATGTGGGGTCAGTGGGGCAGGAGTGCCCATTATCTTACTTGCTGTTTTAACTAGATTGTGAATTTGAGCTTTGGATTTAACTGTGAGATTTCCAAACCAGCAGGTGATACCGTACCTAAGTATAGACTCTATAGTTGCTCTGTAGAAGATTGTCATGATGTTTTTACAGACACCAAACAATCAGAGACGTCTTAGAAAATGGAGGCGCTGATGGTAAATGGTAAATGGCATGCATTTATATAGCGCTTTTTTGCACCCAAAGCGCTTTACATCGTGCTTCCACTCACCCCATTCACACACATTCACACCTGGGGCAGACAGAGATGGGGGCTGCCATACAAACGGCGCTCAACCTTCTCCGACCACCAAACATACCTCTACAGTCACACACATTCATACACCAGTGCTACGGACACTGGAGGCAAGGTGGGTTAAGTGTCTTGCCCAAGGACACAACGAAAGTATGAACAGGGCAGAGCGGGAATCGAACCGCCAACCTTCCGGTTATAGGACGACTGCTCTACCACTGAGCCACGCCGTCCCCCATACTTGCCGTCCGTACTTGGTCCTTTGTTGTTCAGTCTTTTTATTAATGACCTACCATTACACTGTTCAGGTGCCAGCTTCCAGCTCTATGCAGACGATGCAGTTCTTTATGCACCCGCTAAGTCACCAGAGTTGGCTGCTGATGTTCTCTCTGCATGTATGGCTGATGTCGGACAGTGGCTCAATCAAAATCAGTTGGTGCTAAATTTTACAAAGACAGTCTCTATGTGTTTTTCTATTAAGAAACTTGATCTAAATAAAAGATTTAAAATGAACTTGCAAAATGAAAAAAATCAATCTGTAACAGAATTCACATACCTTGGATTGGTTGTAGATCCTCAACTTAATTTTACTAAACATATCAAAAAAATCTCTAAAACAATACAAAGAAATATCAACTGTTTTAAATTAATCAGACACTATATACCAAATCAGGCAGCCTTACTGTACATGCATGCTATGGTGTTTTCACATATTTCATACTGCATGACAGTTTGGGGGCAAGCAGCTCCGTCTGTAACAAAACACATTGGTTCACTTTACAATCGAGCAATAAAAATTATGGATAAAAAGCCAATCCGCTATCATAACTGTTACATTCTGGAGAAATATAAAATATTAAGCTTTGAAAGCTTTAGTAATTTATGTTTCCTAAAATTAATCTTCAAGTGTATTAATAATTTAGCACCTGAGCCTCTTAGTAAATTTATTAAAATACAGAACAACCAAAGAGTTACTAGAACTAGTACAAATCATAACTGTACAATACCATACTGTAGGACAAGCTTTGCACAGACTGCCTTTTCTGTTAAGAGCTGTAGGCTATGGAATGCATTACCATCTGATATTAAAGCCATATCTGACTTCAAAAAGTTCACTTCCAGGATTAAGCTGTGGCTAAAGAAAAAAAAAGTGTATACATTTTTAATTGTCGTTATAATTGTGTATGATTATGTATGTATGTGTGTATGTGTATATCTATATATACATAGTTTTGTAGTATTTCTTGTTTTTATGTATGTATTTGTTTTATAATGTTCTTAGAAATGCCCAACCAGGGACAGGAGTTGAAAATTAGCACTAGCTATAATCTCTATATGCTGCACATCAGTTACAGGCTTTGTATTGTAACTATGTTTGCTTGTATGGTCCCTGTTAAATAAACTTTAAATAAATAAATAAAAAAATACAGTCTACCATATCCAGGATTTCACAACATTCACTATAGTTATCTTAGATAAAAATTGTTTAGTTTGTTAGCTTTTTCCCTCTCGTTGTAGGCAGACAAAGCCTTCCTACCTCCGGCCATATTGGTCATGCCTCTAATAGAGTCCCACAGCCTCTTTGAATTGGAGCTGGACAGCTCCTGTTCTGCCCGGTCCCTGTGCTGCAGCCGTGCTCTTCTTAGTTGCTGGTTTAGGCCCTTCTACACTGTCGTTAAACAGAAGAAGAAGAGGTCGAGCCTCACCTAGGCCAAAGATCACTGCTTAAGTCTACACTGGCGTTAAAGGGTAACTAAATCCTTGGTCAAAGCCTGTTATAATAATTTTTATTATTATAATTGTTTATAGTTACTGGGTGCTCATAGTTCTCTACAGGTCATGTCAAATCATGTCATGTCCTCCATGTTAGTCCAAGGATGGAGTAGACATAACTAAAGACATGGCTTGAGAGGAGGACTTCTGCACCTGGAGCTGGGGCCTTGGGGAGGGTGTACACCTCCTCTCTAACAGCCCCCACTGCAGTGATATAAAATCTCATGTTTTGTTTACTTCTTTAAGCAAAACACACTCTGTACTTTTAATATGCGTGTCTTTGCTTCTTCTTGCAAGAATAAAACCTGGCCTTTCGCTTTTTATAATATAATCTGTCTCCGTGTCTCTCTGGATAATATAAGGATATAGAATTCTTATAACAAAGCCTAACTCCACCCACTCACAAAATTTTTAAAATGCTGGAAAAGTGGGCAGAGCCCAGCGGAGACAGAAGGGGCGAACTGAGGGCGGAGCTCAGCGGGGGCGTGAACCTGAGACCCAGCCAAGGCGGATTGATTGACAGCTCAGATGTGAGAAGCGCAAAGATGGAGAGTGACTGGAGTGACGCTAGTAGCTTTGCAACAGAGCGGTCATTTGAAGTGGAGGACTTTTCTCCCCCTCCTTCACCCGAAGAGGAGGAGGGTAAATTGTCAAAGCAGACAGGGCCAGAGCCTTATCAATTTGAGCTGTTGGCTCAAGTCGCGGGCTTAACTCCAGATACCGGCAATGCTTTCGAAGCAGCAGCACAAGAGAGAATGGGGCCAGTGTCTGAGTGGTAAAAAAATTAGCATTATAGCTAATTTAGGCTAATGCTCAGCAAAGGCTAACAAACTTTCAAAAATTGCAATGCTATGCATTTAGTTTAATTTTGGCATGATGTAGTGTTAATAATTAAGCAAAAAAAAAATACTTGAAATCTTCTTCTATTTAGAAATGATTGTCTCAACAGGTGCACCTGTGGGCACTGCAGCTCACTGTCCCCGGTAGAGAATGTCTGTTGTAGGGAGATACCCAAGGTATAGCTATGAAATATCACAAGACCCAGATTGTTCAGACCATTTAATAAGTAATCGACATAAAACACACAATCCCCACATATCAAATAATAAATCATCCTAACAAGTAGTAATAATAAGCATTCTCATATTGTAGGTAATTCATAGGTGTGACCAGATTGGTGGAGTAACAGCCCATCCAGGCTTTGAGCCAGTATCTCTAAACCCCTATGTGTTACAAGCTGTATATGGCACTTGGTGAAATGGAAGATACACTTACAAACAGGTTAGTTCCAGTATAAAAAGATCAATGTTATTATAAATAATTTATTATATTGTTTACCCTTCACTTCAACATACACGTGCACCACCTCTTTTTCAGTGGCCACAGACACCTTGCTTATCGCAATGTCGTGAGGTGGTGCTGGGGGTACCTTGGCCAACACGTAAGGGTGGTCATACCTTCATGCGCTGTGACCAGGATCAGGGAAGAGTTTCCTGAAGAAGGACCATACAGAGGTTTTCTTCCCTCACTGGATTTTTGAATGTTTTTTTTTTATAATAAAATAAAAATAAAAAGGACTTCCAAATAAGCATTTATAACTGGACTTACACACTACACAATTTTGTAAATCAGCTATAAAAGTCAAAGTAAACATGTAGCAACATATATATACCAATTCTTGCAAGGAAATATCTTCCCCTAAGAGGCGCTGGGTGAGGGATGGGGTCATCACAATGACTCCCAAGCTATTGAAAGTCCTTCAGAAAAAGAAAAAAAAATTACATTATGTATGTATGTATACATCTCTATAGATTATCACACACCTTATGTTTTAACCAAAAAAACGGGACCTGTGTCTGTTCACTGCCTCCTCCTTGTTGGGCCGAAAAAACTGAGCACAGTTTTTCTGGCACAGTTATTTGTCCAGAGAAGTCCAGGTACGGCTGAGGGTTTTCCACCACATGGTGGAACAGCAGCTCCATTAATTTGTCAATGTAGCCTTCAGAAAAATAATTATTATAATATTTATTTTTTTAATATAACTCAGACAAGTGTAAGTTACCTGTGGTAGGATTGCTCTTCAGAGCTCTCACTGTAAAATCACCATGCTTAAATTTTGGAAAACTAATGAGTATCGCAGATTACCAGCTGCAGTTGATGCCTGTGATCTGCCTGCATTTTCATTGTAATGCATTGTAGCAAGCTGTAGTCTGAAAGGAAAAAAAATACATTAATTACTATATTATCATTATTATGGAATGTTACTGAAATGTAAACATTGATAAAAGATATTACTATCATTATAATGAAACAATCTCTAACATGAGTTAAGATATCTTAGTAATGTGTTTTATCAGGTTACAACATACTGTGTAATAAATGTTTTATCCATTGTTTACCTGCACAACATTCCTTTGAAGGAAAACTTTGGGGGAAAACTTCAGAATGAGGCTGTGGAAACACTCAATTCCAGAGGTGCGGTATTCCGGACTAATTTTATGCAGGTCTTTAATGAGACGTGATGACAATAAAATTGCTGTGAACTTCTCACACGCTGCTGTGCCTAAACAAAGGATAGTTCAATATAAATCTTGAGAGTGACGTGATAAAACAATTAACATTAGTCATACAGCTTATTTGCACGTACTTGGTTTGAGCCAGTGCCTTGCCTGGTCACCAACCAGAGGCTCATGGAGACAAGATGGAAACAGGTTGTTGTCGTGGATGTGGAAGTTCTGAATGTGGTTTGCTACAGAGCTCCAATCAATCAATCAATCAATCAATCAATATTTATTTATATAAATATATTTATATATTTTATTATATATTTATATTCAATCTGTGGTTCCAACAACCACAGATTGAACCAAGGTGCTTAACAACATTAGTAAAAAATAAACATATTTACAAATAGGTTTAAAACATATTTACACAATAAAAACAGAGCAGTGTCACAGAGCCATTAAGTGCAAAAAGCCATTTTAAATAAATAGGTTTTAAGTTTGGCTTTAAACAGAGGCCGGTCAGTGATGGAACGTAACTCAATGGGCAACGAGTTCCAGACTTTAGGACCGACCACTGCAAAAGAACGATCGCCCCACTGTTGCCCTAACCACAGAATCTATTTGTCAAATTTTAGACTGCTGTCTAGTTTTACCCCCAGGTTTTTGACAACATGGTTGAGATGGGGGGCCAAAGCAAAAGGACCAGGAGCTGAGACACTGGGCAGGTTGGATGTGCCGAACACAATACATTCAGTTTTATCCTCATTCAAACAGAGGAAATTCTGGGACAGCCACAATCTGATGTCCTCTAAGCATCTGTTGATGGACTGAAGACTATTAGGACAAGCAGGGACAACCGGAAGGTAAACCTGTAGGTCGTCTGCGTACAGATGAAAAGACATTTTCTGCTTTGAAATAACTGCACCTAACGGCAACATATACAAGGAAAATAAAACAGGGCCCAAAATGGAACCTTGTGGCACACCAGAGGTCAAGGGGGCCGAGGAGGAGGAGAGGTCACCAATCCTGACAGAAAAAGTCCTCTCTGTTAAATACGACCTAAACCACTGCAGCACAGGTCCCTGAAGCCTAACCTGTTGTTCCAGACGTGTCAGGAGGACTGAGTGGTCCACGGTGTCAAATGCTGCAGTAAGATCCAACATCATGAGCAGCACTGGCTTTTTCTCATCAAGGGACAAGAGAATGTCATTTTGTACTTTGAGAAGAGCGGACTCAGTGCTGTGTCGTGTCCTAAAGCCAGACTGAAACTTTTCAAAAATCTGATTGTTCTCCAGAAAAGACTGTAACCGTAAGAAAACAATCTTTTCCAAAACCTTGGATAGAAAAGGTAAATGGGACACAGGTCTAAAATTTGACATAACAGTAGGATCAAGGTTGGGTTTTTTTAGTAGAGGCCTGACCACTGCGTGCTTGAATACAGTTGGTACAGAACCTGAACTCAGACAGCTGTTTATAAATGAGCGGAGGCATGGGCAAGCATTTTAGATGGGATAATGTCCAGAGGACAGTTGGTCGGTCTCAGCCCCTGGACGGAGGAGAGGGAGTGATACTGGCTCAAACACATTAAACACAGAAAGGACAGGAGAAGAGCACAAGTCAAAAGTGTTAGACATGTTCTTAATGCTCTGTTTAACAGAGGCTACTTTATTAACAAAATAATGGAGGAAATCATTACAGGTTGACTTTGAGGCCTGCTGTAGAGCATTATTAGATGGATTTATAACAGACTGAATTGTGTTGAATAGCGCTCTAGGATGATTAGAGCTGGTGGAAATGACATTAGACAGATACTGACATTTAGCTGCTTTGACTGCATTTTGATATTAGCTGCTTTGACTGCATTTTGATATTCAGTAAGACTGTCTCTCAATATACCCAGTGAAACATGTAACTTGTCCTTTTTCCACTTGCGCTCGGGCCTGCACCTCCGTCTAAGAGCACGGGTGGTGTCATTAAGCCAAGGCTCTAGTTGAGTCCTGACAGCTCTGCACCTGAAAGGAGCAATGATGTTAAAAATCTCTGAGCAGGTGGCACTTTGTCCTGAGAGTAAAGAGTGGTGTTCATAAAGGCAGCAGCAAATTCTCCAGCTGTGGTGGAAGTGATGATGCGGCGGTGACCGGCTGGAGTAAGGGATTTTGCTGCAGGGACAGGGCCTTTAAATTTAAACATAACAGGAAGGTGGTCTGAAATGGTTGGCACACGTGTCTAGATGATACTCACGAAATTTGGGGCCTTTTAGATAAAAACACAATGAGTTGAATCATTTTGCGCAAGGGGTGCGATTTAGGTGGCCGGGCATTTCACCCCACATGGCAGACTTCCTGTTGAGTTTAGGGTGTGACTGTCAAAGACTTTTCTGTTTGCCCTGAGGTGTTCTATGGATGCACCAAGTTTCATTTATCTACGTTGGAAAAAATTTACTTTCACTTTCATTAGGCCCAATGTATTTTGACTTTTCCAGGGTTCGCCACTGAGTCATTTTTTCTTGCAGACTTCATTTCAATAAATTTTTCGTCGGGCTTGAATTTTGGGCAAAGTTTCCTGAGTTTTCGTGCATGTTCAGGGGTCAAATTTGCCCTCAAATAGCAGAAGAAGAATAATTAAAGCCGCAAGCGGCGATAAAGGCCCTCGCCTCCCTTGAGACCGCGGGGACACATGTACTCGGAGGATTGCATTTCGTGCTTTAAAGCGTAAACTTCACGGTAATGTCAAATAACCATAGATAGTATAATTATGGATGATATCCGCCTATTGGTCCCCTATTTCCCGAAATAACCTTAAAGTCAGGGCGAAAAAATGGCGGTTACATCCAGACATTTCAGACTCCTTTGTCAGAGGATGTTACTAAAATGGGCAAAGGGAGTGTTGCATCGTAAGCCCGTGCGTGGGTAATTACGCCCACTCCGCTGTAGCCGAGGCTAAGGCAATTGCTAACTTGTTGCTAACTTGTTGCTAACAACAGGCTAACGCAAGTGGAGCTTCCCACCCGAGATTTATGACCACACTATGTATCTCTCTATAATATGTTATATAGTTAACAAGGCTTTGAATAATGCTTGTGGTATGTAGCTATAATATAGCATGCTAATCTAACTTTTTCTATTGTAGTTTAAAATATGGAAAAGGTCACTGTTCAAACTGCTCTCTCTCAAGAGCCCACTGCCCAGACAAGTGCAGTTACACATAACTTTGGATACTATATTTTACTTAGTTATAGCCACGTTATACATCACTCTTGTAGTTTTCACGATGGACCTGCCCTCTGCTTCTGCACCTGGAAACATCTGTTAAAACATTTGCAGCAGTTTTTTGTATTTTTTGATTTTATACCACTAGATGGTAGATTAAATTATAAGTAAGGCATGCCCATACTTAAAGCAGAAAAAAAGTTTAAAACTGTAAAAACATGATACAATACATTTCATTGAAAATAAAAAAGTGCAAATGAATTGTAAACAGTTTTTTTTTAATGCTCAAGTGTGTAAAAGGTGTCACATATTTGTGATGCAGTTAAAAAAGGTTTGAGAAGCAACAAACGAAGCCTTGTCCCATCAGGTTGTAAGGGTGAAGGTAGACGTGGCGAGGATGTGATGAGGAGTTTTAAATGACTGCTGCAGGACGGGACCCTGTGGAAAGTCAGACAAAAAAATAAATATCACAAAACAAATTCAAGTTGGCCTGTCTTGGTTGAAAGCCCAATCACCACAACAAGGTGCAGTGCCTTGAGTGGGAACAACTGTTAAATAAAATGCACATCCAGAAACAGGACATAAGGATTAAAAATAATAGAACAAGACAATACAGAGGAACATAACAGAGGAAATTATTTTGCCAACTCTATTAAAAACAAATCCTATCAGACATATTCCACCAACAATGTAAACTATTGCACACACAGGCTCTCTGAAATGTACTTAGGCCCCGTTCATGCAGGCTCTAAGACATATAGAAAATGGTCTAATCAAGTTCAATTCATTTCCCATTTAAGGTTTGCATGGCCACAAATGTACATGACATACATAATATTTACACTTTGACACTCAACACTGTCATTTGACACATTATTAACATTCTCAACCTCTCAACCAACATACCTGCCGTGACCGTCTAGGCTTTGGATGTTTGTCTTTTGAAAAAAAGAAATTGGTGAGCACAGCTGTGCTTGTCGAGCAAGTCAAGTCCTTCCCTGTTAAAAGAGATATAAAGAAAAGACATTATAGGGCATTGTAGCTACTTTATTTAATTTTAAGTGTTGACTGCACAACCGACTGCAAGAGGTAGGAGTCCAGTTCTGTCTCCTCATCTTCAACACCCACTGGTCCAGTCTGTCTGGACTAAACAAACATACAAAAACACAATAGGTGTTAGTATGACCTTAAAAGGTTACCAAACTTGTACTGTACATTAGTGTTACAATAACAACTGCAGGTTAGGGTAGATAACAACAGGGCTTCACATAAACAAAATATCATAAGCTTATAATAATTTCTCTTAGACTAAGTGACTAAAAAAAGATTATGTTTTAACATAAGCTATGTACATATGTTTACATTGACAATTTTTTAAGCCCAGATTTATAAATATTAAAATAGTAGTTTATACCTTAGATGTATTGAATGTAAATGAAAAGTGTTAACAGCACTAGGTACTACCAGGGTAATACATTGAAGGTACTAGGTACAGTTGTCATACTTTATAACACACTCTGAGGGCAGTTCAATATAAGAACAACAGAGCTCCCAGAGACACCCTCTACACGTCCTAAACGGAGAAATACACATAACACTAGCACAAACTTCTGTGCAATTACGATTTCATTGAAAAAGTTCATTCGTAATTTTTTTGCGAGATAATCTTACATTATCTCGTACATAATGATAGCACGTTATTTTCAAGTCATTAGCGGTGGGCTTCAGAGCATTGACGGTCGCCTGGCGTATGCGTAGTGCACCTGGTGAATAATGATGGTTTACCAAGTTACCAAGCGCTCATTTGCACATTATATGTCAAAGCCATAACATAGCCATGCAAATAGTGTTTGGATTTGAGCAAGAAATGACATGAAGTTGGTAGCTAGGCTAAGTAGCTGAGTAATGCTATATATTTACCCGCTTAAGAGCTCTTAAAACCATCCATAAAACCAAAAAAAAAGTATGAGAGTCTGTTAGTACAGCCAACAGCACAGCAAGCCATTTCAACAACGTTCTTCTCAAATACTCAGAGAACAGCCAACGGTCAGGAACAGAAGCCTAGCTCCGAGCAGCTGCTAACTAGCCACTTGTTAGCCAGCTAGCCACACGACGTTCGCGTGGCTCGGTGATTGACACATGCACACCGAGGTAGCCACACCCAAATTTATTCACAAAACTACACTTTTCAGATAGCATAAACGGGCGTAATAATCAAAAATTCACCCCCCCCCAGAGTTGTCACATAGTAAAAACTTAGCTCTAGAGACCGGAGACATCTTTTGTACCAGGCTGTAAACATGATTTTTACACCTGTAAAGTCGTCATTGGGTTTCTCCTTATATTTCCGCTTTTGGAGCCTGCCCTCTGGTGGACGGTTGTATATCGCTGGATTTCGCGGTAAATCTCCGTATGGCGGCGCCCTTACGCAACGACCATTTGAGAGGTACCATGGGAGAGGCTTGCAAATAACCAGGCCTGGGCTACTGCTGGAGCCTGCTACACCACCTTGTAATTTAGAGTTAAAGGTCTCCACAATCCCTGGTTTTCCTGGGAGCTGTCTGAACCTTTGAAAATAATAGATTATGCTTGGGCTAAGGCGAGAAAAACAAAGTACTGGCTGGAGATTTGAGATGACTCAGGAATCGCTGCACCCCCCTGTTTAAAAAGGCAAAATGTAAATATAACTTGTCTAAAAGTACAAGGTTACAAGTTCCAAAGGATTCTGAGGAGTTTTCTAAGACTCTAGCCGTTGCTCTGGACCCAATGTTTTTTGACTTTTCTAGGGGTCGCCACTGAGTCATTTTTCGTATTTTTTTTTCCGGGGATGTAAAATACATAAATTTGTCGCCGGGCTTGAAGTCTGGGACCAATAAAAATGACTTTTAGTTGCACGTTTACTGGGTCAAATTGAGGATCATTTTGCAGAAAAATTATAATAAAAAAAAACACCAAATTATAATAAAAAAATATATAACTCGAGCGAAAACTACAAGAAAAACGCCTGTCTATTTTACACACGTGTTTAGCTCATTTTGCCCAAGTTTGGTGTCTGTGTAATGAAGCAGCTTTTTTCTGTGTACTTTTAAAAAAGAGGTGTATTTTAAGTCGGTTCACATTTTCAATTCAAAATGGCCGCCTTCCCGTGTGTGATAGGGTGTGGTCCCCATTGGCTTTTTTGTTCATAAGCCCATACTGGATGTGTGTACCAAGTTTTATTTGCCTACGACAAACTAAATTTTTCACTTCCCATTGACTTTTTTCACATTTTTGGGACGTTGCTATGGCAACACATTTATAGATAGGGGGTGGTTGTCATTGGCTTTTATGCTCGTCATGACATAAGAGATGTGTGTACCAAATTTTATGTCTCTATGACAAACTAAATTCTTGGGTCCCATTATAAGTTTGTAGGGGCGCTGGAGAGCCATTTCTAAAGATAACCCTTTTATTTACATATTTTTGTGTTCAGGTCATGAATGTGCACAAACGCCATTTTGGGTCCAACTCGATCCGAGAAGGCGTTTGAGAGTTAAGAGACATTTTATTTTCACAAAAATGGCCACCTCGTTACAGGCTTGCCACACCCATACCCGATAAGATATCAACAACAAAGTCACAACTTTGGTTGGCACACGTGTCTAGATGATACTCACCAAATTTGGGGCCATTTAGATTAAAACACAATGATTTGCATCTTTCTGCGCAAGTGCGATTTTAGTGGCCTCTTCACCCCACATGTCGGACTTCCTGTTGAGTTTAGGGTGGCTGTCATAGACTTTTCTGTTTGCCCTGAGGTGTCCTATGGATGTACCAAGTTTCATTTTTCTACGTTGGAAAAAAGTTACTTTCACTTTCCATAGGCCCAATGTATTTTGACTTTTCTAGGGGCCGCCACTGAGTCATTTTTTGTATTTTTTTTTCGGGGACTTCAAATACATAAATTTTTCGCCGAGCTTGAAGTCTGGGACCAATAAAAATGACTTTTCGTGCATGTTCACTGGGTCAAATTTAGGATCATTTTGCAGAAAAAAAAATAAAAATCTGAGCAAAAACAATAGGCCCTCCCGGTCATCACCGGCTCGGGCCTAATTAAAAAAAAAAAAATGATAATAATAGGTATCTAAGAACTAAAGAAAAAAAAAGACATCTTCATAAAATGACGGTGTGCAAACATAAGGGCACCATATATTATTATCTCTCACCTTTGATATTTGGCAAAATGATGAGCCAGTGAACAGAACAGCTGCACAAAGCTGTAGGTTTCCCGCTGGTATATTGTTTACCATTGGCTGGCTCGACCAATCACAGGAGTACTCGCAGTGAGCACAGTGCTGTTTGACTTGGAGAAGTGCCCCAATGGTTGTTTGCGAAACAGCACAACTCCAGCTGCAGACAGGGCATTTTCTAAAAAGCTCCAGCAATTTATCTTCATAAACTATGTACTTATTAATGTTGTGTGGTAACACTTCATTGAAGATGCTATGTAAAAGTAAAGAAAATCAAAAGTTTTTAGAACATGTAGTTTTTAATTTAGAACAGTCAAATATAACTAGAAAAACATAATGGGACTAAATGGATTACCTTGTAGAGTCCATGTGGCCTTACTTCCATCTGGATGGTAGCTTGAGTCATCAGTGTAAATTATAATAGATTTGTAATCAATAAGCATCAAAAGTACAAAACAATATTAAATCATCTTGACTATATGATACAATACAATAGTATTCAAACTCACATTTGCTTCTGCTGATAGGCTTCACCTTAGCCTGCACACCTGCAGATCTGGAGCTGACTGGTTCTGTCTGGCACCCAATTTCTCTGGTCATCTTAGGCTAAAAAATATAACCATTTGTGTTTTTTTTCACAATTATAGTCCTAAATTCAATCATTTCAGAGTTTTTAAAATGCTATAAATAAATATTAGAGACACAAATATTCTCACAAAGCGAAGAATCTGAAATAAGACATGGCCAAACACAAACAGTCACATATAGCCTCGTGGAGCAGCGATAAGCAATATACAACGATAGTGCTCGTTTTCGCTGCTTTTAATTAAATGAGCAAACTTTACCTAAAACGCACAAGTCCAACACAGCTATCCAAGACAGCGTAAAAACACCCTCTGTTAGAATACACAAGTCAAGAGACATATGTTTGGCCAAGTCCAAAGTCACAAAAATAAAGCTTCTTTAGTGCTGCATCTCTGATACAAGTACAGCTAAGTATGAGAATGAATAATGTAATATTGAGTAATAACATAGTAATGCTAGATGTCTGTGTGTACTGAGAAACAAGGCAGTAACAACACCGCGGCACACCCCAGCGCGTTATTCCCGTATCAGGAGTAGCTGACGCTAACGTTTAGCATACTTTATCTAACTAGCAATATGACAAACTGATGAATTAACTTTAGCTGAATAAAAATTGTGATTATAAATATACGCTCACTTACCTAAAGACGCTGTTGCAGTGGTGGAGTCTGTGCAAGAGGAGCAGCGTTTGGCACTGCATTGCTTTTCAGCGTGAGCATTTTGGAGAAGCCCATTTCCACCTCCATTGCATTAGAGACGCAATCCCACGTAAAATCCAGGTTGCACACTCAAGCTCTCAGCGGTAACTAACGGTCTCCCAGGCCAAATGTTAAATGGTAAATGGCATGCATATATATAGCGCTTTTTTGCACCCTTCTCGGGCACCCAAAGCGCTTTACATCGTGCTTCCACTCACCCCATTCACACACATTCACACCTGGGGCAGACAGAGATGGGGGCTGCCATACAAACGGCGCACAACCTTCTCCGACCACCACCAAACACACCTCTACAGTCACACACATTCATACACCAGGCCAAGTGCATGTAACCACTGGCGCCTAATTTCCAAGTCTGCTGGAAAGCTATGCAGTCCAGCAGTGCTGTTGCAACCAGCAACACTACACCTACGCCCCATTCTAACCACCACACTAAATACAGATAAAGCTAATGCAAAAAAAAAAAACTATGCTAACCTAAAGCTATTCTAACTGATGCAATACTATGCCAGTAACTAACTATGCTTATAACAATACTACACTAAGAACTAACTGCTATGCTATTTAATTAACTAGGCTACAAGAAATAATCTAAATATCTATATAAATGGCTGTGCTAACTAGATGCTAATATACGCTATCCTGATCGGTTTCAATACTTGCAATTCCAACTCCTGACTCGCTACGGGGTTTTGGCAGAACAAGATGTTTTTATACCAGGGGCGTGAGCCAATGCCAAGGGTGTGGTGGGGTCGTGCCAGGGGCGTGGGTCGAGAGCTGTTAGTTGAGCCAGTATACGTCACACTAGGAAACAATCTTAAATCTAAAAATTCAACTGCAGTAACTACCGTTCAACCTGAGGAGGGCAGCACTTAGACGGTTTTACACCGTAAAATGTAAAATTAATATACTTTATACTCAAATGTCAAAACTTTTACTCAGATCAGTGAACAGCACTAATAAGGCCCCATTCTTACAGATCATTAACTAAAAAAAGTTGGTTTAGGGTTTAGTTACTCTTTAAACAGAAGAAGGAGAGGTCGAGCCTCACCTAGGCCAAGGATCAAGGCTTAAGTCTACACTGGCATTTACAGAAGAAGAAGAGGTCGAGCCTCATCCAGACCACTAATCACTGATTAAGTTTACACTGGCATTAAATGGAAGAAGAAGAGCTTTATCTAGACCACTGATCACGGCTTAAATCTACAATATCATTAAACAGAAGAAGAAAAGCCTCACCTAGACCACTAATCAAGGCTTAAGTCTACACTGTCATTAAACAGAAGAAGAGGTTGAGCCTCACCTAGGCCATAGATCACTGCTTAATTCTAAACTGACATTAAACAGAAGAAAAATAGGTTGAATCTTACCTAGACAAATGATCACTGCTTAAGTCTACACTGTCATTAAACAGAAGAAGAAGAGGTCGAGCCTCACCTAGCCCAAAGATTACTGCTTAAGTCTTCACTGGCGTTAAACAGAACAAGAAGAGGTCGAGCCTCACCTAGGCCAGAAATCAAGGCTTAAGTCTACACTGGCATTAAACAGAGGAAGAAGATTCTCACCTAGACCAAAGATCACGGCCTAAGTCTACAATGTCATTAAAAAGAAGAAGATGAAGAAGATGAAGATGAAGAAGATGAAGAAGAAGAAGATAAAGAAGAAGAAGAAGAAGATAAAGAAGAAGTAAGTAAGTAAATTTTATTTATATAGCACCTTTCACAGATATAAATCACAAAATGCTTTACAAAGTGCAATAAAAGAACAATAAAACTATGAGAATAAAAATTAAAACCACAAAATATTCAAAACATAAAAACATAAAAGCCCAATCAACTAAAAGCTTGTTTAAATAAAAGTGTCTTCAGCTGCTTTTTAAAAGAATCAACAGAAGCGTCCACTCGCAGTGTCAGGGGCAGGGCGTTCCAGAGTCTGGGGGCGACTGCTCGGAAAAACCGGTCTCCCCGAGTTTTGAAACGGGTTTTGGGGACCGTTAGAAGGTTTTGACCAGAAGACCGAAGAGCGCGGGAGGAGGAGTAAGGGGTCAGCAGGTCAGTGATGTACTGGGGGGCCTGTCCATGCAGAGCTCTAAAAGTCAAGACTAAAATTTTAAAATCAATTCTGAATTTGACTGGAAGCCAATGTAATGAGGATAAAACCGGGGAAATATGAGCCCTTCTGTTGGTTCCAGTTAAAAGCCTGGCTGCAGCATTTTGCACCATTTGTAGCCGACTCAGAGACAATTTGTTCAAACAAGTAAAAAGAGAATTACAATAATCAAGACGAGAAGAGATAAAAGCATGAATAATCATCTCCAAGTCAGCTTTAGACAAAAACACTCTCAATTTAGAAATGTTTCTCAAATGATAAAAACAGTTTTTGACCAACTGTCAAGAATGACTGTCCAGAGACATAGATTGGTCAAACAGAACACCAAGGTTTCTGAGGCTCGACTGGACGGAAGAACCCAGGGAACCAAGGTGTTGTTTGATTTGAGGTATTTTTTGGTCAAATAGTGTCAAAACTGACCCCTCAGTCTTTGGCACTATTTGTGTGGAATAAGTTGTGAACGCACACCAGATTTCCATGCCATAGAGTCTTTATTGTTTCACAGCCAACACAATAATGACCCGAGTAGATGATGCCCAAGATCTACTAATGTTTGAACAGTAGACATAAGCTTTTATACAGTTTTGATATCAGAAAGGTAATAACTCTTTCTGATATCATTGTGCAAGGCTCTGGGACTGATGTCATTTTGTCTGGCCTTGAGCTACTCCTAGCCTGGCTCTGTCACTTTTGCTGACAGACACCTGCGTCTTTATCTGGCCTTTCCTGTGTGTGTGTCTGACATTAGGTTGTATCTTTTATATTAAATGTTTAAATGAATAACTAACTGGGTCTACATAGTTTAAAACACATAACATATAAAATATTACACCACATATCCCCTCTTCGAGACCTCTAGGTCTCGTCTTTGCTAAACATTACAACTGGTTCATAATACATGTGTGCTACAGACATCACACAGATCCAAATTATACTTATTTAGCTCAAACAATTCCCAGTAGATCCCCCTTCTTCCTACCATAATGGCATATGGTTAACTTGTCGTACCTTCACTTAACACTGTTACAGCATGCAATATAAGAATATATAATTACTCATATTAAAATATAATGCTTATATGAGTACAAAATTGTCACAAAAATAAACACTGGTGAAGCATGCAAATATATATATATAATTACTCATACATAAATATAATAATATGAGTACAAAGGTGTAATAAAATGAACACTGGTGAAGCATGCAAGAATAATAATTACTCATACAAAAATATAGTAATATGAGTACAAAAGTGTAATAAAATGCATTTACTCTCAGTCCTTGTATAGTAGAACTGAGAGTCAATCAGAATCTCCGCTATCTCTCCGTATGTTTAAGTCCATAAGACGCACTCGAACTTGCCATATCTCAGACTGCATGGTATTCAAAGCACGCAAAACCTCACTCTGAATACCTGCTGCAGTCCGGTGTAATTGTCCAAGTGTCCAAACAACTCTTCGAATCTCTCTCTGCCTTCGCCGTATGCGACGCTCACGGCGTACCATACGTGCACGCCGTCTCCCCTCTCTTGGAAGTGCTATGGGGGCCACCTCCATTCCATCACCGGCCCCCTCACAGCAGGCACACTGTCCTGTGCACCTCGTCACTTCCGCTTTCATTGTTCTCCACAATGAAGCCTGCTCGTGCGGCCATCTGATCTCTGTAGATGATTAGTTGTTGCTCGATTCGTTCAAGAATTTCTTCATCCGTCAGCATCCTTCGCACCACCTCTGCTGCCGATACTGGTTCCGTAGACCCCTCGTCCGACGCATAGTCGACTTCCGGTAACTCTGGTCCCAGCGGCACCTCGTTCCAAACCGTCCGGTTTCGTCCTCGTCGTCCTGGCGTCTTACTGGATGCACCTCTGCAACTGGTCCTCTCGCCCACCGAGCGCGTCGTCCTCCTTCCAACGTCTCCCTCTGGCTCCGACCCCATGGCTGGTCACCCAGATTTTCATCGCTATCACTGCTTTGCTCTGAACTCCCTGGAACTGGGAGAGCTTGATACACCGTGGGCCTCTCGGCTGACTCACTGGGGAAGCTCTCCGGAGATGTTGGAGAGAGCCTCAATGACGTAGATGGGGAGTTCCAAGGCGTGTCCTCGAATTCCAGTGTACCATTGGTCCGCCCGCTTCCTCTCTCTTCGGTTTCTGATTGGTAAGACATTATTCTTCTGAAAAAGTCACAGTGTTAGCATCTCATACCACGAATCCTGTTCAGCAGAATAGTCTTTGTATAAATTTCGTAACTGTCCTCTTAATAATATTCTCAATACATCAGTATATTCATCATATCTCTTCCTCAGGTCCTTTGTCATGTTTTCAATGTGCATTCTGCCCTGTCTTTTCAGATGTATATGTGTACTAAATAAAATGTCCAGTCCCAATCTTAACGTTACTATTTCTAGTTTTGTTTTAGTGAACAAAGGGATACATACACCTGCAGCAGAATTAACCATATCATATTTATACATCAAATAAACTTCATCCCTCTCTGCAATTAATCCTGTTGGCAAAGTAAAAACATGTTTCATCCATTTCTTACAAGTTATTGACTCTATTCGTAATTCTACTGGGGGTGTAGGTAAAGGGTAACCTCGTGACTGCACTGATACTGCAAGATATTGTACGTGCGTTTTTGATTTGTTAATTAAAATTGGCCCATAAGGTAATTCATTTAGAACTTCTTGCAATTTGTCGTTAAAATGTCCAGAATCTAAGCCTTTTGTCCGTCCTCTTCATTTCCGTTTCTTTTCCCCAACCATTATTCTTTATACACTACTTCCCACAGATTATTCATCTCTTCATAAATTGGTTCTTCCTCCTCTATGTCCTTTAGTTGTAGATTATCTCCCGTATACATTGGAAACTGTCCGGCAAATATGTTTGTAGCTCGGTTGATTATTAATTTAATAAACGGCAATGCACAGCACAGAACAACCATAGCTATCAATAAAATCCCTGCAATTGCTAATCCTACTATTTGAAATAACTTTGGCCATGTTAACTGACTTAACCAATTTGTAAAATCCTCTAAGCCTTTGGGCTTTGTATTCCAATTAGAACCTAACACATGCTCATTTCTTAATAACTTCAAATTTTTTAAAGCCTTAGTAAGGTTGCCTTCATCAGCTGTGTGCATTGGAATAGCTGTGCAACATTCTCCATCTATCACTTCACAAACTCCTTGTTCTTCTGCTAGCATTCCATCCAAAACAAACCTATTTTGTAATGTCATTAATGATGATGTGGCATGCACCTGTTGACCTAAACCTTCAATTGCATCTATTGTCCAATTTATAAATCTTTGTTGATTGTACCATAAGTAATTAATCCACCTGCTATTACGTGCAGCGCTCGCAGCGTTAGCGGCCTGCCCTACCCATGGTAACCACCCAAATGTCTCCCCTGCAATGATCCATGCTTCTGAGATGGCTTTATGCTGCTCAGAATTCCCCTGGTTGTTGATTCCACAAGATATAAACTCCTGAGTCTTTTCCCATTTTCCTTCTGTGCTTCTGGCCTGTCTAATACTACTTTTGTTATTATTCTTAAATTTTTCTAACTCTATTACCACCACTTGACTTGTTAACATAATTGGTGCACAAATTCCAGTCCAATTCTTAGGTAAAGTAACTTTTATACTACTCATATCATCGCATAACCAGAATATATCTGCCAAAGGCTGTGTTCCCCTCGCTAGCATGGGCAGCCCATATTGCGTAATAAAGGTGTTATTGCGTATAACTCTTAAATGTCTTCCATCTTCAATAACTTGCTCACACTTAATAGCAGCTCTCTCAGTTGTTTTACATATGTACAGTCTAGCCACAGTTGCATAACCTGGTCTATAACGAACTGGCAACTTCTGATATTCACATTCAATTCTCTGATCCATTGAGGCATTAGACCACATGGCTGCTCTAATTGAGTTACCTCGTGCGATACAAAACGGATGTATTATTCTCTCAGACATGTCAAGTACAGGCGGTATCCATGCCTCTATCACAGATTTTATTGTTCTTGGACATATATTTACATCATCTGTCCAACTTCCCCTAACACCACTTGCTAGTTCTACTGCACACATAGCAAAACACGTTCCTTTTGATTCACATGCATCTGTATTAACTCCTGGAATTGATTTGATCTTGCATAGGTTACATTTAGCCTGTTTCCTAATGGTAATTCTTCTGCTTCAGCTGCATGTAAACTTAGTGCAAGTGCACATTTCCTTTGTTCTAATTGAATTTCTGTCTCGTCTTTTACATTATTTATTGTGGTGTTATTCAGTCCTACTATTGTCAAGCCTATTACTATGGTCATGAGAAAAAGCTTTGTCCTCCAATTAAGCCATCCTATTTCGTCCCCTCCTTCTGTCTCATACTTTACAGTGATTAGGCAGCGATGGCTCCGTTTCTTTGGTATCATCATCCTGGGGTTTTTTTGATCAGAAATGTTCCTTCCTCCCCTCTTTGATCCTCTAATTCAGGATCACAGACAACTGCTTTAGAGCTAGTATCCAATTCTATGGGAGTATTCTCTCCCAGATGGGCCTCTGCCCTGCTCACAGTCTTTTCCTGCTTGTCTGTCAGTCTTTGAGAACGTCTTCTTATTAATGGCTTTTCAGTATTTATCTGATCTCTGCTTTGCTCCTCGGTGGCTTGTGCCCCTTCTTTAAAAAGTTTTAATTGTCTGTACCTGAAATGGAGCTTCCGCCGGTCGACAACACGATAAATGGTACCAAACTTTCTTCCCAGCAACTCTCACAGCGTTTTCTGTGGCCAGCAGTACTTGATATGGACCTGACCACCTAGGCTCTGCCCACTTCTGACCACTTTGATGTACACCCAGTCACCAGGCTTGACGTTTTGTAGGGATGCGTCTATCTCAGCAGTGCTTCCTCCCGCTGCCTTGACCTGTTGAAATATGACTTTATGGATTTCTGTTAAATGTTGTAGGTAGTTTAAAAGTCCTTTCTCACATTGTTCCACAGGTGGATCCTCCCCAGGTCCATTATAGTTCGGGACCGGGAATGGCCTACCTGTCAGCATCTCGTGTGGTGTGAGATGTGTTAGTCTATTGGCTTGTGACCTCATGCTCATCAGGGCCAGAGGTAATGCCTCCACCCAATTAATCTTATTTTGACTGTCTGCTATTATTTTAGCCAATTTGTTTTTTAGTGTACCGTTGGCCCTTTCAACTGTCCCTTGCGCCCGTGGATGGTACACACAGCCAAACTTTTGCTTTATCCCAAGCTTTGCCATTGCTTGACGCATCACTGCTGATGCAAAAGCAGTTCCATTATCAGACGACAATCTTTACACAGAAAATTAGCAGCTGACTTAGTGTCAGGCTTTCGTGTCGGTACCGCCTCTATCCATCTACTGAACCTGTCAACAACAACCAATATGTATCTGAATCCTCTTATTCTTTCATTCATATCTATGTGGTCCATGTACAAGTGAACAAAAGGACCTGATACTGTTGGTATGTGTCCAAGGGGGCTTACAAAGACTTTCTTTATGTTGTGAAAATTACAGACCTGACACTCCTTTAACACACGATCTACTGTGGGGGCAAGGAGAGGTGTCCACCATGTTATCTGAATTTTCTTCAAAACCTCTGCCCTTGATGTATGATCTGGCCCGTGGGCTTGTTCAATGACAGTTCTCACCAGGGAGGTCGGTAAGACCAACTTTCCTTGCACACTCCTCCATAAAACCCTATCAGATCCTGCCGAGGTCGTTTTTATGGCGCCTCTCCTCTCCCACTCAGCTTTCTCATACAGCCCTGCTTTCTCCTGCTCTGTGCTGATGGTGTCCAAGCTCATTAATGGCCCATTATCTATTTTCGTTAACACTGAACCTTGACACACTCCCGAAGCTGCATTCTTTGCTAATTTATCTGCTAAGTTATTGCCTTGACTTAATAAGTTCTTAGCTCGCTGATGAGCGGCGCATTTCATGACAGCGAGCTTGGCTGGCAACTTTATTGCTGCTAATAGATCAGTTATTGCCTCCTTGTGTATCACAGGCGTCCCATCAGCTTTCTGAAACCCCCGCTGTTCCCATGTTTTTGCATGTAAATGCACAACTCCATAACCATACTGTGAATCTGTATAAATGTTTACTTTTAAGCCTTTAGCTAGTTTACATGCTTCGGTCAGCGCTTTTATTTCAGCTAATTGAGCTGAACATGGCTGTGGAACTCCTGTAGCCTGTACTGTTGTAAACGTATTGTCTGCATTAAGTTGTGCGATGCCATAACCTGCATGCATTCCCTTTTCATCTCGGAAACAAGATCCATCTACAAATAGTGTCAAATCTGCTTCAATAGGCTGATTATACATTTCTTTCCGTGGCTTTAGAAATTCATCTGTCGATTTTATGCAGTCATGCTGTTCTCCATCTAAAGGTGTGATCATTTTGGTGGCCGGGTTGACTGTATTACAGCGTTGTATTATTAATTCAGGGGCTGACAGAATTACTTCATACCCTGTTTTTCTAGCCTGTGTCAACACGAATTTAGGACTAGTCAACAATGCGTGCAACTGATGCGTGGTGTACATAGTAATTGGAAAACCCATTGTTATTACTGAAGCCTTTTAAATGCAGTTACAGCTGATGCTAATGATCTGTAACACGGTGCTAAACCTTCTTCAATACTATCTAATTTTGAGCTGTAATAAGCTATAGGCTGTTTGCCCACTGCACTGGTACTGCAGATGAATAGCCATCTTTCTCTGCTACATATAAGTGAAACATTTTTTTATAATCAGGATTTCCAAGTGCTGGAGCTTTTTGCATGCTGTCTTTTAATGCAGAGAATGCTCTGTCAGCTTCTTCAGTCCAGTTTAATCGAGCCCGATTATCACCCTGACCTGCAGATTTCATGAGACCTCTTAATGGTGAAACTAATTGTGCAAAATCACAAATCCATGGTCTACTATAGCCAGCTGTGCCTAAGAATGTCATCATCTGTCCCACAGTTTGTGGTTTTGGAGCCTTTGTTATAGCCTCTATATGAGACGGAGCAATTTTTCTCTTATTCCCACTAAGGACACGGCCTAAATATTCTACCTCAGGTTGACAAAATTGTAATTTTTCTTTACTAACTTTGTGTCCTCCATGTGCTAAAGTTTGTAACACAGTGATTGAATCTTTTCACACTGTTCCCGATTAGGGCTACATATTAGCAGATCGTCTACATATTGGATTACTGTACTCACGACGCGTTTAAACTTTGCAGGTCATGAGTCAGCGCCTGGTTGAATTTTGATGGGGACAACTTTAGGCCTTGTGGCAGTCGGCTGTAGGACAGGCTCCTTTCTCTCCCATCTCGGTCATAAAAAGTAAAGCAGAACAGATAGCGTGAATCAGGATGTATAGGAATGCTGAAAAAAGCTGAACACAAATCGATAACTGTGAACCACTCTGCATCCGCTGGAATGTTAGACATAATCAAACAGGGGTCAGGTACAATGGGTCTTTCATCCTCAATAATTGCATTAATTGCTCTTAAATCATGTACCAGCCTATAATCAGGTGAATGTGGTTTCTTTATGGGAAAAATTGGTGTATTACAGGTACCCTTTAATTCAATCAATACTCCTGCATCTAGTAGCCCTTCAATTGTCGGCCTTATTCCTTCAATTGCTTGTTGACTTAGGGGGTATTGTTTTATTCTTGGCAATACACTTCCAGGTTTAATGTGTATTTGTATTGGGGGTGATGACTTAACTAGCCCTACATCTGTTTTGCTTTTAGACCAGAGTTCAGCTGGTACCTGTTCTAACAAGACATTATGTCTCTCTGATAATACTAGTTGTTTTGAAGTGGTTCTGTTTACAATTACTCTTTCGGCCTGGACTGTGTCACAGGCTTCTATTTTAATTCTAAAATATTGATAATCTTCTGAGACATCAACCTCTTTATTTTTGGTAGATAGCCAATTAGTAACGCACATTACAGCCTTTACCATTGGTTTAAGCGCACATGACTCCAGTCCCCCTGCCAGCATTAAGGTGACATGAGGACTAGAGTCCGTGATCAGAAACCAAGTTTCAAGTGGGGTAATAAGCGGTACCGCTACAGCTCCTTGCCTGCCGATATATATATAAATATATAATGACTTGTAACAGGAAAACTTTTACCAGCCATGTGTTCTTGCCAATTGTCCTCATAATCCATATTGTCTTGATTTTCATCATACATCAGTGTACAGTGTAGTGGCGTCTTTGGCACCTGGAAGTCCTTAAATTGTCTCTCAATCCTGAATTTCCATTTCAGCCAGTTCTGTTCGAGCTGGGAGTTTCTGGGCCATCTCAGCCAATACACAACAAGCTGAACTGTCACTTCTGTGTCTATCACGGCCGTGGCAGACATCATTTTATTCTCCGTGTCATCGGGGAAATCCACCTGGAGACCTCCTTGTGTACATGTGATACTAGCCTTCAGTACACATAAGACATCTCTTCCCAAAATGTTAATTGGTGTAGTTTTGGAATACAATAATGCTGTTCTCAAAGTCCTTCCTGCTACATTCAGTTGTACTTTCTTTGTGAGAGGAATAATTTGTGTTTTCCCGGAGAATCCCACTGTCTTTACATTTGTATCTGATAATGGTATATCTCTTCCTTCTTTTCCAATACAAGAGTAGATTGCTCCTGTGTCAACCATAAATTGATAGTCATTGTCTTGTATTGTTACTGTAATTATTGGCTCATCATGTGATTTATTAGATACAACTGGGATAATTTTCTCCTCTCTATTGTTCTCCGGGCACCACTAGTACGTCCTCCCTTGTCTTGTCATTGGGCCGTTTGGACACTCCCATTGCATGTGCCCCATCTGACCACAGATCCAGCACCCTTCAGGTCTCTGCCTTGCTCCTGTGATTAATGGCCTGCCGGCTGAATCAAAGTCTGTACTCACAGGACGTTGCATAGGTCTGTTTCTTTGTCCATATCTGCTTCTTTGTGTGGGCCGTCCTCGTACTCCCCATGGTCTCCCGTCTTGAGTCCAATTGGCTGGTTGTGGTGCCATCTGACCTGCTATTGGATATCGGGAGACAAAGAGTTATTCAGCTCCTGGCTGCGGCCGGACGCTGCTGCTGCTGCTGCGCCTGCGCCTGCTGCTGCTGCTGCGTCTGCGTCTGCTGCATCTGCTGATAATTTTCAGGGGTTATTATAGGAGCTTGTAATTTCCCTTTTTCTTTTTTATTTCTGTTGGTCAAGTCGTTTACTTGCAGCTGAGTTAGTTTATTCATTAAACTTTTGCTTGCTTCTTCTTCTATTTTCCTTTCTCTCCTGCAAGCTTCCACATGATGTATAATATGTTCAGCTTAACAAAGTCCACTCCATTTTCATTAATCCTACTACTGAGTCCAGTTTAGTTTGGACTTCAGGAGGCATTGCCTTTTTAACCATCACTTTGAAAAGGCTTTGTGTGGTTTCGTTTAAGTTCCAGGCACTTCCTGTTTCATCTCTCCATCTCTTTTGAAACGTAAACAGGAATTTTGATGGACACTCTGTGTCATTTAACTTTTCTGACTCCAGTTTAGATGGGTCTAGTCGTTCTGGGAATATCTGACGGAGCTCTGCCCATATTCTGGCTCTGTGTCCGTTGAAGCCTATGTGGTCGGCCTGATTCCCTTGTACAACCAGTGGCAACTCAGCTGCTGTGAACAATTCTTCAGTTATATGCTTCCCTGCCAGATACATGATCAGTGCTTTAAGGTCCCCAAGAGCCAGACGGGCCCCAGCAGTTTTTTCCTCTAAAGAAAAAATGAATTTATTCGCACCTTGTGATAAATCAGGAAGTCCATTAGCCAAACCAACCATGTCTGTAAATGACCAAGGAATATACTGTGGCTCATTGCGGCCTTTTGTCAGTATAGGAAATATTCCTGTTCCTACGTCTTCATTCTCAGGAGGGGGAGGGGTTGTTAACTGTCGACTGCGGAGTTTCATGCCTTCTCTGCTAGGATCATGCTCTATTTCTGCTAGTGTTTTTTCAAGCAGATTTATTCTCTTTTCGGCTCGTCTCTGCAGCTGGTCTGCCTCCTCTTCCCCCTCTCCCTTGCTTTTTTTAGGTTTTACGACAGGTGATTTGACGCTTAAGGCTGTAAATTCTTCGGATAAGCTTGCCTTCAGTCTTTTTCTTAAACTCTGTTCTTTCTCTGATAATTGTTTAATTCCATAATCTTCTCCTTTTCCTCTAAGTATTCTTCTATAATCCTCTGGACTATGTGAAGTCTGGTTTGATTCATAGAATGATACTTTCGGGTTTTGTCTTAAAGAATGGCCATCTTCAGAGGAACTCTCCTCCTCACTCTTATTTTTTTGGTTTAGAAATCTCTCTGCGACTGTTAGTTGCTTGTAGTCATGTCTATCTTGTCGGGACTGACTTCCCTTTTGTTCATTTAATTCTTCATATTCCTTTCTTTTAATTCTCTTAGTGTCACGGGTGTCTCTTGGCTTTTTACAACGTGAGCGCGCTCTTGCATATTCTCCCTCCTCATCACTCTGATCTGAGGTGCTGTCTGAATGAGAAGCGCTGTCTGAGTCGCTGTCGTGGCCTCTGCCCCGTCTTGGTTTAGTTAAAGCTAGTTTAAATTTACCAGTTATTTCACCGTCCATTTTCTCAGATATTTCTTTTATTGGGTATTGCCCGACAATTTCGGCGTAAAGCGGAGGAGCTGTAGGCTCGGTACAAGGCTTAACAACAATTTTAGACCCCGTTTCAGCTGTTTGTGCGGACCTTTCCTGAATTATTTTTTTCTTTGCCTCTATTCTAAACCATGCCAATGTTTCTCTCTCTTTAGTTCGTTTCCCTTCTCGTTTATCACTGTCATCATTTGCCTTGTAATGTCTTATGTTACTTTCCATTTCATTACAGCGCGTTAAATCAAAACTTCCCGTAAGGGGCCACTGTAAAGTGTTCTGTGTTCTTTGATGCCACTTTCTCATATAATGTCTAATTCGTTTTTCATGTTGGGGTTTTTGTCTAATGATTATTTCCAATGGAGTCAGAGTGGTTGTATCCTTCATGTTCTTAGCCCCCATCCTGACACCGCTTTGGATGATATATTACTTTAACCCTTCTAAATTATTTTATTAATATAGGGTCTCGGTAGGTTCTGGTTTTGCTGGTTTCTGTCGGATGTCAAGAATATTCTTTTCTGGTTTTAATTCTCGTGAGACCTATTAATTAAGCACAGGTCTCCCGTCTCTTCCACAGTAATTTTTTCTAACAGCGGCGATGGCAGCCGTGGATTTGTGATGTCGCTGGAAACTCTAAATGTCTCTCTAATAGAATAATTGAAGCGCACCCGGTATGCACCACAACTGGACCTATTTTGAGATTAATTCAGACTTTCTTGAGACCACCGTCCCTTTATATTTATAATCCTCCGCACGGCTTTTTCTTTTTCTTTAAATTGAGTTATATTTACGGCTAATTTAACTCGTGCTTTTTTATTTATTCCTGACTTAGTGTAAACTCCTAATTACTTATTTTACTTTACTTTTACTTTTTCTTCTCACTAATTATTTTCTTTGGCCAGATTAATTTGTAGTACTTTTATTGTTCCTTTATGGTTAGATTTAAAGCACAGCTCTAACTATTTTAATTCTGATTTGCCGTCGGCTACTTTTCCTCTAATTTTTTATTAGTGTTTAAGCTCTAACCTTTTCCTTTGTTCTTATAATTTTATTAACTCCTTTTAGTGACTTTATTCAATTTTAATTAACTATATCCCTATTAATTTTTCCTCAGCGCTCTTTTGTTAACTTTCTATTATTAGTATTCTTAATTTCTTCTTTACCTCTTTTAATTCTCCTTTTAACAATATTATTTCAATTGTTTAACCTATTTTCCTTCACTTTTAAAGCTCTAAGTCTTATCAACGTCTGCATTTACTTCTCCCAGGGCTTCCGTGTACACACACACACTCTCACACACTCTCACACACCTCTGACCGGTCCACACGCCGCGGCACCTCTGTTCAGCCTCTCTTATCCAGAGTCTTGACTAAACACATCAGTGGGTTTTGTGTCGCTCAGTCGTATGTCTTCTGTCTCAATTTCAGCCCTAAGCTGAACTTTTAAGATAGAAAAGGGACGCTAACTATTTTTCCTTTCCCACTGAGGTACTTTAAACTTCTGTTTCTGGCAGTCAACAGCGCTATGTTTAGTCCAGTCGACTTGGACAGCGTGTTACCCTTTATTAAAGCAGGCCTCTAAACTAAATTTTTCTCCTTTTGATATTAGGTATTTCGTCTGTTACTCCTTTTTTTGAATTTTCTTCAACTATACTTAAACTCAGCTGGAAAATCGCATGAATTTAGGTGCTTAACTCTTTATGGAGACCTCTGTCTCCTCTCAGGCCTCGTTCCCTTCAGACCCCTGCGCGCTTTGCCAGGCTCTGTTCACTTTAGACGTCTCTATATTCTTTTGCGCGAAGAATCTAGACCGTCTCTTAACAATTCCTTCTCCGGGATATAAACGGTGTTCTAACGCGTATAATCTGCAGATAGAATCAGCCTCACAATTTTTCCTCTTGCGTGCCAACTTCTTCCTCAGAGTTATTTCTACGTTCACCTTATTTAGATTATACCCAAAGATAGAAATACTCCCTTTAATCGATTTCTTCCCTGACGTACAGACTACACCATATTTAGAATGTGCTTCTGGATAAAATCTCTAAATTCCTCCCGAAGACACAAACGGTGTTGTTCTTAGCCTGCATTCAATGGACAGAAATGATTTATAAATAATCCCTAATAAATCCTCTAGGTTCTTTTGAGGTGAGGTTTTTAGAGTGTTCTCTTTCTACCTGATGCCCCCCCAAGCTGCACCACAGACACCTAACCGTTCAAAAGTATAAAAGTGAAAAGGTCTCACCTCGATGGTCTTCAGCGCCTGGGATGCTTTCTCCGGGTGGTCAGGCAGAAAGAGAGTCACTCGTCCCACAGGTCCTCTCCTGGCTACTGGCTCGCCAATTGTAGTGTCAAAACTGACCCCTCAGTCTTTGGCACTATTTGTGTGGAATAAGTTGTGAACGCACACCAGATTTCCATGCCATAGAGTCTTTATTGTTTCACAGCCAACACAATAATGACCCGAGTAGATGATGCCCAAGATCTACTAATGTTTGAACAGTAGACATAAGCTTTTATACAGTTTTGATATCAGAAAGGTAATAACTCTTTCTGATATCATTGTGCAAGGCTCTGGGACTGATGTCATTTTGTCTGGCCTTGAGCTACTCCTAGCCTGGCTCTGTCACTTTTGCTGACAGACACCTGCGTCTTTATCTGGCCTTTCCTGTGTGTGTGTCTGACATTAGGTTTTATCTTTTATATTAAATGTTTAAATGAATAACTAACTGGGTCTACATAGTTTAAAACACATAACATATAAAATATTACACCACAGTGCAAAGATTAAAGTTTCAGTCTTTTTTGTATTCAGCTGTAGGTAGTTATTGTATAACCAGTTCTTTATGCAGGACAAGCAGTCCAACAAATCAGTAAATTTATGAAACTCAGAGTCTTTAAAAGAACAGTACAACTGAATGTCATCAGCATAAAAGTGATAAGACACATTTTTAAAACCGTGAATTATTTCACCAAGAGGGCGTATGTACAATAAAAACAAAAGAGGACCTAGCACTGAGCCCTGAGGAACTCCATATGACAGTGGGGTCACTTCAGACAGAATATTGTTAATAGAGACACAAAAAGATCTGTCACTCAGGTAGGAGGAAAACCACTATAGAACTGATCCAGAGAAACCCGTTTCATATTGTAGACGCTTTAACAATACATTATGGTCCAGAGTATCAAAAGCTGACGATAAATCCAGTAGGATCAAGACAGAGTACTGCCCAGAGTCAGCCGCCATCATAATGTCACTTGAAATCTTCAGCAGGCCAGTCTCAGTTGAATGGCATTTTCGGAAGCCTGACTGAAATTTATCTATAAAATTATTTTCATTAAGAAACACAGTCAGCTGCTCCGCCACCACTCTCTCCAGGATTTTAGATAAAAAAGGCAATTTAGAGATTGGCCTGTAGTTGTTTGGTTCAAAATAATCCAAATTGGGCTTCTTCAGAATGGGGCTGACGACTGCTTGTTTAAAAGAGCTGGGCACAGAACCAGTTAAAAGAGAAAGGTTGATCAGTTTAACAACATATGGACAAACTAAATCAAATACATTTAAAAGCAGTGAAGTTGGCATTACATCTAGAGGGCTCGATGATGGTTTCACCTTTTTTTGTAGACCCTTAATGTCCTCTTCAGTGACAGGTGAGAAGGTGGACCAAGAGCACTGAGGAGATAAACCCCAAGATGTGTTTACAGATGATGGGTTTATAGAGGCTCTTATATCATGTACCTTATTCACAAAGGAATGTAAAAACCTGTTGCAGTCAGATTTTGAGTGGACTGGTAAATGAGGAGCTAAAGGAGAGACAATTCTTGATATTGTGTCAAACAGGACTTTAGGATTTTTCTTGTTCAGAACAACAAGATTAGAGAAATAGGCAGATCTGGCCTGTTTTATTTGATCATTTAGTGACACGATGAGGTCCTTCAGGTGCAGTCTGTGGACTTCCAAGCTTGTGCATTTCCACAAACGTTCTATTTTACGACAGTTTCTCCTGCAAGATAAGATTTCCTCATTTATCCAAGGGCAGGGATTTTTAGGGAAGGTGCGTTTACTTTTTAGCGGAGTAACCTTGTTTAAAACAGACAAACAGTGGTTATTAAAAGACTGCATAAAAGATTCAGGCTCACTACAGCCATCAAAAACCCTGGGGTCAAATGACTCCGAAAATTTTTCAGCTGTGGATCCATTTATGATGCGTCTTTGTGAAGTCGGTTTGGAAGGAAGATAGTCCACATTGGAAGACAAGTTAAAAAATATACAACAGTGGTCTGTCACATTAATGTCTGTAACACTCAACTGGTCAATGTTCAGGCCTCAAGAGAAAACAAGGTCCAAAGTGTGGCCTTTTGTATGTGTAGGACCAGAGACATGCTGTTTCAAATGAAATGCTTCAGTGAGTGTTAAAAACTCAGATGCCAGATTACACGAAGCATCATCGATATGTAGGTTAAAATCCCCGAGTATCAGAACATTTTCAAGTTTGATAATTGAAGATAAAAATTCAGAGAAATCCTCTAAAAACAAGCGACCAGGACCAGGAGGTTGATAAATTAAAATGCAATAAAATGAGTCATTGTTGCCAACCTTAGTCATCTGCATCTCAAAGGAGTCGATGAGTGTACTCCATTTCACGCTGCCAGGTCTCTGTTAAAAACATAAAGTCAAGGTGTTCCTTTGAGAATAATTCGCTGAGGAAGAAGGCCTTGTTTGCAATGGCAGCGCAGCGGTGACAGGACGTGGTCACTATTGACCACCCGGCATGTAACAGGACACAGGACCCGCTCACGCGGAGGGAAATTTTGGAGCCGCCGAGTGCCTCACCTAGACCACTGATCACGGCTTAAGTCTACAATGTCATTAAACAGAAGAAGAAAAGCCTCACCTAGACCACTAATCAAGGCTTAAGTCTACACTGTCATTAAACAGAAGAAGAAGAGGTTGAGCCTCACCTAGCCCAAGGATCACGGCTTAAGTCTACACTGGCATTAAAAAGAAGAAAAAGAAAAAAAAGAAGAAGAAGAAAGAAAAGAAGAAGAGCCTTACCTAGACCACTGATCACTGCTTAAGTCTACACTGTCATTAAACAGAAGAAGGAGAGGTCGAGCCTCACCTAGGCCAAGGATCAAGGCTTAAGTCTACACTGGCATTTACAGAAGAAGAAGAGGTCGAGCCTCACCTAGGCCAGAAATTAAGGCTTAAGTCTACACTGGCATTAAACAGAGGAAGAAGATTCTCACCTAGACCACTGAGCACGGCTTAAGTCTACACTTGCATTAAACTGAAAAAGAAGAGGTCGAGCCTCACTGATTAAGTTTACACTGGCATTAAATAGAAGAAGAAGAGCTTTACCTAGACCACTGAGCACGGCTGAAGTCTAAACTGACATTATACAGAAGAAGAAGAGGTCGAGCCTTACCTAGACCACTGATCACTGCTTAAGTCTACACTGGCATTAAATAGAAGAAAAAGAGGTCGAGCCTCGCCTAGGCCAGAAATTAAAGCTTAAGTCTACACTGGCATTAAACAGAAGAAGAAGAGCCTCACCTATGCCAAGGACGTAACGTAGCAGCAGAAGCCTACAGAACTGTGTGAGTGTATGTAATTCTTGTCTCTTTGAGCTTAGTGCCGTGTTATTGCTGAGAAACCGCGCAGTGTGTTTTCTACAACCCTGTCACGTGGTGTACCGGCGTCTACTCTCACCTGCAGTGGGCTGGTTTCGTTTGAGTTGTTTGTGGCCGTCTAGAGGCGTGACCTGCTGAATTCAATTACTTAAATAGACGGGTATTTAAGTGGGAGTAACCACCGTCGTGGCAGCCATCATCGCGTAAAGACCGAAGACAGTAAAGACCATCGACTCTACCTGCACGCAACTCCACCTTACAGGGACACACTGACAGGACCTGAGTATTGCACCTTTTTTAGTACTAATTGTTTGCACTTATAATTTATTATTACTATTTTTAATTTCTTCTTGCATATTTCCTCTTTGGCTCTTCAATGTGTTTTCAAATTACTACTGTCATTTCAACACGGAAATTATCATCTGTTTCACGCAAAAGCCGACGCAACCATAATAATCTGCATGTTGTATCACTGTCAATAACTGCCCCTTAGGCTTACTTTCCCAATAGGCTTGTGGAACTGCCAGTCTGCTGTGAACAAAGCTGATTTCATTACAGCTTTTGTTCAACATTCTGGTCTTTCAGTTGTAGCACTTACAGAAACATGGATCAAACCAGAGGACTCTGCCACTCCCGCTGCCCTCTCCCATAATCACACTTTCTCCCACAGTCCTCGCCTCACTGGAAGGGGCGGAGGGACCGGACTACTTATTCCTACCGACTGGAAGTTTAAACAGCTATCACCCTTGTGTGACAACAGCTCCTTCGAGTTCCATGCAGTTACCATCACCCACCCTGTTAAAAGTCATTTTGTAGTTATCTATCGACCCCCAGGTCCGCTTGGACATTTCTTGGAGGAGTTGGATGCGCTTCTTTCATCCTTCCCTGAGGATGGTACTCCTCTGGTAGTATTAGGAGACTTCAACATCCACCTTGAAAAGCCACAGGCTGCTAACTTCATTAACCTAACTGCATCATTTGACCTTAAGTCTACGCATTAAGAAGAAGAAGAAGAAGAAGAAGATTTTTTTTTTTTTTTTTTTTTAAACAGACCTTTATTGTCTGGAAAAACACATCATTACAACTTTTAATCAACTCATACTATTTGTATGAAAAAATAAATAAAATTAAATTAAAAATAAAGTCAAACTAAAATAAAACACACAACCAAATTACAAAATATTACATAAGCATGTGCCCAAAGCTGAGACTTCCTCCCTGGACAGAACACAGCACCCCCCCCAAACCCCCACTGGGCCTCAAAACCACCTAGATCCCCATTCACCCGATAAAATTCAAAATCCACCACCAGTCTTGTCTTCATCATATTCAAAAACAAAATATTTCCATCACCTTGACCCTCCACCTTCTTTTTCCTGCTCATGTAAACAGCCATCTTGGCCTGACCAAGCAGGAAGTTTAAAATCTGTCCTTTTTCTTTCCTTTGGCGAGTGTAATTTAAACCACATATAAAGGAATGTGGGTCAAAAACTTCACCAAACTGTCTGAACACCTTACCCAACAGACCAAACAACTTTGTCAGACGCTGACACTCATAAAAACAGTGAAAAACAGTTTCCCTTACCCCACAGAACGGACACCCTACAGAAACAGTATTGTTTACATGATTTATAAAAGAATTTGTGGCAATGGCGCCATGCAGTATCCTCCACTGCAGGTCACCATGCTTTTTAGCCAGTGGGGGCTTGTAGAGGAAATTCCAGGCAGGTTTGAATTTCTGGTCCAGCTCTAAATGGGTCCTCCAGACCGTGTCTGCCCGACCAGTCATTTTCTTATAGTTCAGGGCTTGGACCATAAGTTTATAAAAAACCTTCCCAGTTCCTTCCAGTGACACACTCACTGGGGTGAAGACAGTAGAACCTGTAGATTGTCCTAGGTCCGGACTCAAATAGATGTTAGGGAAGGGATCTATGTTATCAGGGACCAGTGAACCGGCACTGAACTTGCTCAGCAGGATCCGGGCCTGTCCTGTCAGCTGATGATTCCAGTGAGCCAGTAACCGGTCCACTGTCCTAGAGGACTTCAGACCCAAGTGACCGGCTAATTCCACATAATTGTCCAACTGTGGCCCAGCCCGTTCTAGCAGATGGCCTAAGGTGTAAATCCCACCAGCACTGAACCGCCCACACAGTGCCGGCCCCGCCCATGCAGGACAGGTGAAGCATCCGTGCATGAGAGAGATGGTATCAGCCTTTCTCTGTTTTTTAAGGACACTCCATACAGACAGCAGCCCACGATAGAAAGGTGGTAGTGATGTAGACACAGGTCTGCTACTGTCTGTCAGGAACAGAGACAGGCCCAGCTCCCCGGCTCTCTGCAGAATAGAAACAGCCAGCGGTCTCCAAACCAGCACCTCAGGACCTTTAAGGAGCTGCTGGAGAAACTGCAGCCGGAAGGCTGCCCCTCTACTGGCCAGATGGATGAGTCCCTGTCCCCCCTCCTCCTTTGGCAGGAAAAGGATTCCCTGTGGTACCCAGTGCAACTTGTCCCAGAAGAAGTCCACCAGGAGCCTCTGGTTGGTAGATAGAAGAGAGGCCGGTGGGTCAATGCACATTAATTTGTGCCAGAGAACAGAGGAGACCAAATTATTAACTACCAGAACCCGCCCCCTGTAGGATATCTTCGGTAACAACCACCTCCACTTATTTAGCCGCCCTTTAACTCTTTCAACAGTGTCATCCCAGTTTTTTTGGACATAATGACAGTCACCCAGGAATACCCCCAAATATTTAAGTCCTCCCTTATTCCATACCAACCCCCCCGGCAGGATGAGTCCTCTCAGACCCTCTCCAACCAGTATGGCTTCACTCTTTCCCCAGTTGACTTTGGCACTGGACACCAGCCTAAACTGCCCCACTTCATGGACTAAACAGTCTATATCGGCCTGGGAGTCCACAATCACAATGACATCATCAGCATAAGCAGACATCTTGAAACTGGCGTCACAGCCAGGTATGTGTACTCCTGTCAGTTGGGTTCTGAGTCTATGAAGCAGAGGTTCTATGGCCAGGGCGTACAACATCCCTGAGAGAGAGCACCCCTGACGTATCCCTCTGCCCACAGAGAATGGAGCACTCAGGCCCCCATTGATTTTTAATAAACTCAGGATATCACTGTACAGAGTCCGAATGTGGGCTATAAAGCTAGGGCTGAACCCAAAAGCAGCCATGGTTTCCCACAAGTACCGGTGTTCAACCCTGTCAAAAGCCTTTTCCTGGTCTATTGAAATCAGACCCAGGTCAATGCCCAATGAACCAGAGACCTCCAAAACATCCCGAATTACAGTGACATTGTCACTTATAAGCCTGCCAGGCACACAGTAAGTCTGGTCAGGAGCCCATCACCTCTCAGAGTCGGGAGGCTAGTACTTTGGACAGGATCTTATAGTCCGTATAGAGCAACGACACTGGCCTCCAGTTCTTAAGCAGCTGCAGGTCTCCCTTTTTTGGCAGCAAGGTAACTACAGCCCTCCTGCAGCTCAAAGGGAGGCGGCCACTCAGCAGACTGTCTTTAATGACCTCCAATAGATCCTCCCCCAGAATATCCCAAAAAGCCTTATAAAAGTCAGCCGGAAGACCGTCAATACCAGGGGCTCTGCCTGTTTTCAGTTTCCCTACAGCAGTGGCCAGCTCGGTCAACGATACAGGGGCCTCCAGCCTTCTGTTCTGCTCAGCACCAACCTGAGGCAGGCCGTCATGAAACAACCTGTCCAGGTCAGTGCCGTCACTGATTTCAGATGTGAATAGATTTTTATAGAAGCTGGAGGCCAAAACTCCAATCTCAGAGCGCAGAGACTGGATGATCTTCCTTTGACCATTTTTCTTCTCCAAACTGAAGAAAAAATGGGACGGGGCATCCATTTGGCAAAGGTCCATGTGGCGAGACCGCACCAGAGCTCCCTGTGCACAGCTACCTAGCAGGTTGGTCAGAGAAGACCTTTTATATTTCAGGGATTGTAAACACCCTAAATTTTCTGTAGACTCTGCTAAAGACTGCAATTCTTCTATTTGTATCTCCAGGTCTTTTACACATTGGACCCTGTCTCTAGTGACATCATGTGAGTACTGCTGACACAGCTGTTTGATTTGAACCTTCCCAAAATCCCACCACTGCTGAAATGTCAAATGTAAAATGTGCTTTACAATTTCTGTGTGAGGACCACAACAACTCAAGTGCAGCTTTAAAAACTTTATCATGAATTAGAGTGCAATTAAAATGCCAATACACACTGTTCACTTTAGTGTTAATAATATGTACAGAACTCTGTACAAGGGAATGGTCCGAAAAACCCACTGGGCTGATGTGGCATGTTGTAAACACACTTAACTGGTGTTTTAGACCATACACACGATCGAGCCGGGCCAGAGACAGTTTATTTTCCTTACAATGACTCCATGTGTACTGCCTGCTGGATGAGTTCAAGGTTCTCCAGACATCAACCAAGTCGTGGTCTTTGATCAGCTCTCTTAGCTTGTTGGAGGAGGCAGGATGGGGCTCAGAATGGTTCCGGTCCAGCTGTGGCTGGACAGTGCAGTTCCAGTCCCCAGCCACAACCAGAAAGTCCCCATCGCTGCAGCTCCTTATGGTGTCAAACAGGGCGTCCATAACAGTTACCCTCTGTGCTCCTCTGATGGGCATGTAGACACATATGAAGACCAGGTAAGTGTTTTCAAACTGGGCCCTGACCTTCAGCTGGCGACCCGCTACAACCTCCTCTACTTCAGTGGAAACTAACAGGAAGCTTCTAGAAAAGAGCAGTCCCACTCCTGCACTACAGCTGGTGTTATGGCTGAGGTTCACCTGTTCACTCCACTCCCTTATCCACTCACACTCCATGTCCGGTGTGCTGTGTGTCTCCTGTACTAACACCACATCCAGTTTTTTAATGTCTATCAAATGAAACAAACTGGCTCTCTTCACTCGGTCTCTGGCCCCATTCAGGTTTAAAGTACCCACTTTAAACTTACACATAAATAATGAGTGAGTGGAGAACCACAATACTAACCAAACAAAAACCTGAAGGTGACTAAATTCCAGCATTTTTGACACGAATGAGCACTTTTTTGCTCTGTCAGGTCATCTTCTCCATTCCCATTCCCTCCTGAGCTCTTCAAGATCACTCTGGCTGACTCTACAAACAATTTAAGGTCTGGAAACCATTTTTCAACATTTCTAGCTCCTTTGGTCTCATGCAAAAAACATTTTTATTTCACTAGCAGGGTAAGCTGGCTGTGACATTTCTTGAGACATAGGCTCTCCCTCAGACTCTGTAATGATAATGCTCTTCATTTTAGTTACTTTGGAGGCTTTTTCATTGTTTTCGGGGTTTTCTGAGCTTTTCCTTTTTTGAGACATTTTCAGGAAGTCCTCTTCACATATTTCTTCATCCTCACAAAACTCACAAAAATGGAGCAGGTGCTATTATTACTGGCTGTAGGTTGAGACTGATTTGTGGTATCGGTCAGCTCTAGGGCCACCTGTTCTCCACAACTGGCAATGCCGTTATTAATACTGTTACTCATATTGCTGTCATTGCTGTTATTCACTGTTGTTAACCTGGGGAGGGGTGTGGGGGGAGACACAGAAGGCACCGCGTTTGAACCGTTCGAGTCTTCGATGTGAACGGGTGAATCTTCAACCGAAAGTGATACTGTGCCAACGGTTGGAGCGGGAGGCGCTGCATCTGCCGCGGGGGGGTCCTTCGCGGGGAGACCGCGAGCTCCGGGTGGAGCCTCCGCGGTGCTGTCGGTGTTTTTGGGGAGATTATCATTCTCTTTCCTTGGACGAGCTCTTATTAAATGACCCTCTGCTCCACACGCAAAACACTTCATTGTTTCATTAGTGGCAAAAACCATATACGTAAAACCATCAATAAGTTCAGTCGTGTTGTCCTTTAAGACCATATAGACCTGTCTACGGTGACACACTACATGCTTTAGCAGCGGAAATTTACACCCAAGAGGGATCATTTTAATAGGGGACACAAGCTGACCAAAACGTGACAGTTCAGTTGCAATTGTTTCATTTCTAATGAACGGAGGCACATTAGAAATAATAACCCTTTTAGCGGGACTCACCAGCGGGAGAACAGGTGTAAAGGTGTCGAGGATGACCACCCCAGTCTCAATCACTTCAGCCACTTTTTCAGTGCTGGACAGAAAAATAACGATGGCTCCATTCATCCGCGAGGCAGACTTGATGTGATTATATCTCACCGCTTTTCCCACGGCAAGACTGGCCTCCTCCACGGAGCAGCTAACACTCGGCACTAGCTTGACAGCATGACGGCGTGTCAACTGTTCAAACTCAGTGGTCCCGGCGAGCACGGGCATCGTGCACCACCGCCCACCAGCGCACACCTGGACAGGTAAGTGACCACTGTACACTGTACCACAGATAGAGATGTACGAAAAAATCCACTTATATATTGCACAATTTGATTTTTTTGGGAGAAACAAAAAACCCGGGCGCTACTTCAAACTCCTTCCTCAAGAAGAAGAAGAAGAAGAAGAAGAAGAAGAAGAAGAAGAAGAAGACCTAGGCCACAAATTAAGAATTAAGTCTACACTGGCATTAAATAGAAGAAGAAGAGGTCGAGACTCACCTAGGCCACGAATCAAGGTTTAAGTCTACACTGGCATTAAACAATAGAAGAATAGACACATCTAGACCACTGAGCACTGTTTAAGTCTAAACCGGCATTAAATAGAAGAAGAAGAGGTCAAGCCCTACTTAGACTATTGATCACTGCTTTAGTCTACACTGGCATTTACAGAAGAAGACGAGGTCGAGCCTCACCTAGGCCACGGATCACGGCTTAAGTTTACACTGGCATTAAACAGAAAAAGAAGAGGTCGAGCCTCACCTAGATCATTGATCACTGCTTAAGTCTACACTGGCATTAAACAGAAGAAGAATAGGTCGAGCCTTACCTAGACCACTGATCACTTTGGATGTTTGTCTTTTGAAAAAATAATTGGTGGGCACAGCTGTGCTGTGCTTGTCCCTGTTAAAAGAGACATAAAGAAAAGACATTATATGGCATTGTAGCTACTTTATTTAATTGATTTATTGTAGAATCACAGTTGTACATAGTTGTGTCCATGGTCAACTTGACACCACAAAAGTAATAGTAATCTATGGCCGCGCCCCTCGCAGGAAGCAGTCTGTTCCTGCCACTGTAGCAGTACTTTCCCACTATGTCCACTGGTTCTAACTGGTTTTAACAGGTGAGTGAGTAGGTGTCTAATCTAGGTGCAATGTAGCAAAGTGAGGAAGTGTAAAAAGAGTGCATCTCAATAGAAAAATACTAACAAATTGATTGACTAAATAGATTAGAAAAACAGCTTTCAGTCAGTCTGCCGTTTCTTTTCGAGCTTCCAAATAATGGAATATTATTACAACTACCATCAGAAAAATTAATTTAAGTTGTAGCTGTTTCAGTTCAGAGGAAAACAAACGTAACGTTGTAACTGTTAAGGCTACGGCTAAGCTACCGACAAACAGAGAAACTAAAGACGAAATCGCGTATTTAATGGCAATTATTACTTACATACATTACACCACATGCAACCATTCAGACAAAGTCATTGTAGTAAAACTTCACAGTTGCAAACTCAAGTCAAAAGCAGCTGTCGATGCATCACAAGTTAACCTGAGAGTTCACATAACGCTATCTGTGACAGACATCTAATTTCAAACTTACTTTATTGCAGTGAACGGCACGCTTTCCACCAACACTTTACCTTTGATCAATTATATTGTTGGTGGAATCCACATCCTTGGGACAACATTTTTACCATTATCACAAATATTACTCATGGTCCCAGTGGCTAAGTGGTAGAGCGGTCGTCCTTCAACCCCAAGGTAGGCGGTTCGATTCCCGCTCTTCCCACAGTTCATAATGTCGTTGTGTCCTTGGTCAAGACGCTTAACCCACCTTACCTCCAGTGGTGTTCCAGCTGTAACACTGTAACATAAAACCTTAATGTAAGTCGCTTTGAATGAAAGCGTCAACTAAAAATGTAAAAAACGTAAATGTACTTTGGCTTACCATAACTGGAAAACTGTCCAGTTAGACTTTCAACATCAAAATGTTAGCTTTACCAAATGGTGAACTCCCACCAACACCATCTCAGTCTCTGCAGCCTCTGTCTTTATCGGACAGAACACCAGAATCCTCACTGAGCAATGTGGGCCACCTCAGTTACCTAAGGGACCACTTTGACCCTGTTGGTGTCAGAGTGGTCTCTCCTGAGCACACACACAGAGACCCGTTATCTCTGTACAGATTCCTGTGGTGTACTGTGAGGCCTTGACTCTTTCAGAGACACACTTACAAATGCAACAGAATAGTCTCAAACATTTCAAATGGCAGCTTTTACACTAGAGGCTGAGACTACAGGCAAAGAGTACAAACCGAAGAACAGATTAAGATGGAGACTATGCACAGTGCACGTTGTCTTGCGTCTTCAGCCAAACTACATAACAATATTACAATGCAATCATTCATTTTCTTTTGCTTATCCGGGCTGGGTCGGGGGGACAGCAGTCTAAGCAGAGATGCCCAGACCTCCCCCTCCCCAGACTCTTCCTCCAGCTATTCCGGGGGGGATATTGATTCATTCCCAGGCCGGCTGAGAGACATAGTCCCTCCAGCGTGTTCTAGGTCTTCCCCGGGGTCTCCTCCCAGTGGGACATGCCCGGAACACCTCCCTAGGGAGGCATCCAGGAGGCAGCCAAAACAGATGCCCGAGCCACCTCAATGAAAGACCTAGATTAACCGGTAACTTGAGAGCGTCGCCTTGCAGCTCAGCTCTTTCTTCACCCCGACAGACCAGTACATCGACTTTGTAATTCCTCTACTCTGGCTATTAACTGACCATATCTCCCACTCTACTACTAACACAACTGCCAAATCTGACCACGCCTCTGACCATCCCAGACCGTGTCAGTCTATTACAATGACACAATCAACCCTAACTCCTGGACAGTGGCTCTATAGTTAAAAGCGCAAAAATACACCAATACTCCCTGCTATGTTTGCGCAAGCATACCACATGCTTGAGGACATTCTATTCTGACACAGCCGTTTCCTGCTAACCTTACTGAAACTGTATCCATCCTGTTTGCTTTTAGCATCACATCCTTATTGCAAAATGACCAACTCATTTTGAAAAATGATACTAAGCTTCCCAACCACAGCTGGATTAGTTTTAATCATACCACCATTAGATGGTACAATGTTACTGCTTTACCAATACGCACGGACCCTAAAAAAGCCTTTTCTACACCAATAATGTTAGATCTGGCCCATAAATCATTCACTGTCTGTTTTGACTGTTTGTTTTGAACTAGCTTGCTCTAGTAACCATACCTTTTTAGGAGCCACTCGGCACTGTAATTTCACCTCCTCCCTGTCACTGTGCCTTTCACCAACCAGTGGGGTGCGCCTTTTCTAGGAAGAAAAGTATTGGTGTATTTTCGCACCAATACTACACTGAAACACACTCACACACACCCTGAAACCAAACCTGGTTTCAGGGTGTGTGTGGGTTTGTTTCAGTTCAGTGAAGAGTGCAGTGACAGTTATGTTGGTGAAACAAAACAACAGCTTCACAAGAGGATGTATCAGCACAGAAGAGCCAATCCTGGAGAACCTGAGTCTGCAGTCCACCTCCACCTCAAAAAGAAAGAGCATTCCTTTGAGGACAGCAATGTCCCAATTTTGACCAGAGAAGCCAGATGGTTTTAGAGAGGGCCGTTCTATGAACAGAGGAGGTGGCCTTCATGTTCATTCATGTTGCCTAGTATTTATAACAGTGTGTTGAAACCTAAAACAAAAGAGTTGCACCCTAGAACGACAAACACAGCACCTGAATGAAGCATTGGCTCTAAAGACTCTCCTGAGCCTTAACGACTCTCATATCAGGAGTCACACTTCCCTTTCAGAGCCAACGATCATGAGAACATAACAGCCTGGTCCATCAGGTTTGGTTTCAGGGGAAACTCCTCCCTCTAGAAATATAAGCTCAGCTCTCCTACCAGTTGATATCAGAATTGATAAAGTCTCTTGGTATTAGAGACGAAACGTCTTCACCTTGAAAACCGAGTCCAGATGCTTTTACTTCAACCTTTTTTTTCAAAATGACCAAGATTTACATCCAAATCAGGTGAACGGTGTAGGAATTACAACAGTTTGTATTTGTGTCTCCCATTTTTTAAGGGACCAAAAGTAATGGGACAATTGGCTGCTCAGCTGTTCCATGGCCAGGTGTGTGTTATTCCCTCATTATCCCATTTACAAGGAGCAGATAAAAGGTGGAGGAGTTCATTTCAAGTTTGCATTTAGAAACTGTTGCTGTCAACTCTCAATATGAGATCCAAAGAGCTGTCACTATCAGTGAAGCAAGCCATCATTAGGCTGAAAGAAACAAAACAAACCCATCAGAGAGATGAAGAAAACTTTAGTTGTGGCCAAATCAACTGTTTGGAACATCCTTAAAAAGAAAGAATGCACCGGTGAGCTCAGCAACACCAAAAGACCCGGAAGACCACTGAAAACAACTGTGGTGGATGACGAAAGACTTCTTTCCCTGGTGAAGGAAACACCCCTCACAACAGTTGGCCAGATCAAGAACAGTCTCCAGGAGGTATATGAGGTGTATGTGTGTCAAAGTCAACAATCAAGAGAAGACTTCACCAGAGTGAATACAGAGGGTTCACCACAAGATGTAAACCATTGATGAGCCTCAAAAACAGGAAGACCAGATTAAAGTTTGACAAACAACATCTAAAAAAGCCTTCACAGTTCTGGAACAACATCCTATGGACCGATGAGACCAAGATCAACTTGTACCAGAGTGATGGGAAGAGAAGAGTCTGGAGAAGGAAAGGAACTGCTCATGATCCAAAGCACCTCATCAGTGAAGCATGTGGTGGTAGTGTCATGGCGTGGGCATGTATGTCTGCCAATGGAACTGGTTCTCTTGTATTTTTTGATTATGTGACTGCTGACAAAAGCAGCAGGATGAATCCTGCACTGTTTCAGAACTCATTGAACAACGCCTCACAGTGAAGATGGACAATGATCCAAAGCATACTGCGAAAGCAACCAAAGAGTTTTTAAGGGAAAGAAGTGGAATGTTATGCAATGGCCAAGTCAATCACCTGACCTGAATCTGATTGAGCATGCATTTCTTTTGCTGAAGACAAGACTGAAGGGAAAATGCCCCAAGAACAAGCAGGAACTGAAGACAGTTGCAGTAGAGGCCTGGCAGAGCAGCACCAGGGATGAAATCCAGCATCTGGTGATGTCTATGCGTTCCAGACTTCAGGCTGTAATTGACTGCAAAGAATTTGCAACCAAGTATTAAAAAGTGAAAGTTTGATTTATGTTTGTTAATCTGTCCCATTACTTTTGGTCCCTTAAAAAGTGGGATGCACATAAACAAACTGCTGTAATTCCTACAACGTTCACCTGATTTGGATGTAAATACCCTAAATTAAAGCTAAAGGTCTGCAGTTAAAGCACAACTTGACTGTATGTTCAGGGGGACATGAGTAATGTGTGTGCCAAATTTCATTTGCCTCTGACAAACTAAATATCAAAGCCTCATTCAAAATTTGTAGGGGGCGCTGGAGAACCATTTAAAAACATAGCCATTATTTTGGCATATCAGTGTGTTCAAGGCGTCATTGTGCACAGCTGCCATTGAGTCCGACTCTATTCAACAATGTTTGAGCAAAATTTTGGATGTTGGCAAATCAAAAAACAAACACTAACACGGCAAATCCACGCCAAAATTGTAAGACTTACATAAAAACTGTTAATAACTTTTGATGCCCCACTTCTGTAGATAATGGTTACCAAATTTAGAGAATAATGAATGAAAACCCTAGGAAGAGTAACATGAGGGGTACAGGTTAGGGATTTGCGTATTCCGCCCATAATGCATTTATTGACTTCCTGTTTGTCAGGCGGCAACGCCATAATAATATGTTTTGTTTGCCTTGATGTCACAGGCACAAGCAAAAATTCAAGGCCTGTCCAAATGATATTAACAAATATTAACTTTTTTATGTTATATTTAAAATGGCCACTTTCCTGGGTGTGATAGAGCATCATCTTCATCAGTGTTGGAAGTAACATTAGAGTATAACGGCGTTACTAACGGCGTTAATTTTTCAGTAACGGCGTAATCTAATTAATTACTTTTCCCATCGTTGTAACGCCGTTATCGTTACTGAGAATGTAAAGTGTTGCGTTACTACAATTTGGTTCAATTTGGCATGGGTGGGGATGATGACACCGCTGCAAAAGCGATGATTGGCTCACGCGATCTCACTGCACGCTCTGACTTCCACTAAACACAAGAAAGCGTCAGCGACAATGGCAACGAGCCGGGGAAATTCAAAGGTGGCGTTCTCGAACTGGAAGTACCGGCACTAATTCTCGTTAATTGAAATTAAAGGCAAGAATATTTCTGTAACACGCTATGTACAGGAAAAAAAGCTTTATCCACGTCTGCCTCAAGCAACTCAAATCAAGCAACTCAAATCTTATGAAGCACCTCACATCAGAGCTAACACATGCTAACACGACACTTGCTGCTGCTAACCCCAAAGGCAGCTAGCGTGAGTTCCAGTGAAGGAGACAGATCCACTGTTAAAACAAGCAGCACTCAATTTTACGTGTCAGCAACAACCACTGGTTTAGTTGTTAGATGAGGAGTATTCTTGGACCGCTACTCTTTTCCATATACATGACATCCCTTGGCTCTGTCATCCAGAAGCATGGCTTTTCCTATCACTGCTGCAGATGACACTCAACTCCACCTGTCATTTCAACCTGATGATCCGACGGTCTCTGCTCGCGTCTCGGCATGTCTGAGTGACATCTCACTTTGGATGAAGGACCATCACCTGCAGCTGAACCTTGCAAAAACAGAACTGCTTGTGATTCCGGCCAACCCAGGGACCTGCCATAACCTCTCCATTCAACTAGGCCCATCAACGATTACACCGTCCAGCACTGCCAGAAATCTGGGAGTGGAAATTGATGATCAGCTAAACTTCACAAGTCATGTCGCCAGCACCACCCGGTCCTGTAGATTCATCCTCTACAACATTAGGAAAATTAGACCTTTCTTATCAGAGCACTCTACGCAAATTCTAGTCCAGGCTCTTGTCTTGTCCAAACTGGATTATTGCAATGCTCTACTGGCTGGACTCCCTGCCTGCACAACCAAACCTCTGCAGCTGATCCAGAATGCAGCGGCAAGAGTGGTCTTAAATGAACCGAAGAGAGCGCACGTAACTCCTCTATTCATTAGGTTACACTGGCTCCTGTTGACGCCCGCATCAAGTTCAAAGCTATGCTCTTGGCCTACAAGACCACCTCTGGTTCTGCACCCTCATATCTCCACTCACTAATACAGACCTACGTTCCTACCAGATCCCTGTGCTCTGCAAATGAACGTCTGGTGGTACCGTCCCAAAAAGGTAAAAAATCACTCTCGCGTACCTTCTCTGGCTCTGTTCCACATTGGTGGAATGATCTACCTGCTGCTACAAGATCAGCAGATTCTGTAGCCATCTTTAAAAAACGCCTGAAAACACATCTCTTCCGTAAACACCTGACTGACAAACACTGAGTTCTAATTCCTTTCTATCGATTCCTTTCTTTAAAAAAAAAATTAAATAAAAAAATAAAATAAAATAAAAATTCTCTTATCCTTAGCTTTGTATACTGCGCTGGGTTTAAACTGACTAGTTTTTTGTGCACTTATGTTTTTTGTACCTTGTGTTGTTAAAATTGCTTCCATTGTACCTCACTTGAAAGTAATAAATCCAAAATTGTCTTTTTATTCTTTTTGTACTAAATTTCATGCCTCTACAACAAACTAAAATACTGGCTCTTATCTATTTAGGGGCTGCTGGACATCTTTATCAAAACATGGCCCATAATTGGGATATCATTGTTTTAACGTTGTAAATGTACATACGTAATCCATTGTGTGTGACCAGATCTGACAATGTTTATGAGATTTAGAGGAGATTACATTTTCCCCAAAAAGGCATGTTACGGCCACAACCACAAATTTATTAAAAATACTACTATACTACTACTTGAACACTGTTGTTAACCCTAGTTCATTTTTTCCAAATTTGGTTACTGTGGGATCAAACAGATATTTTTTGCTGTTTTTTAAATTAGGGGTTTAATGTTGGGGGTTGCACATTCAACTCAAAATGGCTCCTGTTGGGTTTAGGGTGATACTATAATAGAATTTTATATATCATGACTTCATATCATGACATGATATATGTGTGTGCCACTTTAAATTTAAATATGATTTAAAAATGTACTTTTGCTTTGCACATCCCATTCACTTTTTCAGACATTTGGGACATTGCCATGGCAACATGGTGGTAGATCCCTTTAATTTCCATTTCATTGTGTTCCGGTCATAAATGGCCACATACGCTTCACTGGGTCTGAGCATATCTGACAATGTTTGAAAGAGTTAGAGAAGATTTTATACACCGCAAAATGGCCGCCACGTTACAGTCTTGTTACGGCCAAACCCAGAAATATATTATATACCTAGATGATAACCTTTGTGAAAATGTGTTGTGCTTTGTGGGTGATTCCAGTGACAGGCCCCCTTTCCTGGGTGTGAAAATGTGTTGTGTTACCTTGGAGCTTTGGCCTCGTGCTCTGTGAGTCGTCCCAGTTTCGGGCCCCTTTTCTGTCTATGAAAATGTGCTGTGTGTGTCTGAAGCTAAGGGGTTCATGCTCCCTGAGTTTTAACAGTGACAGGTCCACTTTCTTGGGTATGAAAATGTGTTGTGTGGGTCTGCAAATAGGGCGTCATGCTTTCTGAGTTTTCTCAGTGACAGGCTCCCTTTCCTGGGTATGAAAATTTGTTGTGTGAGTCCGGAGCTAGGGGTTGTGCTCTCTGAGCCTTCCCAGTGATTGACCCTCTTTCCTGGGTATAAAAATGAGTTGTGTGGGTCTGGAATTTTGGGCTTGTGCTCCGTGAGTTGTCCCACTGACGGGCCCCATTCTGGTGAGTATTAAAATGTGCTGTGTTTGCCTGGAGCTAAGTGGTCATGCTCTGTGAGTCTTTCCAATAACGGGCCCCCTTTCCTGGATATAAAAATGTGTGGGTCTGGAGCTAGGGGTTCATGCTTTCTGAGCTTTAACAGTATTGGGCCCCATTTCCTGGGTATAAAAATTTGTTGTTTGTGTGAGTCTGGAGCAAGGGGTTGTGCTCTCTGAGCTTTCCTAGTGACGGGCCCTCTTTTCCTGGGTTGTGTGGGTGTGGAGCTAGGTTGTTGTGCTCTATGAGTCTTCCCAGTGACAGTGATGGGCCCCCTTTCTTGGGTATAAAAACGTGCTGTGCGGGCCTGGAGCTAAGGGGTCATGCTTTGTGAGTCTTTCAGGTAACAGGCACCCTTTCCTGGATATAAAAATGTGTTGTGTGGGTCTAGAGCTTGAGCATCGTGCTCTCTGAGTTTTAACAGTGACGGGTCCTTTTTCCTGGGTATTAAAATGTGTTGTGTGGGTCTGGAGCTAGGGGATCAAGCGCTCTGAGTCATCCTGGTGACGGGACCCCTTTCCTGTGTTAGAAAATATGTTGTGTGGGTCTGAAGCTTGGTGGTCATGGTCTGTGAGTCGTCCCAGTGACGGGCCCCCTTTCCTGGGTATAAAAATGTGCCGTCTAGGTCTGGAGCTTGCGGATTGTGCTCTCTGGGTCTTCCCAGTGACTGGCCCCCTTTCCTGGGTATGAAAATGTGTTGTGTGGGTCTGGAGCTAGGAGGTTGTGGTCTGTGAGTATAAAGTCTTTGTTGATCGTTGGAGGGTGATAGACCAGAGTGCACAGGACGGTCAATACAAATGTTTGGAGTGCTCCACACTGGAAAATAAATCTGTTGCTGCATGCCAACAATTAAAGCTAGATTTTAATATTGAAGCTAGCCCCCACGTTTCACAAAAGGTCCACGGTTTATTAAGAAACAAACAGTCGCCACATCTCCGTAAAAAACATTATTTCCATTTACGTGAAGTGAAGAAATAATTCAGGAGAAATGCTTTGTTTGCTAGCAAGCTAGCATTTAAGAGGCCCAGACAGAGAGTCAGATCCTCGTGACCCAGTGAAGAGCAGTGGCCAAGATGAATCCAAAAAGGGCGTGCATGGCTACTTTTGGGAGAAGTGGGCCCGCATTGCCCCCAAGGTTTTGTTCCCGCGCCAATTGTTTGTGAACCTGTCCAGCTGGGAGTACATTGATCTCCTACAGCCTTCATCTCGGTAGGTAACCACTACTGAAGCTTGTAGGTCGGCGGAGCACACACAAAGTAGAAATTATAGTTACTACAGTTCTACGAGTGTGTGCGTAGTCCAACTACTCTCAGGCCCAGCTGGACTGCTTTCCTCTTTTGAGCTGTTTTTTTAAGAAGGGAGAGAGTTGGGGGTTTGTTTAGCCCCTGAGGTTGTGTCAGGACGTTAGCATGATTGGCGCAGTGAATGCTTCGATCTGTCTCAAAGGGCTGACTGGCGCCACTAGCAAAGCTCGTACCTGGGCTACGCACACACTCATAGAGCTGTAGTTACATCAGGTAACTATAATGTCTGTAGCCACAGCTGCCCTGGGGCCGACTGACGGAGACGTGGAAGCCATTTTGCGGCCTCTCCGACCACCACCAAACATTCTTACACATTCATACAATAGTGCAGTGTCACTGGAGGCAAGGTGGGTTAAGTGTCTTGACCAAGGACACAACAACAGTATAAACTCAGGAGAGCGGGAATCAAATCGCCAAACCTTACGGTTATAGGACAACCGCTCTACCATTGAGCCCTGTATATTTGAGTTGTGTTCTGGATAAATATATGTTCAAACTGAAGAGAGCCTGCAGCTCACGCCGCACAAGGGGTCAGTTTTATTGTTTTATATCTAGAACCAGTTAAAATAAATGTAGTATTATTATTTTAATTCATGCAATTTCCTATGGCCTATATGAATATTTGGAATATGTGGGTTGGAAAACACCCCGACCCGCTCATCATTGGAACACAGCCCTGTTGCAGGAAGCACGTCCAACTCGTTAAAGGGACAAAAATAGCACAAGGTTGGATCTAAAAGCTGTCTGTCAGAGCTGTTCTCTATCTCTGTGCTCTATTTAAGAGGAAAGAGACGGGGCTCAGTGAGCAGCGAGAGACAGAGACACGATCAGAGAACATGACAAGACAAGACATTTATTTTTGTATAGCCCAATATCACAACAATAGCCACCTCAACAGACTGCACTAGACAACATCCCCTGTCCTTAGAACCTCCATCAGGGGAAGGAAAAACTCCAAAAAAGCCCAGCTGGGAAAAAAGAGAAACCTCAGGGAGAACCACAGAAGGAAGGATCCACTCCCAGGACGGACAGGCCGTGCAGGAATGTGTCCAGGACAGTTGAAAAATACATAAACATATTCACAAATAAAAACATTTATATTGGCAGTGTCCACTCTGAGTATGCAAATAGTGGATGGGGCCGCAGCCAACATCAAGGTAGATGACAGATGCGGTGAGCTCTGTTTTATCCGAGTTCAAATGGAGGAAGTTTTGAGACATCCATGTTTTAATTGAAACGAGGCAGGCCTCTAGACGTGTGATGTCAGTAGTATTATTCACTTTTATTGGTAGATACAGCTGTGTATCATCGGCATAACAGTGGAAGTTTACTCCATAACTTCTGATGATTTGTCCCAATGGTGTAACATATAGTGAAAAAAGTATGGGACCAAGCACAGACCCTTGTGGGACACCAAATTTCACTGGTGCCGTGGAGGAGAAGGATTTGTTAAAAGAGACAAAATGAGACCTATCACACAGATAGGATTCTAGCCAAGCAAGAGCAGAGCCAGAGATGCCAAAAACATATTTTAGTCTGTTGATTAGCACTGCATGATCAATCGTATCAAATGCAGCGCTGAGATCTAGCAATAACAGTAGAGCCGATGAGTCCTCGTCAATCTGAAGGAGGAGATCGTTAGTCACTTAAACTAAAGCTGTTTCAGTGGAATAAGAGGCCCTAAATGCAGACTGAGGCTACGTCCACACGAAGCCATTGCATCCCCTATCCGATCTTTTTTTTTCCCCGTTCTAAAAAAAAATTCCGTAAACACGGCGTCGTCTCAAGAAATATCTGCGTACATACGAAACCACTGAAACCGACTGAAAACGATGTAGTATATATGCCAGAACAGTATGGGGCGCTGTAATTCTGCCACAAATATACACTATACACGGAGAAGAAAACTTTGAGCATGCGCATAAACTTGTGCGCTGCAGAAGAAGACGAAGACCTAAATATTTATTTTCTAATAAAAACAAGTTCTCAAATTGTTGCAGTCATTTATTTTGAGTGTAGTAATTGGTGCCCTCATGTTTGTTGTTTGCCCTTCAATATACGGACTGAGTTCCTCGCTCAGGGCGACGAGAGATGCTTTGGACATGCGGAAATTCTCCCTCCATTCATTTTCCACAACAACGCCATTGACAAAGTTGTCCCACCAACTGCTAATTCTACCTGGTCTTATCCAAAATTTTCTCCTGGTTGCTCTCCTGGTTCTCTTTCGCGGTGGATCAAGAGCATGTGGCGTATGGTGTTGTCCATTATCGCTTGTTGCTCACCACAATTGCATAGAAGCAATAGATTTTGCTGTAATAAAGCTAGTAGGCTTAGTAGCTTCTGCAGCACGAACTCAATCACGTAGTCCGCCATTATTGTTGTTGCTGTTACGTGTGACGAGGCCGACACGTGATGCGATGACATCATTGTTTCACAAAATATACAGATTGGCTGTACACACGAAACCGCAAGGGTGTCGTTTTCAGATTTATCCACTTCAGAAACCGGTTTCAAAAAATAGCAGATTCAGTCTCCCAAAACGCCGGATCCGTGTGGACGAAACGCCAATACGATAAAAAATGTATACGTATACAGTGATTCGTGTCTCCATGTGGACGGCCCCTGAAACGGCTCGAGGAGGGCATTTTCCGATAGATATAGAGTAAGTTGTTTTAACACAACTTTTTCGAGGACTTTAAATAGAAAAGGTAAATTGGAGACAGGACGGAAATTATTTAGGCATCCAGGATCCAGAGTAGGTTTTTTGAGCAGGGGTTTGACCACAGCCTGTTTGAAGAGGGAAGAAACGGTGCCAGTAGACAGGGACAAGTTTATAATGTTTAACATAATTTGTCCTACATAGGGCCACGGTTCTTTAAGCTGTTTTGCTGGCAGGATATCCGGGAGGCACGTAGTTGCTTTACATGAAGAAACCACCTTTGTCAGCTCATCGAGGGATACAGGATCTAAGACTGAGAGACGAGAGGTCAGTGGATCTAAGTGAATGGGACCCGGAGCTGAGGGAGACAAAACCAAAATATTATTCCTGATATCTTCAATTTTATGATTAAAGAAATCTAAAAAGTCTTGTGCACTAAAGGGAGAGAAGTCTTCAGTTGTTTTTGGTTGGATTAGTTTAGCAACTGTCCCAAATAGAAACCTGGGGTTATGCCGGTTTTCTCTGATTAGAGATGAGAAATAAGCCGTCTTTGCAGTGCTGAGGGCTGTCAGATCCACTCCGTGTCTATCAGGGATCCGCTCCACTTTCCTTCTCTCTCCTTCATCTCATCACTGCCACCTGTCCCAAGCACTTGTAACCTATTACCATCAGTGAAGTATTTAAACCTCTCCTGTCCACCTCTTCCCTGCCAGATCGTTCAGCATACTTTGTGTGAATGTTTCCAGCGTTTGTTCCAGCTCTTGTCTCAGCCCTCTCTCCAGCCTTCGCTCCAAGTCTCAGGTTTGGACTTCACTCTCAGCCCAGCTTCCCAGCTTGGTTCCAGTCACCGGCTCGGCTCCAGGCTTCGGCGCAGCCCCACGGCTCACTCCAACTCTCAGCCCAGCTACCCAGCTTGGTCCCAGTCACCGACTCGGCTCCAGGCTTCGGCGCAGCTCCACGGCTCACTCCAACTCTTAGCCCAGCTCCCCAGCTTGGCCCCAGTCACCGACTCGGCTCCAGGCTTCGGCGCAGCTCCACGGCTCACTCCAACTCTCAGCCCAGCTCTCCAGCTTGGTCTTCAGTCACCGGCTCGGCTCCAGGCTTCAGCGCAGCTCCACGGCTCACTCCAACTCTCAGCCCAGCTATCCAGCTTGGTCTCCAGTCACCGGTTCGGTACCAGGTCTCGGTTCAGCTTCACGGTTCAACTCCAACTCTCAGCCCATCTCTCCAGCTTCCTATCACTATCTGTACTTTAATAAAGTATCACTTACCTTCACTGTCTTGTGCGCACTTGAGTCCTCATTCCCGCATTACAGAACGATCTGGCCAAGATGGACTCAGCCAAAGCAGAGAAAGTAATAAATCGATTTACCCTCATTGAAGAAACTCTCCAGAATCATGAAACCCAAATGAACACTATTTCCGCCGGGTTCCAGCGGATTGTGTCTCAACAGGAGGACGCATTCCAGGCCATGTCAAATCAGATCCATCTCCTGACTTCTCAGCTATCGAGTATTCCAAAGACCACAGAGAGTCGGGCCTCCGTTCCACCTTCAGATCCTGTTTCCCCGGTGGTTCAACCGATTCGGTCCAGGAGCCTCGGGTCGAGATTCCAGAACGTTACTCCGGAGGCAGGTGGTTGTAATCCCTTTCTGGTTAACTGTTCAATTCTGTTTGCTCTGCAACCCCACACATTTGCCACAGAAAAAGCCAAGGTGGCATTTGTCATTAATCACCTTACGGGCGCGCCGTCTCTGGGGAACCGCAGAGTGGGAGAGAGGTACTCCAGCCTGCTCTAGTTTCCAATCCTTATCTACTGAACTCCGGAAGGTGTTTGGCGCTGAGGATCAGGAGGCGCGGCGCCAGGGCCTTTTCAACTAAAACAGGGATCTCGTTCAGTGGCGGATTATTCCATTGACTTTCGGACGCTTGCTCGGCAGAGTGGATTTAACGCTCCTGCACAGATCCAGGCTTTCCTTCTCGGGTTGGCCGAGCACATGAAAGATGAGCTTGCCTCTCGGGAGCTTCCAGAAGACTTGGATGATTTAATCCGTATGTCAATCCGGGTTGATCAGAGGGTCCGAGCTCGTCGAGGGGAGCGGGCTACCCGGAGTTCTCTTTACCTTCCTCTTGACCCCCAGCGACCACAGCTCTCTGTATCCACAACAGATTCCAGTTCCACAACAGATTCCAGTGAACCCATTCAAATTGGCCGCTCTCATCTCACTCCTGAGGAGAAGCTACAGCGTCGAAGGAGGAACCTTTGTATGTATTGTGGGGGCCCGGGCCATGTTGCATTGGTCTGTCCGTTAAAAGGACAGGCTCAGCAGTAGATGGAGGAGTACTGTTGAGTCTTACAGAGGGGGTCTCCTCCATCAATTGCCCGCTTGTCCATGTCCAGCTGCTGCTTCCTGGGGGCCCACAGACTTTAACTACATTCATTGACTCTGGGGCAGACGGCAGTTTTATGGACGAGACCTTGGCACTTCAGTTGGGGTTGTCACGAGTTCCCCTACCCAAACCAGTTCCTGCACGGGCCCTGGATGGACACCTCCTGGGTACCGTGACCCACCGGACCAGTCCCGTGACACTATTGATCTCTGGGTTAAGATCAAGAAACGCTCGGATTTTTCCTAATTCAGTCTTCGGAGATTCCATTAATTTTGGGCTACCCCTGGTTGCGACGCCATAATCCTCACATTGATTGGGACACTGGGGCAATACTGGGGTGGAGTCATTCTTGTCACTCTGTTTATCTTCAGTCAGCGGGATTACCCAACCCACTACCTGGTACACCTGTATCCTCTCTGCCGGCCAACGTTCCCAGGAGTACCAGGATTATAAGGAGGTCTTTAATAAGGCCAAAGCCACAGCCTTACCCCCGCATCGGCCATATGACTGTGCTATTGACTTGCTTCCTGGCACCTCACCTCCTAGAGGCCGACTATATTCATTGTCCGCCCCTGAAAGAGAGGCCATGGATCTTTACATCAAAGATGCGTTAGCAGCCGGAATAATAAGACCTTCTTCATCACCAGCGGGGGCGGGGTTTTTCTATGTGGGGAAGAAAGACAAGACTCTCCGACCCTGCATTGATTACCGTGGACTTAATGAGATTACCATAAAGAACAGGTATCCGCTTCCCCTTCTGGCCTCCGCCTTTGAACTCCTGGAGGGGGCAACGGTGTTTTCCAAATTGGATCTTCGCAATGCATACCACCTGGTTCGTATCCGAGAGGGGGACGAATGGAAGACAGCATTTAACACCTCGTCAGGCCATTATGAATATCTGGTGATGCCCTTTGGACTGACTAATGCTCCCGCTGTTTTCCAGAACCTGGTTAATGATGTGTTGCGGGACATGCTCTACAAGTTCGTATTTGTCTATCTGGATGATATCCTTATCTTTTCCAAGAATCACAAGGAGCATGTTCATCATGTCCAGTCAGTCCTTCAACGCCTGCTGGAGAATTCGCTTTTTGTCAAGGCTGAGAAATGCGAATTTCACGTACTCAGCGTCTCTTTTCTGGGTTACATTGTCGCCCAGGGTAAGATTCAGATGGACCCTTCCAAGGTGTCGGCAGTATTGGATTGGCCATCTCCGTGCAGTCGAAAGCAACTGCAACGCTTCTTGGGGTTTGCCAACTTCTATAGACGTTTCATCCGTGGCTATAGTACCTTGGCGGCTCCTATGACAGCACTTACCTCATCTAAGGTTCCGTTCATCTGGTCCAGCGAAGCCGATTCAGCATTCCGGGACCTGAAGCTTCGTTTTTCTTCAGCTCCAGTGCTTATCATCCCCAAACTCTGGTAGCCAGTTTGTTGTAGAGGTGGATGCTTCCGACGTGGGAATAGGCGCAGTTCTGTCCCAACGTTCCACTTCAGACCAGAAATTACACCCGTGTGCCTATTTGTCTCGCCTGTCTCCGCTGAACAGAACTACGACATAGGTAATAGGGAGCTGCTGGCGGTTAAGCTAGCCTTGGAGGAATGGCGGCACTGGCTGGAGGGAGCCGAACAACCTTTTCTTGTGTGGACTGACCACAAGAATTTGGAATATATCCGGTTAGCCAAATGCTTGACATCTCGTCAAGCTCGTTGGTCATTGTTCTTTACTCGATTTAATTTTGTTTTGTCATTCCGACCAGGGTCCCAGAATCAGAAACCTGATGCCCTTTCTCGGCAATTCCAGAAGGAGGAGACCTCTTCTGAGGTGACCTCCATCTTACCTCCATCCCAGCTGGTAGCAGCCGTCACCTGGCCCATTGAAGAGCGCGTTAAAACAGCCTTGAACACCATTACTGTCCCCAGTTCCTGTCCAGAGGGAAAACTATTTGTTCCTGCGGGACTGTGGTCGGAGGTTCTTCAGTGGGTCCATTTGTCTCGACTCGCTTGCCACCACGGGATACGGCGGACACTCTCTTTTCTCCAACGGCGATTCTGGTGGCCTAAGGAGGAAGAGGATGTTCGGGTGTTTGTCACGGCATGTCCTGTCTGCAGCCAGCAGAAGCCCTCTCATTATGCTCCATCTGGGCTTCTTCGGCCACTTCCGGTTCCCAGGCGACCCTGGTCTCATATGTCCCTGGATTTCGTTACCGGTCTTCCGGAATCTAATGGCAACACGGTGATCCTTTCCATCATTGACCGTTTCTCAAAGATGGCTCACCTCATAGCTCTGCCTAAGTTGCCCTCAGCAAAAGAGACGGCAGAACTGGTACTCCAGAATGTCTTCCGGATCCATGGACTACCAATGGACATTGTGTCTGACCGGGGACCCCAGTTTACGTCTACAGTTTGGCGGGAGTTTTGCTCTCTTTTAGGGGCTACAGTCAGTTTGTCCTCTGGATTTCACCCGCAGTCTAATGGACAGACGGAACGGTTGAACCAGGAGATGGAGTCGGCCTTCAGGTGTGTGGCTGGACAAACACCATCCTCCTGGTCCTCTCAGCTGTTGTGGGTGGAGTACGCCCACAACTCCTTGACGAGCTCGGCTACTGGAATATCTCCTTTCCAGTGCGTCTACGGGTTCCAGCCACCACTATTCCCTGCCCAGGAGAGGGAGGCTAATGTCCCGTCTGTCCAAGCCCTCATCCGACGTTGCAGAGGGACATGGAACAGGGCTCGTGCGGCTCTCCTGCGAGCTTCCACCCAGTATTCGACAGCGGCCAATCGCCACCGCAAGCAGAGTCCCCAGTACAAGGTAGGGGACCGGGTATGGCTCTCCACCAAAGACATTCCTCTCTGAGTGGAGTCGAAGAAATTGGCTCCACGATTCATTGGTCCCTTCACTATAGTGAGGATCATCAACCCGGTGGCGGTAAGGTTGAAGCTTCCTCGGTCTATGCGGATTCACCCAACCTTTCATGTTTCCAGGATCAAGCCCCTTCGAGAGTCCTCTGGTTCCCGCCACCAGGCCCCGCCTCCCGCCCAGCTCGTCGGAGGTGCTCCAGCATATTCGGTGCGACGGCTCCTTAGATCTAGACGTTGTGGTCGAGGCATTCAGTACCTGGTAGACTGGGAGGGGTATGGCCCAGAAGAACGTTCTTGGGTTCCTGCACGCCACATTCTCGATCCACAGTTAATTAGGGACTTCCATTCTTCACACCCCGGGCAGTCAGTTGGAACGTCCGGTGCCGTTCCTTCAGGGAGGGGTTCTGTCAGATCCACTCCGTGTCTCTCAGGGATCCGCTCCACTTTCCTTCTCTCTCCTTCATCTCATCACTGCCACCTGTCCCAAGCACCTGTAACCTATTACCATCAGTGAAGTATTTAAACCTCTCCTGTCCACCTCTTCCCTGCCAGATCGTTCAGCATACTTTGTGTGAATGTTTCCAGCATTTGTTCCAGCTCTTGTCTCAGCCCTCTCTCCAGCCTTCGCTCCAAGTCTCAGGTTTGGACTTCACTCTCAGCCCAGCTTCCCAGCTTGGTTCCAGTCAACGTCTCGGCTCCAGGCTTCGGCGCAGCCCCACGGCTCACTCCAACTCTCAGCCCAGCTACCCAGCTTGGCCCCAGTCACCGACTCGGCTCCAGGCTTCGGCGCAGCTCCACAGCTCACTCCAACTCTCAGCCCAGCTCCCCAGCTTGGCCCCAGTCACTGACTCGGCTCCAGGCTTCGGCGCAGCTCCACGGCTCACTCCAACTCTTAGCTCCCCAGCTTGGCCCCAGTCACCGACTCGGCTCCAAGCTTCGGCGCAGCTCCACGGCTCACTCCAACTCTTAGCCCAGCTCCCCAGCTTGGCCCCAGTCACCGACTCGGCTCCAGGCTTCAGGCGCAGCTCCACGGCTCACTCCAACTCTTAGCCCAGCTCTCCAGCTTGGTCTCCAGTCACCGGTTCGGCACCAGGTCTCGGTTCAGCTTCACGGTTCAACTCCAACTCTCAGCCCATCTCTCCAGCTTCCTATCACTATCTGTACTTTAATAAAAGTATCACTTACCTTCACTGTCTTGTGCGCACTTGAGTCCTCATTCCCGCATTACAAGGGCGTGCTTATAGGTGTTTACACACAAACACCACTTTTGATAATTTAGATTCGTTTTTGACTTGCGCCATTTGCCTTCAAACCTGCAGGCCTGTTTTAAAGCCCGGGTTTCCTCGTTGTACCATGGCATAGGTCGTCTGGTTGGTCTGGGCTTTGTCCTGAGGGGTGCCACTGAGTCGGTGATGGCCGAGAGGGTTGCATGGACCTCCTCTGTGTAGGCCTCTACTGAATTTCCAGGTGGAGTTAAATTAGGAAGAACATCTGTCAGCCGTGTGGCAAACATTTCCATTGTCGCCGCGCTAAAATTTCATGAAGACACTACGCATTTGTCGGAATTTGAGGGAAGTTTAAAACTTATCTTGAATTCCACCAGTGAGTGATCTGAAACAGCAGATGAAAGAGAGAAGACCAAGAGATGGGAAACATCTATTCCCCGAGCAAAGACAAAATCAAGATAGTTTCCACTAATATGTGTGGGCTCATGAACAAACTGGTTGAAAGACAGGGTTGTAAGCAGTGATTGAAATGGTCTGGCCAGAGGACCACACTCCTTATTTAGATGAATATTAAAGTCACCAACTAGAAGGATGTTATCAGCATGGGTTATTAAGTCCGAGAGGAAAACTCCAAACTCATCCAAGAAAGAAGAGTAGGGACCCGGAGGGCGATAGACTACAGCTAAATAAAATGGCTTCCTTCCGTGTTAAATTTTGGCTGTGATGATGGACCTGTAAAGCAAAATGCAGCTTTATGAATGGCTGCAACACCACCACCCTGCTTCAACGTGCGACCTACTTGTGCATATGCATAATCAGTGGGAGAGGCTTCATTTAGTGGCAGAAAAATATTGGGCCTAAGCCAAGTTTCACAAAGAAGAAGTAAATTCAAGCAATGAGAAGTAATAAGATCATTAATTAAGAGTGCTTTGGAGGATAGAGACCGCACATTCAGGAGACCGATCTTCAGTCTTGACGTAGAGCCTGCATTTGAGGGCTGGTCCAGTGGAAAGATAGTGACAGGAACAAACTGTTGAGCTCTAACAGTTCTGCCGGGTTTAAAAGAATGCCTCTGAGTTATAATGACATGAGTACAGGATTCTTTTGGGTCACTGTTTTCAGATGTGTTTGAGGACTAAATGAATTCACCATATCTAACAAATTTAGGCAGTAGACATCGGGATGACACGGCCTAACCAGACAACTAGAAGCTGCTACATTATCCAGTTCCACACCTGCACTATCATGACTAGCAGGTTCTCTTATTCCTGCGACCTGCTGAGATTCCTTGTGTCAAATGCACCGAATGCACCTGTCTATATTACTAGACAAAATGGCAGCACCTTGTCCAGTAGGATGCAGGCGTCTGCCCTCAACAGGCCTGGGCGGCCCCAAAAAGGCCCAGGATGGCCAGTTATCCAGAAAAGCATAACCTTCCTGACTACAATGTCGGGCCAGCCACCGGTTCATGGAAACTAATCTGCTATACTGTTCATAACTACCCCTTACGGGGAGGGGGCCAGAGACAATTAATCGATGCCGACTCATCTTTTTCCTAGCTAGTCCTAGCTAGGCTATCTTTGGTTACCTCAGACTGCCTTATTCTCACATTATCGGTGCCGACATGAATAACTATCTGCTTGTATGTAGTGCGAGTATGTGTCCTGGGAAACTCTCTCTTCCTGTGTGATGTCAGCACCCTAAGGTGAGCCTCCCTATGTCGGAAGCCCTGGCCCCCGGTAAACAGTAGACAATAGCTGGCGTCTCAAGTCTAACATTGCGGGTAATGGAGTCCCCTATCACCAGAGTACGATGCTCGCTCTGGTTGACAGGCGCAGAGGAAACAGGCCGGTGATCAGCGCGGACTTGAAAGCGCAGAAAACCGGTTTGCTGTCAGAGGGGGTGACTGCGGACAAGAGCGGACAACCAGAGGCTTGCCCCTGCCTGTACGCTCGCGCCGCCGGACCAGGACAAACGTAGCACTCTTTGCAACAGCTACCGAAGCAACTGAGCCGCAACTGGAGCTATCGCTAGCAGGACTGCTATCAGACCTGCATCTGATACTATCCGGAAACCCTGACACATCTAAAGTAACCAAACCCCGTCTATGCTGATGTCTCTCTAATAGAGACAATCTGTCTAGTAATACCGAACAATGGCAAACCATTGCCACAAGCAACAACAACACAGAAAAGCTTAGCTAAGCTAGTGTACGTACAGCTAAGTCAAGCCAAATGTTCACAACTCACAATGATAAATTCTAACACACACACACACACACACACACACACACACACACACACACACACACACACACACACACACACACACACACACACACAGCAGTACAACCACAAGTAACAGGGAAAACTCTGTACACACAACAAAACTAACCACCAGTAAGAAAACAGTAACAAACACAACAATCAAGGTATGCTCAGTGCTAATTCAAATGCTAAAAACCCACTAGCGTGTTAGCTAGCCCAAACAGAAGTGCCCTGTTCACAAAACGACAGCAAATCTAGTACTAAACTCTAGCAGAAATATAACCAGTATAACAATGAATGAGGTGTGGTGCACAGTTAAAGTGTCGACAATGTTTAAGAAATAATAAATACGTGACTTGGGGACAATGCCAGGAGAGATACACTCGCCTGATTGTTAGCGTCACTGGGATGCGTCCTCCGTCCACCAGGTGAAAAATCATCAGCGTTAGGCGGAAAGCATCAGATTACCCAGAAGAGTCCAAAATCATCAATTAATATTAATGTTTTTGGATAACATCAATTAATATCCAAAAATCTAGGGTACTCAGTAACAAATGAGATTTTGAATTTAGTAAAGTAGATTACTAGCCTTAAACTATACTTAATTATAAGTAAAAGAGAAAGTCTTAAAAATGTACTTAAAAATTACAAATTACCCCAAAAATTGACTTAAATACAGTAATAGTAGTGCTAATAGTAGTGCTTTTCAACATTAAACAATTTACTTAAACATTACCATGGTTTACATTTACATTATTATCAAATATACCTGTGTGTGTGATGCTGAGGTACACTAGTCTGGTCTAAGTCTTCTGTTGAAAAGACTGCAGCGGATCTGGGTGTTAAGTATATACAACATTTACATTTACATTTATTCATTTAGCAGACGCTTTTATCCAAAGCGACTTACATTACATTACCAGTGTTACAGTCACTGGAGGCAAGGTGGGTTAAGTGTCTTGCCCAAGGACACAACGACAGTATGAACTGTGGGGCGAGCGGGAATCGATCCTACTACCTTCCGATTGAAGGACGGCCACTCTACCACTGAGCTACTGCCGCCCTCAAGACAAATATAATTAGAAACTAGTACAAGTGTGAACATTATAATAGCATAAATATTGACTTCAGTGTATAAACATATTCACACAGTAATGCCCAAGTCAAAATACAAAAAAAGAGTTGAGTCTATGAGCCATTACACTATGAGCCACTAGACGTCTCTATAGACCACATAGTGACGTCAAGGCATTAGGAAACAGAAGGAAACAAAAACAGACAAAACCAAATGCTTTAAGTAAACAATGGACTGAATTCACAACATGGTTAACGGCTAATGACCTGGAATCTAATTGTTTTTTTTCCAACCCGAGGGTCCCGCTTTATAAAATTATTTGGCCTGCCCCAGCCCCTGTATCTATTTTTACAACCCACCCTTCTTGCACCCGCAACTATTAAATAGACTAACCCTAACCCTAACCCCCTAACCCTAACCCTAATAGACTAACCCTACCCCTAACCCTAACCCTAACCTTACACATTGTAAATAAATTTATTTCAGCCTAAAAGGTGCTTGAAAACAGCCATTAGATTACATCACCCAGTAAACTGGCAACAAGCATGAAAGAAACAAGTCATATGAATAAGATAGGATGATGAACCTACTTGACCTTCTTTTCTTTTAATAATGTAAATGACCTTAAACTTATTTTTATTTATAAACTAGTTACGAACAAAGTAGGACTGATCTTATATTCATGTCTGACTGGTTCTAAACTATCCCAGTTTTTCAGTGTTCTGTCTTTTATGTTTATGTGTTTACTATGACTGTTGCCATGGTACACAGAAATTCAGATTAAGTTTTTCATGTTTGTTTTTCTATGTAGTTCTAGTATCTTCTAGTTCAAAATCAAATGGAAACAAAGTCAGAAAAACGAAGCGTTCCAACTCAGAGGCCTCAGAATGTGTGTATTTTTAAAGTGGCTCTCACATTGAGCACAGACAGGACCAGACACAAGAAAAGTGACATTGATGGAGCATGGAGCAGATGGAGGACAGACAAACACTGGCCGTACATAAGCTGTGCAAACTGCTCAAGGAGAAAGACCAACACATTGGAGACCTGGGAAAAAACATCCAGTGCCTCAACAAACAGCTGCAGGATCTGGAAGAAGTGAAGCAGTTGCAGAAGGAGCAGATGGGCAGCCTCTACGCACATTTCCACAATGAGCTGAAGGGGCTCAAGAGACAGAATGAGGTCCACCACCAGGCGCTGGACCAGCTCAAGGCCATCTTCAGGGAGAACAGCCGAAAGGTCGCTGAGATGGCCCAGGTGGAGAGACTCAACCAGGCCTTGCAGCAGGAGGTGGAGCGGCTCAAAGTGCTGAACCAGAGGGACCAGGCCCACCTCCCAAATCTACAGACCTTGTTACAACAGAGCAACCAAGAGCTCCAAAAGCTTAAGGTTATACAGGTGAACACTAGTATTACACCAATACTCTTTCAGCCTTAAAATCTGCCTAACACATAAAGTATGTCATTCTTTTGGTTCTGTGTAAAAAAGGAAGAATAACCGCTGAGAGCTCTGAGAGACAGGGCATGCTCCCATCACATGGCAACCACCCAAATTAGCATAATTTATAACATGTGACCCATAAAAATAACTGGAACAGAGTAGCTTTAATCTGCCATCTTCTTACAACATGGTCCATCTGATGCTCTTTTCTGAAAGGTTCAACTGAGCGGGCCCCGTGAGGAGAGCGGGCCCCGCGAGGAGAGCGGGCCCCGCGAGGAGAGCGGGCCCTGTGAGGAGAGTGCTGACCTCAGCCAGACCCCTGAGCAGCCCAGGTCCAAAGCTGGCTGGAGGAGGCTGCTGTGTTTTCGGGGCCTCCCAAATCTACTAAAACAATAGAATAAATCTGTCTAATATTGTCTATGTCTACGAGAGTGTGTTTCCCTAGAATTTATTTCTATTTATTGCCGATCCTGCGACAAATAAAGCAGTATTGTATTGGTACATTCATGTGGTCATTAGGGAAACATTTTTTTGAGGTTAATAAATGCACATGAACACCTGAATCAGCACAACAACTCGGAAACTTGGAACCATAGAACCATAGTTTGTTTTTCTCCGTTCTCATCACACTTTAGAGCTGCACATGGTTTAACATTAAACACTGCATTGACCGTTTGACTTTTGCGTTGTGTTTTATTTGGTTGTGTGTGGTAGCTGAAGGACCCACGAGACACTGGGACAGGGACACTGGGACCCTCTTTTTGGAGGCTTGTCTGTTTGTTCTATCTGACATGTAAAAATAAAATGGCAATTAGCACGTAGCATGTACTGCCGAACCTCCAGTCCAATTTCTCTTCCCAACATGACAAATGAAAAGGGCCAAAATAAATTAAATAACATATCTGACATGTAAAAATAATATGGCAATTAGCACATAGCATGTGCTGCCAAACCTCTAGCCCATTCTCTATAAAACAATACATTGTAATAGCGTGCTAGCATACATTACTGTCAGAGAGACATTGTGTGAGAGAGACACTTTGTAGAACAGCAGGGCTGTTTGAGATAAATTTCTGTAGACGGAGCCCTCCTTGCTTGCATATCTCTGTGGCCTCTTGTGCGAGCTTTATTGCCTTTTTGACTGTGTCTGTGCTTGTGACTCCACATAAAAGTCCTTTTTCATGAACTCAGATCCTGCAGGGTGTGTGTGACAGTGTTCTTTAGCCAAATACCTTAGACCTTAGATTTGGCTTTGTCTCTGTGTTGCTGTTTTTCCACCACAGAAAACTCAGGTAATGTCTGTCGCAACGCTGGACGTGAAACTGGTGGAACATCTTCTCTATATTGCACATTACAGCAATGGAATGTTGTCTGAACCGAAGGAGGATGCCTGTTAGATTGATAATCAGGTCTGGCCCTTGGAGAAGATGATCATTTAGACCTGTACCATTGTGTTTGACTCAACAATCAAACACAACTCGTAGTTTAGTGGGCATTTTGGGGTGATATAGCCCGTGATGGGGAATGTTCTTTCATTGTGTGCTTCTTCGACATCACCTCTTTCAATAATGTCTTTCATGTAAGATATATAGTCTCTTTTGTAATTTTCATCTTTGTTGAACTTTTGCTTTAAGTGTTAAAGTCTAATTTCAGCAATCTTTCGTTTGTTGGGTAAGTGTGGCCTTTGTCTGAATGGAAGAGGCATCTCACAGAGTCCTTGTTCGTTTTTCTTTATTCCCTCCTTGAGCTTGTCCAAAAAGATGAGATCCTCGTGTAGTATTGTCCGTATTGTCACTTGCCTTTGTGTCCTTGAAATCTGACTCTAGCACATTATTTCACGTCAATGGGAGTTACTGGGGGTAATTCCTTTATTGTGATTCTGACACAAACTTGACTTCATTGAGCGCTGGTGCGGAGCCTCCAACGATACTTCACTCCAGGTCAGTGTGGATGGCATATGGCTCCTCACCTTCTCCTAGTAGAACTTGTCTTGGAGCCAACATTCTGGGACAGTTAAATCCAAAAAAAGAGTCCAACTTCACAGCTCAGAAGAGGTGGTGTTTTCAGAGCTTTGAGACCTTTCGTATGCCTTGTAATTGTCACTCCACGAAGGAGCTCATCGTGGACTTCAAGAAAGAGTCAAGAGGCACACACGACACCATCCACATCAATGGAATGGACGTTGAGCGTGTCTCCAGCTTCAAGTTCCTGGGGACCCACATCTCGGCTGACATGACCTGGACAACCAACACCTCCAGCCTGGTCAAGAAGGCTCACCAGCGCCTCTTCTTCCTGAGGACACTGAGGAAGAACCAGCTCTCCTCGGCCATCCTGGTGAACTTCTACCGCTGCGCAATAGAAAGCATCCTGACGAACTGTGTCACAGTATGGTATGGGTGCTGCTCTGTCGCGGAGCGCAAGGCATTGCAGCGGGTGGTGAAAACTGCCCAACGCATCACAGGGACTCCACTTCCTGCCATCGAGAACATCCAGAGGAAACGCTGTCTGCGTCGAGCTCGCAGCATCCTTAAGGACTCCTCTCACCCAGCCCACAGACTGTTCTCCCTCCTCCTCCGGCAGGCGTTTCAGGTGCCTCCGGACTAGAACCAGCAGACTAAAGAACAGTTTCTTCTCCAGAGCTGTCTCTTTACTAAACTCTAACCCTTGCTGACCCCACACCTCTCATAGACTCCTCTCTCACCCCCCACCATCCCACTACCCCATAGACTCTTCTACCCCCACCCCCACCATCCCACTACCCTCACAGACTCTCCTCTCACCCCCACCATCCCACTACCCCATAGACTCTTCTACCCCCACCATCCCACTCCCCTCACAGACTCTCCTCTCATCCCCACCATCCCACTACCCTCACAGACTCTCCTCCCACCCCCACCATCCCACTACCCTCATAGACTCTTCTACCCCCACCATCCCACTCCCCTCACAGACTCTCCTCTCATCCCCACCATCCAACTACCCTCACAGACTCTCCTCTCATCCCCACCATCCCACTACCCTCATAGACTCTTCTACCCCCACCCCACCATCCCACTACCCTCACAGACTCTCCTCTCACCCCCACCATCCCACTACCCCATAGACTCTTCTACCCCCACCATCCCACTCCCTCACAGACTCTCCTCTCATCCCCACCATCCCACTACCCTCACAGACTCTCCTCCCACCCCCACCATCCCACTACCCTCATAGACTCTTCTACCCCCACCATCCCACTCCCCTCACAGACTCTCCTCTCATCCCCACCATCCCACTATCCTCATAGACTCTTCTACCCCCACCATCCCACTACCCTCACAGACTCTCCTCCCACCCCCACCATCCCACTACCCTCATAGACACTTCTACCCCCACCATCCCACTACCCTCATAGACTCTTCTACCCCCACCATCCCACTCCCCTCACAGACTCTCCTCTCATCCCTCCCACCATCCCACTACCCTCATAGACTCTTCTACCCCCACCATCCCACTCCCCTCACAGACTCTCCTCTCATCCCTCCACCATCCCACTACCCTCATAGACTCCTCTACCCCCACCATCCCACTCCCTCATAGACTCTTCTACCCCCACCATCCCACTCCCCTCACAGACTCTCCTCTCATCCCCCACCATCCCACTACCCTCATTGACTCTTCTACCCCCACCATCCCACTCCCCTCACAGACTCTCCTCTCATCCCCACCATCCCACTCCCCTCACAGACTCTCCTCTCACCCCCACCATCCCACTACCCTCATAGACTCTTCTACTCCCCACCATCCCACTCCCTCACAGACTCTCCTCATCCCCACCATCCCACTCCCCTCACAGACTCTCCTCTCATCCCCACCATCCCACTACCCTCATTGACTCTCCTCCCACCCCGCCATCCCACTCCCTCATAGACTCTCCTCTTATCCCCCACCATCCCACTCCTCACAGACTCTCCTCTCACCCCCACCATCCCACTACCCTCATAGACTCTTCTACCCCCATCCCACTCCCCTTACAGACTCTCCTCCACCCCCCATCCCACTACCCTCATAGACTCTTCTAACCCCCACCATCCCACTCCCCTCACAGACTCTCCTCTCACCCCCACCATCCCACTACCCTCATAGACTCTTCTAACCCCATCCCATCCACTCCCCTCACAGACTCTCCTCTCATCCCCACCATCCCACTACCCTCATAGACTCTTCTACCCCCATCCCACTCCCTCACAGACTCTCCTCTCACCCCCACCATCCCACTACCCTCATAGACTCTTCTACCCCCACCATCCCACTCCCTTACAGACTCTCCTCCCACCCCGCCATCCCACTACCCTCATAGACTCTTCTAACCCCCATCCCACTCCTCACAGACTCTCCTCTCACCCCCACCATCCCACTACCCTCATAGACTCTTCTACCCCCACCATCCCACTCCCTTCACAGACTCTCCTCTCACCCCACCATCCCACTACCCTCATAGACTCTTCTAACCCCACCATCCCACTCCCTCACAGACTCTCCTCTCACCCCCACCATCCCACTACCCTCATAGACTCTTCTACCCCATCCCACTCCCTCACAGACTCTCCTCTCATCCCCACCATCCCACTACCCTTGCACTACTGCACCTTAGCTACCAACTGTTCATACAGTACCAACTGTTTACATTTCGCATCATACTAATTTGCACTGTCCATGCTCATTGCACTACCTTAAATCTACTGCTTACCTTAAGCTAACATACAATTGTGTACATCTACCTGTAAAATTCTGTTTATAGTTGGAGACATCTGTATATTACATTTACATTTATAGTACATATTCACCTGTAAATGCTGTTTATAGAAAGAGACACCTGTAATTATATTTATGGCACACACTCACCTGTTATAGTAATAACCATCTGTATATTTATATTCATTGTACACATTACCTGTAAATCCTGTACATCTCCATATCCTGCACGTATGCAACCACTGTATATATCCTGCACTTGCTGCTATTGCACTTCTGGTTAGACCTAAACTGCATTTCGTTGCCTTGTACCTGTACTTGTGTAATGACAATAAAGTTGAATCTAATCTAATCTAATCTAATTGTGCAGACAAATGGGATGCCTTCCTTTGCAAATGTCACAGGTGTGGCAATGGCGACAACCTTTGGCAGAGAGGATTCTTATTTGAAAATACACTATGAATACTTTAACATTAAATATTCCTCAATCACCTATAGACAGTTCAATCCTCTAATATCATATATAATAGGGATCTTCTGGGCAAAAACAAGACTTTATGAGCTTAGTAACTAGGGTGAGCAGTGGTACAGGGAGGGAGACGGAAGAATTTGAACAGGAATGCAACTGTTGGACTGACTTCCGTTCTTTGAGAAACACATTTATATAAAGCTGAGGTCTTATGCAGGGGTCGAGTGGGGTACTGAAATCCACTGGGAGTTTTCTCACAGTAGTTGTGGGCCACTACTGTTGTGCAAAACAGTGCGCCGTAGCTCAGTGGCTGAGGGGTTGTCCTTTAACTGGAAGGTTGGTGGTTCGGTTTCCACTCTCCTCACTTGGGCAAGACACTTAATACATATTTCTTCTAGTGGTCTTCCAGCTGTAACACTGGTGGGTGAATGGAAGCTTAATGTAAGGTGGAAAAGCCCTATATAAAATCAATGCCAATGGGGCACACCCTGGAATACAGATATGGATAACATTCAAGTGCACCTAGATGGCAGTAGACATTTTACATTTACATTCAGTCATTTAGCTGACGCTTTTAGCCAGAGCTACTTACATTAAGCTTCAATTCAATTCAGTGTTAAAGCTTGAACACCACTGGAGGCAAGGTGGGTAAAGTGTCTTGCCCAAGGACACAACGACAGTATGAACTGTGAGGAGAGTGGGAACCAAAACACCATCCTTCCAGTTAAAGGACAACCACTCTACCACTGAGCCACTGCGCCCCAGACAAATACTACAAGTTCAAAGCTTTTAGAATAGTGTGAAAAGTGAGGGGGATGTGAGGGGGGACTAATACAATTAATACAATTTTAATACAATTTTAAGGTGCGCTGAACACCTCAAGCAGGCAAAAGTCACCAAAAGAAAAATGTTAACACAGCTTTGGGCGTATATTCAGATGCAAGTATGTTGTAATTATTACATTTACATTTATTCATTTAGCAGACACTTTTATCCAAAGCGACTTACAAGTGAGGAAAACAATGGAAGCAATTTTAACAACACAAGATAGCAAAAAGCACAAGTGCACCAAAAACTAGTCAGTTAAAACCCAGAACAGTACACAAAGCTGGAGGAGAAAGAAATATTTTTTTTTTATTTTAAAATAAAAAAAAAAAAACAGTACTTTGTTTTTCTCGCTTTAGCCCAAGCATAATCTATTATTTTCAAAAGTTCAGACAGCTCCCAGGAAAACCAGGGATTGTGGAGACCTTTAACTCTAAATTACAAGGTGGTGTAGCAGGCCCCAGCAGTAGCACATGTGGGGTGAAACGCGGCCACTAAAATCGCACCCCTTGCGCAAAAAGATGCAAATCATTGTGTTTTAATCTAAATGGCCCCAAATTTGGTGAGTATCATCTAGACACGTGTGCCAACCAAAGTTGTAACTTTGTTGTTGATATCTTATCGGGTATGGGTGTGGCAAGCCTGTAACGAGGTGGCCATTTTTGTGAAAATAAAATGTCTCTTAACTCTCAAACGCCTTCTCGGATCGAGTTGGACCCAAAAAGGCGTTTGTGCACATTCATGACCTGAACACAAAGATATGTAAATAAAAGGGTTATCTTTAGAAATGGCTCTCCAGCGCCCCCTACAAACTTAAAATGGGACCCAAGAATTTAGTTTGTCATAGAGACATGAAATTTGGTACACACATCTCTTATGTCATGACGAGCATAAAAGCCAATGACAACCACCCCCTATCTATAAATGTGTTGCCATAGCAACGTCCCAAAAATGTGGAAAAAGTCAATGGGAAGTGAAAATTTTAGTTTGTCGTAGGCAAATGAAACTTGGTACACACATCCAGCATGGGCTTATGAACAAAAAGCCAATGGGGACCACACCCTATCACACACGGGAAGGCGGCCATTTTGAATTGAAAATGTGCTCCGACTTAGAATACACCTCTTTTTTAAAAAACAACAGAAAAGAGCTGCTTCATTCCACAGACACCAAAAGCACAAAATGCAATCCCCTGAGTACACGTGTCCCTGCGGTCTCAAGGGAGGCGAGGGCCTTTATCGCCGCTTGCAGCTTTAATTATTATTATTAGACCTTCTGTTGGCTCCACTTCTTCCTCAATTTTTAGTGTTCCGTTCTGAACCTATTTTTAATTTTATCCTACTATTGTTAATACTAACCCTTTACTATTTTTTTTATTTCTCTACCTCAAATGATATTATTTCTTACAGCGCTCTTATTTAATTATTCTTCGACTTTATCCTATTATTCACAATATTTCCTTTCCTTTCTCCTTTAGATATCCTATAACACTTTTATTTTAATTATCATACTTAAATTCCCATCCATTTTTAAAGAACCCTAAATCTAGTTAATACTTGATATTTAACTTTTCCAGGGCTCCATTATACACAAACTCACTCACACACACTTGACTAGTCCACACGCCACGGCAGCTTCTCTTTCCAGAGATTGCTCTAAACACTTAACGGGTCTTGTGTTGCTTAGCCACATGTCTCCTAGCTTATCTCAGCACCTAGCTGAATTTTAGGATAGAAAAGGAACGGCAACTATTTTGCCTTCCCATTAGGGTATTATAACTTGTTACTTTGGCATTCAACACCGCTGTTTGATCCCGTCGACTTGGGACAGGGTGTTACTCCTATTAAAGCAGGCCTCAATTTAATTTTTCTCTTTTTTTAAATAGGTTTTTGTTTGTTTTTTCTAATCGCTTGAGTTCCAAGCTGGAAAATAGCATGAACCCAGGTGCATTCTTTGAAGAATCCTATCTTCTATTCTGTCCTCGTTCTATCAGACCCCTGAGCGTTTTGCCAGGTTCTGTGTTTCTTATCTTCAAACGTCTCTGTATTCTTCAGCAAAAAGAATTAGACCGTTTTTTTTTACCCAAATTTCTTTTGTGGGATATAAACAGCGCTTTTTTTTACTATAACCTATAGATAGAAATAGCTTTTAGTTCCTCGCAATTTTCCATTGCGCGCTAAATTCTTCCTAAAGATACAGACTACACTATATTTAGATTATACCCAATGGATTACCCAATGGATTAATTTCTCCCTTAGAATATAAGCAACGTTTTTTACAATATGCCCAGTGCTCACAATTTTCCTTGTGCGCTAAATTCTTGCCTGACGCAAATACATATTGTCATATTTAGCATATATTGTGTAGATAGAAATAACTTTTTAAAATCTCTTTTAACTGCACTGGTGTGTCTCTCGTCCCTGCTTCCACATGCATGCCAACTTTATTAGCCCTTATAAAGTAACTAACTCTGTCTAACTCTGACTCTTTTATGGCTCTTTAAGCCTTTTACGTCTTTACACTAATCTAGGTTCTTTTGAGGTGAGTTTTTTTAAGCGGTCTTTACCTACGTGTTACTCCCCAAAGCTGCATTCACAGACACCGAACCTTATCTAGCATATAATAAAAGGTCTGCTCACCCTTGATGCTTTTGGTCTCCGCATCTGGGATGCTTCTTCTGGGTGGTCAAGCAGAAAGAGAACCACTCTCTGTGAAATCCTCTTTTGGCTCTGGCTCGCCAAATGTCGTATCTGATACTGAACCCTCAGCTTTCAGCCCGATCAATGCAAAAATCACAAACGCACAACTTGTTCAATGCCATAGAGTTTTTATTGTAATGACAACAAACGACCCAAGTAGACTATCCCCAGCTCTACTAAAGAATTGACATCAAACTTTATAGAGTTTTCACATGACAGGTTACAATTTACAACCATTTCTTTAGGGAGGCAGAAGACCCCCTCCTTCTAATGGCCCCTCCTTTCTTTTAACCTTTGTCCTAGTTCCCCAGTAACCTCTTTAGTACCAGGCACTCATGTCTCTATCTCTGTGTGTGTGTGTGTGTGTGTGTGTGTGTGTGTGTGTGTGTGTGTGTGTGTGTGTGTGTGTGCGTGCGTGTGTGTGTGCATTAGGGATGGTCATTTTGATTCATTTTCCCGACCGACAACCTCTGCTCCTTAATCGATTATTAACCGTTAACTGATAAGATTATAATATTGAATTGGCATTAACGGTTTAGTGTACAACGTCGTTGTCCCGTGACGTAAACACGCTACAAAAGAAAGCCTACGTTGTGCTTGCACCTCGTCATGCAAACCCCAACAATATATATACCAAATTAAAGCTTATAGTCTCATCTTTCAGACGATATAAACCATTTTAACACGTTATAACCACAGCGCCGACATCAAAGCCTTTTTTACAGACAAGCACAAAGATTTAGTTTGGACTTGTCTTACCTTTGATGGGTCTCTTGGACTGAAACAGCAACAAATTAGATTAGATTCAACTTTATTGTCATTACACAAGTACAGGTACAAGGCAACGAAATGCAGTTAGCATCTAACCAGAAGTGCAATAAGCAGTAAGTACAGAATATACAAGGTCTATAATATGTACAATAACTATACAGATAAGTATTATGGACATAATTGACAGATTTTAAATACTATAAGCATGATATACAGGTAGGTGTACTATGAACATACTATACAGATGGATTATGTAAAAGTGTATGTACACTATAGGCAGAACTATGAACATATGAACATCATTTACACTAGTGCAATGGACAGTACAGTGCATAGAAAATATTACAGTGTGCAAATGGATGTAGTGGAAGTAATAACAAGTTTACTGTTTGCTTGTTGTAAATAATAAATAAATCAGTCAGACGCAGTGGTGATGTGGGGGAGGAGTCTGTGTGTGTGGTGGTGTCAGAGGGCAGAGTTCAGTAAGGAGACAGCTGTAGGGAAAAAGCTGTTCCTGAATCTTGTGGGGGCGGCAGTAGCTCAGTGGTAGAGCGGCCGTCCTTCAACCGGAAGGTAGTAGGATCGATTCCCGCTCTCCCCACAGTTCATACTGTCGTTGTGTCCTTGGGCAAGACACTTAACCCACCTTGCCTCGTATGAATGTGTAAGAATGTTGAAGGTGTTGGTCGGAGAGTCCGTAGGCGCGGAATGGCTGCCACGTCTCTGTCAGTCTGCCCCAGGGCAGCTGTGGTTACAGATGTAGCTTACTACCACCAGTGTGTGACTGTGGAGTGAATGAATAATTGATATGTAAAGCGTCCTTGAGCTCTGGAAAGGCGCTATATAAATATAACAATTATTATTGTGGTCTTTGTCCGGAGGCTCCTGAAGCGCCTCCCGGAGGGCAAGAGGTTAAACAGTCCATGGTCAGGGTGAGAGGAGTCCTTAAGAATGCTGCGAGCTCGACGTAGACAGCGTTTCATCTGGATGTCCTCAATATCAGGAAGTGGTGTCCCTATGACGCGCTGGGCAGTTTTCACCACCCTCTGCAGTGATTTGCGGTCAGCCACTGAGCAGTTTCCATACCAGACTGTGATGCAGCTGGTCAGGATGCTCTCGATCGCACACCGGTAAAAGTTCACCAGGATGGCTGAAGACAGCTGGTTCTTCTTCAGTGTCCTGAGGAAGAAGAGGCGCTGGTGAGCCTTCTTGACCAGGCTGGAGGTGTTTGTGGTCCAGGACAGTTCCTCCGAGATGGTGATTCCCAGGAACTTGAAGCTGGAGACACGTTCAACAACCATACCATTAATGTGGATGGGGTCATGCGTGCCTCCTTTTTTCTTCCTGAAGTCCACAATGAGCTCCTTTGTCTTAGTGGTGTTAAGGAGCAGGTTGTTGTCAGCGCACCATGTGGCCAGGTGCTTTACCTCTTCCCTGTAGGCAGTCTCATCGTTGTCTGTGATGAGGCCAATCACCGTGGTGTCGTCTGCAAACTTAATGATGGAGTTGGATCCATGCACAGGCTTGCAGTCGTAGGTGTAAAGGGAGTAAAGGAATGGGCTCAGCACACAGCCCTGTGGTACGCCAGTGTTGAGTGTGATGGTGGTGGAGTGGGTGTTGCCTGACTGAACATGCTGAGGCCTGTTGGTCAGAAAGTCCATAATCCAGTTGCAGAGGGAGGTGTTAATGTCCAGGTCTCCAAGTTTTGTGGTCAACTTGGAGGGAATGACGGTGTTAAATGCTGAACTGAAGTCAACAAACAACATCCTAACATATGTGTTGTTATTGTCCAAGTGTGTGAGTGCAGAGTGCAGCACTGTGCATACTGCATCCTTTGTGCTCCTATTTCTGCAGTAGGCAAATTGGTGTGGGTCCAGTGTGGGTGGGAGGCAGTCTTTGAGGTGTGCTAGGACCAGTCGCTCGAAGCACTTCAAATCCACGTTAGCTTGGTGTCTTTCTGTCCGTAAAGGTCGCGGGGAATAATATCCAGTAAAATAATTAGGTCCACAAGACATGTTATATCCTCCAAGGCTCAAAAACTGCAGAGAAGTATTTCCAACTTGAAATCTGCTGCGACATTTTTTGTCATTTCTTTTGATAATAAAAGCCATAAGTCCTTTTGAGACCGCGAAAAAAGCTACTAAAATGCTAACAGGAAGTGTTAGCCTTCGATTGACACCTTTTTCAGCCAACTCTGACGGGTTTTGACCGGGCGGGACCTGGATATGCACCAATGGCCGCACAGACTGTGAGATTGCAAAACCATGCAGCAAACAAAAAAAAAAAAAAACCTTAAAAGAAAAAAAAAGTTTTAAACCGTTTAACTGATAGTATTAATCGGTCAAAATGTTTATTTTAGGTTAACGGTTAAACGGTCAATATGAGCATCCCTAGTGTGCATTAAACTAATCATGTTTTAAACCATGCACTCTGCCATTATGTTTTCTCTTTTCTATCGTTATATGTTTCTAGATGTATTAATATAACACCCCCTACTTGATTATAAAACATGCAAAAGTATAAACCATAAGACACAAAATATAAACTCATACATAATGAATAACATATCATCCAAAATATTACACTACATTTTGTTGTAATTGGACTTTAAGTTTTTTTTGCAAGACAACATAATAGTGTATTATGCCTTTGTCTGAGCAGAGACATGTTGTTGTGGGATTTGACCTAAACAGGGTCTGTTAAGGTATCAAAGGCCATTGACATATCTACCCAGGTGAAATACTTGTCTTTGAGCAGTTTGGGCATGGTTTCATGTGTTTTTTGTAAAAAGGTCAAAAATGGTGTTCTTTCGCTCTCAACAGCATTTTGCAGCCATACAATTTAATTTCTCTGTCACATTTTAAACCAAATTTGAAACAAATGAAATTCCAAGTTCTTTTTCTAGCTTTCCCCAAACCCTACATGGCACAGCTAGTTTTGTTGCAAATGGACTTTTAGTTTGTTTGCAATACTCAATCTCAAACCACAAAATACTGTATTATGCCTCTGTCTGAGCAGAGCCATGTAGTTGTGAGATTTGGTCTAAACAGGGTCTTTTGATGATTGAAGGGCCATTGCAATGTCTTCCCAGTTGAAATACTTGTGTTTGAGCAGTTTGGGCAAGGTTTCATGTGTTTCCTGTGAAAAGGTAAAAGATTGTCTTCTTTTACTCTCAAAAGCATTTTGCTGCCATAAATCTAAACGTGTCTGTCATTTTTTAACCAAAGGTGATGGAAATGAAATTCTAAATGCTTCTTGTAGCTTTCATTTTGCCCTACAAGGCACAGTTAGTTTTGTTGCAATTAGAGTTTTAGTTTAATTGACATACTCAATCTCAGACCACAAAACAAATTATTATTTCTCTGTCTGAGCAGACCTTAACAGGGTCTGATGAGGTTAGAAAGACCATTGCCATGTCTTCGAAGGTGAAACTTGTGTTTGAGCAGTGTGTGGAAGGTTTCATATGTGTTTCTTGTGAAAAGGTCAAAAATGGTGTACTTTCGCTCTCATCAGCATTTTGAAACCAAAGTTGAAATAGATGAAATTACATGTTCTTCTTGTAGCTTTCCCCAGGCCCAACAAAGGTTGGTTTTGTTGTAATTGGACTTTTAGTTTGTTTGCAATACTCAATCTCAGACCACATAATAGTGTATTGTTCCATTTTTTTTGAGCAGAGCCATGTAGTTGTGGGATTTTGCCTAAAAACGGTCTGGTAAGATTTCAAGGGCCTTTGCCGTGTCTTTCCAGTTGAAATACTTGTGTTTGAGCAGTTTGGACAAGGTTTCATGTGTTTCTTGTGAAAAGGTTAAAAATGGTCTTATTCGGTCTTTTTATTTCTGCATCATTTGACCTCAAGCTGGTCTCCACATCAGCAACCCACAAGTCTGGTAACCAACTAGATCTTATCTATAAAAGATACTGCTCCACTCATCACACTCAGGTCACCCCACTGCACACTTCTAATAATTTCTTCATTACTCTCGACCTTGACCTAACTTCTCCAGACACTGCAATTGTTTTACCGCTGGTCACTTTCCGACGCAACCTGCGTACACTCAGTCCCTCCCGTTTTTCCTCGGCTGCCTCTTCTGCACTCCCCTCTTCTGAGGAGCTCTCTCTTTTAAACACAAACGACGCCACCGACTCTGTGCTCCACGCTTACATCCTCTTGGACAACTTATGCCCTCTTACATCTAGACCAGCCCGTACATCCTCGTCTGCCCCCTGGTTATCCGATGTTCTACGCGAGCACCGCGCCAGCCTCCGATCAGCTGAGAGAAAATGGCGCAAGTCAAAAGATCCTACTAACCTCTGTATCTACCAGTCTTTCCTCTCTACTTTCTCCGCTGATGTCACCTCTGCAAAAACTGTCTACTACCATTCTAGGTTAATCAACTCACCTGACTCGCGCACTCTCTTTAAAACCTTCTCTGCCCTCCTTTGTCGACCTGCTCCCCCACCTTCATCGGATTTAACAGCTGATGATTTTGCATCTTTCTTTGTAAAGAAAACGCCATCAGCAGTCAGTTCTCTGCGCCACCACCTGTCGAACTGGTCCACACCCCTGATATGCGTTTGCTCCCTTCTTTTTCTCCTCCTCCTTTTTCTCCTGAAGCAGACATTTCCAAGGTCATCAGGCCATCTCTCCATCTGTCGTGCTTGCTCTCACCCACATCATCAACTCATCTCTCTCCACTGGGTCATTCCCCACAGCTTTCAAAGAGGCCCACATCACACCACTATTTAAGAAACCCACTCAACCCTACTACAGACCATTTTTCCCTTCATCCCTCTGTTGCCAAAGCTCTGGAGCAAGTTGTGTTTAACCAGCTCTCATCATTTCTGTCAGGGAATCAATACACAAAACAGTGTATCTTTATACAGATTTAGCTGGAGAACAACCTTTAACCACCTTGTTAAATTAAATAAGATAGTCAGACTCTGCTTAAGCCTTTTTTACGTGCACGGGGAGCAACATGTGGCGCTTTTTACTAGCTCGTCCCACCTCTGTAGTGAGCCGCTCACTACAGAACCTCCGACAGGCCATTTCCTCCTTCGTGCTTTTTATTGATCAAACAGAATTTGCCGCACCCAAACACGCAGGGTGGGTTTGGCCGTTTTACAACAGTTAGTTACAAAGACATATAAGGAAATATCTTTCTGCACTCAGCTCAAAAAGAGGAACTATGAAACAAGTACCAATAAGGGATTGTTTTGCTGCATCCAGCCTAAAACAGGAACTTGGTTATTCTGAGACGTCTTGGTATGACATATATGGCTGGATTTAGCTGCATGACATTTGAAACACTTCCTCCAGAAAGTAGTTTCCATACACAATACATTTTAATAAACCTTAACTCATATAAAAGCTTGTTGGCCTTTAGTTACAATAACAATACAACAATACAACAAAACAATTTGACAATCTGTACTTACTGCTAAATCTCTAACACTTTCTCACACGGAACAACCTCCTGGACCAGAACCAGTCTGGGTTCAAGAGCGGACATTCCACCAAAACTGCCCTGCTCTCAGTCATCGAAGCTCTGAGACTGGCAAAGGCAACATCCAAGTCATCTGTACTCATCTTACTGGATCTGTCTGCTGCTTTTGACACTGTTAATCATCACATCCTCCTGTCCTCTCTCAGGGCGATGGGTGTCTCTGGAATGGCGTTGCAATGGTTCAAGTCTTACCTCTCGGATAGGTCATTCAGAGTATCCTGGAGAAACGAGGTCTCTGAGTCCCAACATCTCAATACAGGGGTGCCACAGGGCTCAGTGCTTGGACCGCTACTCTTTTCCATATACATGACATCCCTTGGCTCTGTTATCCAGAAGCATGGCTTTTCCTATCACTACTGCAGATGACACTCAACTCCACCTGTCATTTCAACCTGACGATCCGACGGTCTCTGCTCGCGTCTCGGCATGTCTGAGTGACATCTCACTTTGGATGAAGGACCATCACCTGCAGCTGAACCTTGCAAAAACAGAACTGCTTGTGATTCAGGCAAACCCAAAGACCTTCCATAACCTCTCCATTCAACTAGGCCCATCAACCATCACACCATCCAGCACTGCCAGAAATTTGCTGCTACAAGATCAGCAGATTCTGTAGCCATCTTTTAAAAAAAACGCCTGAAAACACATCTCTTTTGTCAACACCTAACTTAAAAACACTAAATTCTACTTCCTTTCTATCAATACCTTTTCTTCAAAATAAAAAAATAATAATTAAATTATTTTTTTATTATTGTAGGAAAGTTTATCTTGTACCATTTTAAGCATTACAAGGCACAGCTGGTTTTGTTACAAGTGGACTTTTAGTTTGTTTGCAATTTGATATCATGTAATTTCTATGTCATTAGAAAAATATATGTTTATGATTGATCTAATTACATGGGCTATTCTCTGTATAATAGTCTTGTGAGGATGTATGGAGTCAATGTATGGGGCACCAGGAAGCGAGGCTCCTATCTCCCATCTGGAGAGATTAGATGTTTAATCATATAGGCTCTTCTCTCGCTGTGGTAATATTATGTGTGGTCAATGTATATGACCCCAGGAAGCAAGGCTTCTAGCCCCCGTCCAGGAGTGATAAATAAACCTATCAAGAGGCCTCTTTGTAATATGATTATGGTTTCCTGGGACAAGAACCCATTTCTACGATAGGATAGGTAGGGCAAAAATGTAAAACAGATGTTATTTTCGAGGAGGTATTTATCGTTTTGTGCTCAGGGTTAGATTCTGCATGTCTTTGTCTGAACCCATAGACTTTCCCGGGGGAGGCTGAGGAGTGCGATCCCTCTGTAGTTGGCACGCGATGTTGCAGAGGCGTGTCAGCCTTGAGACTTGAGGTACTCAGGGCATATCTTATCCACCGCCGGTGCCTTGCCATCGTGGAGCTTCCCAACTACCTCAGTGACTTTGGCCTGGGTGATGGACGAGACCACCTTGGGCCTCTGCTTCCTTTCGGCCACAGCTCCGAGTGGCTGCGTCGACAATGGAGGTGGAGAACATGGTCCACTCAAACTCAATGTCTCCAACCTCCCCCAGGATCTGGTCAAAGCTCTGCTGGAGGTGGGAGTTGAAGATCTCTCTGACAGGGACTCGGCCAAACTTTCCCAACAAACCTTCACAATACGTTTGGGCCGGCCGAGTCTGTCCAGCTTTATCCCCGACATCGGATCCAACTCACCACCAGGTGGTGATCAGTTGACAGCTCCGCCCGTCTCTTTACTCGAGTGTCCAAGACATATGGCCGGAGGTCAGATGAAACAACTACAAAGTCGATCATCAACCTCCAGCCTAGGGTCCTGGTGCCACGTGCACTGGTGGACTCTCTTATGCTTGAACATGGTGTTTGTTACGGACAAACTGTGACTAGCACAGAAGCCCAATAACCAAACACCGCTCAGGGTCAGATCAGGGGGGCCGTGAGTGCGGTTGTGGGGTTGTTGTTGGGATTTGAAAATAAAACAAAAAAAAAAAACACATATTGGGTGCTGTATAAGTGTTTAAGGCAAGAGTGGTTGGTTCGAGTCAGGTTTGTTTGTATATTTTGTACATATTTTAAGTGCATGCTATTACTAACATGGGGTCACAATCCAGTAAGAAGTGCAATGTGTTAAACATTAAAGTAAAATCGGAGGAAGATTTGCCTAAAAAGGAGCGTAAAGAGGTGAAAGCATTGTTGAAGACAAGCCCTAATCTTAAAGTTGTTCCCAATAAACCTAATGATAAGTTAAACCCTCGTGAATGGATTCCTAAGAAGCTGGGATTGTTTTATGTTGAACCTTATCTCACTAATTTACCTGCATGGACAGAATGCATTCGCTACCCAAGTGAAGGAAGCTTCAAAGCTGACAACCTGCATCTTGTACGCGCTTACCTGTTTGATAATACTGTTGTGCCTAATTCTAAATGGGATATGTCATATATGATTGAAGTGTTTGAAGTATGGGAAAAGATGGCCAAACAGTGGCCACGCAACCAGTATAAAAAGGAGAAAAGGACAACGTCTAGAATAGGTTTTTGGCCTACATTTCTCATGTCGCAGCAAAGCATGTGTGTAGACAGACAGAAAGGGAGGGGGCAACAGTTGCTCCCTCAGTGAGAGTGCAAAGCGTGTATCCCTCATTGACTGGGTTTAAGAAACTGTTGGTTTAACATTGTAAAGAAGCATCGGACACAGCATGGTGTAAAGATAGATGTGACAAAACCCATTGATTTTAAAACCAGAGAGAGGCTTCTCTCTTATGTTTCAGATGTAGAGGTTCAATATGTCTGCAAAATGATAAATCAATACATTAAAGAAACAGAAGACAAACAAGAAGCACTGACTAAAGAGAAAGATATCACGCCAGCTTATCAGAAACAAGAAGTACAGATAAGCGCTCCCTTAGTTGTGTTTGACAATAATGTAATCGACAAACCCTTAACATTAACTGAAATATCCAGGATAACAAGAGATGCACCAGCACCTCTCTCTTATCCCACAGCTTTTTTTAATTGGTGGACTTCAGCTTTACTGCATGGCTCAATGTCAGGAAAAGATGTGCGTTACATTCTAACTACACTAATGCCACATGTAAAAAGGGACACTTTGATTGACGAATGTGAGAGTCTGAATGAGGAGAATGATTTTCAAGTAGTGGGTGAGGGAGCGCTAGAGAAGAAGTTTCCCTGGCTGAGTAAGAAACATAAAGAAGATCATATTAAAGAGTTGAACGCATTATTGACAAAGAATGCAGCACAGGAGCATGATGTTTCTCAAATTCTTGCATGTAAACGGAAAACTAATGAAACCATGTCAGGGTATGCACAAAGATTTCAGAAGTGTTGGAAAGAAGAAGCAAAGTTAGAAGTTGTGTCTATGTTTTTGAATGGATTGGATCCACAATTCTTTTTATTAAATTTTTTTTTTATATAGAGCTTTTCCACCTACTGTAGTAGGCACTCAAATTGCTTTACATACATTAAGCACTTTACCAGTGTTACAGCTGTAACACCACTGGAGGCACGATAGGTTAAGTGTCTTGCCCAAGGACACAACGACAGTATGTGGGGGAGAGCAGGATGTTATGATGTTTTGGGATGTTTTGAGCGGGGCTCGAACCGCCCACCCACCTTAGTAACGAAGTAAATGTAATTTGTTACTGTACTTAAGTAGTTTTTTCCAGTATCTGTACTTTACTGAAGTATTTCCATTTGGGGATACTTTTTACTTTAACTTCACTACATTTCAAAGTCAAATATCTTACTTTTTACTCAATTACATTTTGCAAAATTAGTCGTTCCTTTTTATTTATGAGTGGATAGAAAAAACTGAAGAGGGTAATCACGCGGCAAACCACCAATCACAGCGCGCGCTCTGTTTTGAACTTGGTCTGGTAACTCTGGTTACCGCTTATTTAGTGCGTCAGTGCAACAGCATATCATTCTGAGAGTGCCGATTGTCTTCACTCTTCATTAGGATGGAACAATCACAAACTCCTGAATCTAAAGTGCCAGTGCCACAACATCCGTGGCCTTATTTGCGGTGTTATTTTGAAGTCGTTGAACCTGCCTACTTTGCCGGCCTCGGAACTGTAACATTTCTTCGTACTGGAATTCACACATTATGGAAAGCTATGACACCCAATTTCCTTGTCCAATTAGACCAGGCTGCTTATTCAGAGTTCCAGTCACTTGCTCTAAAAGCAATCCAGATACAACATCCTTTGGTCTGTGTGAAGGCAATCACCACAGGTGTATTTCAACAAACTCTTGGTTTTACACGCAAATGTCCGGTTCAATATTTGATAATTAACAATTTCCCTTTCCTAGCTATTGATCGTCTATTATGGATCTATGGGGATTTTATGTATACTTTTATTCCCATGGATTGGCAAAAGGTACCTGTACCCCGTTGGATCTTAAAAGGAATTTCTAATATTAGACACCGGTTATATTCACCAATGAATAATATTCTAGATAAGTGGCCATCACATACTTCGGTGAATGAGATATCATCAAATTTTGTTGAAAATGATGCTGATATGATTTACCACTCTAATGGAATAGAGTTGGATACTGGGGAAAACCATCTTTTCTTTTCTAATCTTTGGTACAAAACAATAGAAAGTAGAGTTAGACGCATAACTCCACAATTATGTTACGCTTGCTCATTAATACCCAAATCAAATGAAAATTACTTTTCCATATGGTGCTACACCTCTAGAGGACCACAAGGTCTCCCTACATTGTGCATTTAAACTTATCAATATGTTGTTCCGACCCATCCACATTTACAACCAGTAAACAAACCGCTAATACATTTTAATAATGTACATATAGCACGTACTAATATTGATGTATATGTTGTTGACGGCTTGATGCAATCATTTACTCAATATGCAATTTACTCAAATATCACAATTAACAACAACATAAACTGTATGTCACCATTCCAATAATTATCTTTCCCTTATTAGTTGTCCTAGCTTTTACAAGAAACATCTTTTCTATGTTCCTATTGATTTTGCTATTGATGTTCAAACTAGAGCAACTCTAAATGCAACTGCAACTTTTGAATTATGTATAGGACAGCATTCTCTAAATAAATCTAAAAGAAACGTGTTGGTGGGATTCTTGAAACTGCAACAGTGTCTTAATATTATTTCCACTCAAGGAGATTTAGCTACAATCCAAAAGGAAGGTCTAATTCTAACTCCTAGTTTTTATTGGTGGGTAAAATATCTGGGTTGTCTTACCTCTGTATTTTGAAGGTTTATGTGGAGCACGTGCATTAAATGACCTTCCCAAGAGATCACTGAATACTAAAGCTAAAAGGGATGCTAAAGAACCAATAGGATATGTTCCCTTCAAAATGACTGATCCCAAGACTATTAGTGACATTTATTTTGAACTTCCTCAAGATTTTAGGCCTTTCTCTCAAACTCAGTTATTTTTTAAATGATTATCATACTGTAATTCAGTATTAATAAAAATAGATTTAGCTATCTTTATTAATACTGAATTACAGTATGATAATCATTATCTTTTAGCACTTACCAGGCATGATGTGTCAAAATTAGCTGATGCAACATTAATGGGTTTCCAAACTCTAAACAATGAATTGAGTCTCTTACAAGAATTTGTCACCGATAATCGTTTAGCTTTAAATGCACTCACAGCATCCCAGGGTGGTGTTTGTGCTATTGTAGGGGAGGGTTGTTATTTACCTACAGAGTCAAAAGTTACAAAAAATGTATCAGAGGCCATTCATAATTTAAAAGATATACAACAGGTGATTGCTCAGACTAACAGAGATATTAAACTAATGATTACAAAGTACCCTCCTTTTTTTTAGAAAACATTGTGAATTTATTTTCAGGAAATTTGGTGTTGGCATGGTTTGTAGGTATTTGTGGTCCAATTCTGATGATTCTGCTCCCCATCGGTGTCCTTTTCTACTGCTGTATACCAATACTTTGAACACTTGTACTCAAATCTATCACTTCTTCTACAAAGCCCAATGCACTTGACACAGCAAAATGTCCCCAAAGAGAATTTTGATACTTCTTCTTTTTGTAGTTCTAGTTCTTCAGAATCCTCACAACCTGGATCGGTGTCCCACTGTGGAATCAATTACACGTACTGAACCAAAAGAGCTGAAGGATAAAAAAAATATCCAGTTGACAATGTCTCTGAGAAAAATAAGGATGCTTTTAATCACGTGAATGATGGGAGCCATGTTGAAATGTTGCTCTTTTCACATCTCTGAGTCATGGAGGCTCCACCTTCCAAAGTCACGTAATGTTAGTGGCTTAGCCAACTTAATGTTGATGCTCCTTTTCTTTTGATAGTTAGATATTGGTGATGAGCACGGTAGACCTATTTTTACGGTTTGTTGTTTTCTTTAGAGGATTACAAGGCAGTCTGTCTTCTTAGGGTGAGTTCAAGGTACGACGGTACAATTGCAGGCTGGCTTGTGGGCTTCCTGTTTTTGTTTCTTTTGGCCGACTCATCATCTAAATTTTTTCTTGTTTCTAAATATATATAAATGTATAAGTGTATAAGTAGGGAGCACGTGGCAGAGTTGTTAGCACTCCTGCCTAACAGCAAGAAGGTTGTGAGTTCAAAACCCGGCCGACTCAAACATTCTCGGCCGACTCCGGTCTTTCTGTGAGGAGTCTGCATGTCCTCCACGTGTTACTGTGGGTTCTCTCCAGGTACTCCGGCTTCCTCCCACCGTCCAAAGACAGGCATGTATAGATTAATCAGCAACCCTAAAGTGTCCCTAGTGAATGAATGTGAGAGTGAATGGTCTGTCACTGTCTGGGGAGGCTTTGTAATGTGTCTATGTATCTTTTTATTTTATTTATTTATTTTAATTTTTTTACATGTGATTATAATCCCAATGTTTGGCTATATTTTGCCTGTCTTTGTAATATGACTTTATAATGTTTGTATACCAGATTTAGTTGTAAAATGTATATCCTAAAGATTAAAGTGCCTTGTATAGTTAATCTTGTAAAATCTTAATAAACATTTAGATACTTGTAGATGAAGACCGAGAAGAAAATGGCAGCTCAGGTGAAATGAAAAAAAAGAGAGGATTGATATCATGTAATTTTTATGTCATTAGGAAATGTATGTTTAATGATTGATCTTATTACATGGGCTATTCTCTGTATAATGGTCTTCTGGGGATGTATGGAGTCAATGTATGTGACCCCAGGAGGCAAGGCTCCTAGCCCCCGTCAAGGAGTGAATATAAACCTATTAAGAGGCCTCTACGTAATATGATTATGGTTTCCTAGGACAAAGAGCCCTTTCTACAATATTATAGGGAGGGCAATAATGTAAAACAGATGGTATTTTCAAGGAGGTATTTAAGGACCTATCATTTTGTGCTCAGGGTCAGAACCCAGATCTGGAAATAAATCTGAGTGAGCAAACCTATCGGCCTTCCTTTATTATTTTTTTTTTTTCGTTCTGCTTGACTACAAAAAACTCAAGGTCAGATAAAATAAAACTGTATTATGCCATTGTCTGAGCATATAGGTATATAGAGTCGTTAGATTTGGCGTTAGATCTCAACGCATCTCAACAGGGTGAGTTGAGATGTGAAAGCAAATTGCCATGTTGTCTCAGTTAAAATACCTGTGTTTGAGCAGTTTGAGCATGGTTTCATGTGTTTGTTGTGAAAAGGTCAACAATTGTCTTCTTTTGCTCTCATCAGCATTTTGCAGCAATAAAACATAAGTTGAATTTTTTATCCAAAGGTGAAGGAGATGAAATTCCAAGTTTATCGTGTAGCTTTCTTCAAGCTTAACAAGGCACAGCTGGTTTGTTTACAATTGGACTTTTAGTTTGTTTATAATACTCAATGTCAAACCACAAAAGTGTATTATGCCATTGTCTGAACAGAGTCATAGAGTTGTGGGTTTTGACCTAAACAGGGTCTGTTGAGGTTTGAAGGGCCATTGCCTTGTCTTCCCAGTTGAATTACTTGTGTTTTAGAGGTTTATGCAAGGTTTCTTGTGTTTCTTGTGAAAAGGTCAAATTTTGTTTTCTTTCACTCTCAACAGCATTTTGCAGCCATAAATAATAACTTGTCTGTCATTTTTAAACCGAAGGTGATTGAGATGAAATTACAATTATTGTTATTCAGATTTAGAGCATTAAAAAGTGATAGAAATCGATTGTAACAACTAAAATAATATTGTTAAGAAGAGATCTAAAGAAGAAGTGAAGATAAATCAAAAGTAATTATAAGATAATAAGAAGTCGACGAATAATTAAATCGAAGCTGTTGCGAAGGTCACTAAAGGTCAAGCGGTCAGTTACAATGTTCGGGATTTGCCCCTTCTGTATAGACTTCCTCCCTGTTATTTTCTATTTTTATGAGACTCTAAAACAGTACTCGCTTCTACACATTAAAGACTTCAGCGGCTGACAGGTCACTGTAGGCGGACGCCAGACCCGACTGCAAGTCGGTTGGTTAAAGCCTGGTCTAACCCTAAAACAGCTCCGTCCGTAAAATTGTGCCCCGAGTGTGTGACTCCTCTAATGAGCGCTATCCCTCAAGACAGTGCCACCAATTCATAGAGGATTTTAGTAGAGGACTTACCTTATGTGCGGCGGTCGAATCTCCCTGTTATTCTGATGTCCAGTGGACGATTCGGACGGTCTGCCCGTTAGTGAGTCTGATTCTGATAATCAGACCTCTGTGCCGATGGGAGAGGCTTAAAGAAGTTTAAAGAACGACCTGGAGAGTGAATATGTCTTTATCCTAGTTTTTTTGGAGCTGACGCACAATTAAAGCGTATTATCGACATTCCGCTGTCATAGTAATTGTATATTATAAATTAGGTCTTCCTAATTTACCATGTACGGTCTCCATCGTCTCATTTGTGATCCGGACCTAATAATTATTTTAACATTTTTGGTGCACCAACGTGAGACCCCAATATTCTGCTTCTGTTTTTCCCTTTTTTAAATTTTTTTTTTCAACAAACGAACCTGACATGCGTGTAGTAAATCCAAAACTGCGTCGTTTAAACGGACCAGGTTCCACATGGGTCACGGGTTATCGACCCAAACATTCTCGGCCGACTCCGATCTTTCTGTGAGGAGTCTGCATGTCCTCCACGTGTTACTGTGGGTTCTCTCCAGGTACTCCGGCTTCCTCCCACCGTCCAAACACATGCATGTACAGGTTAATTGACAACTCTAAAGTGTCCCTGGTTGTCTGTCATTGTCTATGTCTAAATGTCAGCCCTGTGACTAACTGGCCACTGTCCAGGGTGTACCCTGCCTCAGGCCCAAAGCTGCTGGGATAGGCTCCAGTCACCCGTGACCCCTAATGGGACAAGGCGGTAGAAAATGGATGAATGAATGAATGTATTACAACAAAAATTTAGACTAAAGCAAGTAAATTAGTTTAAGCAAACAAATTAACTTTCTTAATACTTATACAGTCTGTGATAAGACTTAGATAAAAAAAACTCTGTGCCACCTTAAACCAAAAAAAAAAAACCTGTCCTGTCCTTTTGGTGCTCAATGTTTTGTCTGTTTTTGTGTGTAAATTGTGTGTCCACGTGCTCTTACACACGTGAAGAGTTCTTAAATATCAGAACTACCACTCCTGAAATTCTATCTCCAGTTTTTTTAGTTTCTGCTGCAGATTTAGTTCTTTTTTTGGCCAAAAGAGTGAGACGCCGCAGATGAGGGAGACGAGCGGGGGCTTTGATATGATTACGGAGACGCGGCGTGCGTACGGCCTTACCTGCAATTTTCCTCTCTAACATTCGCTCACTCAGTAACAAAACGGACGAACTGGTGCAGCTGATGAAAAGATACAGAGACTTTTCTTCATCCTCTGTTTTGCGCTTCACTGAGACATGGCTCAGCGAGTCCATCCCGGATTGCGCGCTTCACCTGGAGGGATTTCAGCTCCTCCGCGCCGACAGACAAAGGGATCTCTCCGGGGAAAAAACAAAGGGTGGAGGAGTCTGTTTCTTTATCAACAACGCCTGGTGCTCCGATGTAACAGTGATCTCCAAACCAGGGGTTCCGTTGTCCGGTAATTACCGGTCATTGGCCGGAAAAAAAATTAAATGTCCGACAAAATTAAATCTCTCCGGTCAAATTGTCAGATTAAAACTGCCTAATAATCCTGGCCCCACCCCCCAACACAATCTGAATCGACCGTTTGAAAGTTTTTAAACAACATCGCATGTTGCATTTCAAATAAAGCGCACGCCTAACGGCTATAATATAGACCTAAACCACGAACTATTGAGAGACGTTTCAAATATGGCCAGGCCCAGGCAGACTAGCCTTAAAAGTTTTTTTCAGAGGCCAGACACGAAGGAGGATACTGAATCAGGAACGCCTGAAGCCTCAGATGTCCAGAGCCAGACAGCTCCGCCACCACCGGAGAAAAAGCCGAAGTGTAGGGCGTATCGGTCGGAATGGAGTGACAAGTTCCCATGGCTAAGATGTGAGGTAGTTGATGGTAACGAAAAAAATGTCCGGAAAACGAAACCTCTGCCGGTCACTTTGACCGGCACCATTTTTTTCTAGCGGAAACTCTGCTCCAAACACTGCTCTCCTGCTCTGGAATTTCTCTTCATTAACTGCAAACCATTCTACTCTCCACGAGAGTTTACCTCATTCATTCTGGCCGCTGTTTACATTCCACCGAGCGCCAACGTGCAGGGGGCACAGCGCGCACTCGCAGACCAGGTACTGAGTGTGGAGCGGACCTTTCCGGACTCATTGCTTATTATTCTTGGGGATTTTAACAAGGGAAATCTGAGCCACGAACTACCAAAGTACAGACAGTTCATTAAATGCCCAACTAGAGAGCAGAACACGCTGGATCTTTGTTACACTACTGTCAGCAATGCCTTTCGCGCCGTGGCCCGCGATGCACTGGTTCACCTGATCCCCACATACAGACAGAGGCTGAAGCTCTCCAAACCTGTAAAGAGGACTACCAAGAGGTGGACTAGCGAGGCAGTCGAGGAGCTACGCACGTGGACACTACTGACTGGGAGGTGTTTAGAGCTGCCACAGATAGTTTGGATGAGTACACAGACACTGTAACGTCATACATTTGATACTGTGAGGACAGCATTATACCAACACGCACCAAAGTAACTTTCAATAATGACAAACCCTGGTGCACACCCAAACTGAGACAGCTAAGGCAGCAAAAGGAAGCAGTCCATAGAGTTGGAGATTGGGGCAGCTACAGGCGGGTAAAGTATGGATTTAGCAGGGAGGTGTCAAGAGCTAGATCTAAATACAATACACGTCTGGACCAGCAGTTCTCTGTTAACGACTCTGCTTCTGTGTGGAGGGGGCTCCAGCTTCTTACAAACTACAGGCCTAGAGCCCCCCGCGCTGCTGACGATCAGAAACTGGCTGATCAGCTCAACTCACATTATGCACGGTTTCAAACTTCACACCCATCCCCCACCCCAATCACTACATTGGACACTTCAGCCAGCCCCAACCTGGTAAAAGTGGGAGCCCACCATCGGCTCCCACTTGAGGGAGCCGATGGTGGGCTCCCAGTAATTGTCCCACAGCCAGGGACAAACAAAGACTGCAGCGCTTTGTGCGCTCTGCAGAGAAGGTGATCGGCTGCAGCCTTCCATCACTCCAGGACCTGTATGTCTCCAGGAGCTGTATGTCTCCAGGAACTGTACGTCTCCAGGACCTGTACGTCTCCAGGACTCGGGGACGAGCAGGTCGGATCACAGCCGACCCTTCTCACCCTGGACATAGACTTTTTGAGTCACTCCCCGGGCAAGAGGCTACGGTCAATTCGGACCAGAACCTCCCACCATAAGAACAGTTTCTTTCCCTCTGCCATTGGACTCTTTAACACTGCATAACACTTGTCACTTTAACACTTCAAAAGTCACTTTATTAAGCACATAAATCAAGAACTATCCATTGGACAGCAAATTTTGCACCATATCCAACAAACTGTAAATTGTGTGTATATATTCAAGTTTTAGTCTGTATATTTTTATTTATCTTGTATTTTATTTTATATTTTATGCATGCCCTTCATGTTGCACCTTATCGTCGAAGTAAGTTCCTAGTGTCAGATCCACTCCGTCTCTCTCAGGGATCCGCTCCACTTTCCTTCTCTCTCCTTCATCTCATCACTGCCACCTGTCCCAAGCACCTGTAACCTATTACCATCAGTGAGGTATTTAAACCTCTCCTGTCCACCTCTTCCCTGCCAGATCGTTCAGCATACTTTGTGTGAATGTTTCCAGCGTTTGTTCCAGCTCTTGTCTCAGCCCTCTCTCCAGCCTTCGCTCCAGGTCTCAGGTTTGGGCTTCAACTCTCAGCCCAGCTTCCCAGCTTGGTCCCAGTCACCGGCTCGGCTCCAGGCTTCGGCGCAGCTTTACGGCTCACTCCAACTCTCAGCCCAGCTCTCCAGCTTGGTCTCCAGTCACCGGTTCGGCACCAGGTCTCAGTTCAGCTTCACGGCTCAACTCCAACTCTCAGCCCATCTCTCCAGCTTGATCCCCGTCACCGGCTCGGCTCCAATCCTCATTGCCACTCTACAGCTCCACTCTAGATCTGGGTCCAGCTCCTCGGCTTGGTTCCAGTTCAGGACTTCACTTCAGCCATCAGCGAAGTTACTCAGCACGGACTACAGACTCAGATCCCATATCCAGCTTCCTATCACTATCTGTACTTTAATAAAGTATCACTTACCTTCACTGTCTTGTGCGACTTTGAGTCCTCAGTCCCGCATTACAGAACGATCTGGCCAAGATGGACTCAGCTAAAGCAGAGAAAGTAATAAATCGATTTACCCTCATTGAAGAAACTCTCCAAAATCATGAAGCCAAAATGAACACTATTTCCGCCGGGTTCCAGCGGATTGAGTCTCAACAGGAAGACGCATTCCAGGCCATGTCAAATCAGATCCATCTCCTGACTTACATTTACATTTACATTTATTAATTTAGCTGACGCTTTTATCCAAAGCGACTTACATTGTTCTAATGTAATTACCAGTGTTACAGTCACTGTAGGCAAGGTGGGTTAAGTGTCTTGCCCAAGGACACAACGACAGTATGAACTGTGGGGAGAGTGGGAATCAAACCGCCTACCTTCCGGTTGAAAGACGACCACTCTACCCACTGAGCTACTGCCGCCCCTTGATAGACTTCTCAGCTATCGAGTATTCCGAAGACCACAGAGAGTCGGGCCTCCGTTCCACCTTCAGATCCTGTTTCCCCGGTGGTTCAACCGATTCCGGTCCAGGAGCCTTGGGTCGGGATTCCAGAACGTTACTCCGGAGAGGCAGGTGGTTGTAATCCCTTTCTGGTCAACTGTTCAATTCTGTTTGCTCTGCAACCCCACACATTTGCCACAGAAAGAGCCAAGGTGGCGTTTGCCATTAATCACCTGACGGGGTGCGCACATCTCTGGGGAACCGCAGAGTGGGAGAGAGGTACTCCAGCCTGCTCTAGTTTCCAGTCCTTATCTACTGAACTCCGGAAGATGTTTGACGCTGAGGATCAGGAGGGCGCGGCGGCCAGGGATCTTTTTCAACTAAAACAGGGATCTCGTTCAGTGGCAGATTATTCCATTAACTTTCGGACGCTTGCTCGGCAGAGTGGATTTAACGCTCCTGCACAGATCCAGGCTTTCCTTCTCGGGTTGGCCGAGCACATGAAAGATGAGCTTGCCTCTCAGGAGCTTCCAGTATACTTGGATGATTTAATCCGTATGTCAATCCGGGTTGATCAGAGAGTCCAAGCTCGTCGAGGGGAGCGGGCTACCCGGAGTTCTCTTTACCTTCCTCTTGACGCCCAGCGACCACAGCTCTCTGTATCCACAACAGATTCCAGTTCCACAACAGATTCCAGTGAACCCATGCAAATTGGCCGCTCTCATCTCACTCCTGAGGAGAAGCTACGGCGTCGAAGGAGGAACCTTTGTATGTATTGTGGGGGTTCGGGCCATGTTGCATTGGTCTGTCCGTTAAAAGGACAGGCTCAGCAGTAGCTGGAGGAGTACTGTTGAGTCTCAGAGGGGGTCTCCTCCATCAATCGCCCACTTGTCCATGTCCAACCATCAAGAAATGCTCGGATTTTTCCTAATTCAGTCTTCGGAGATTCCATTAATTTTGGGCTACCCCTGGTTGCGACGCCATAATCCTCACATTGATTGGGACACTGGGGCAATACTGGGGTGGAGTCATTCTTGTCACTCTGTTTGTCTTCAGTCAGCGGGATCACCTACCCACTACCTGGTACACCTGTATCCTCTCTGCCGGCCAACGTTCCCAGGGAGTACCAGGATTATAAGGAGGTCTTTAATAAGGCCAAAGCCACAGCCTTACCCCCGCATCGGCCATATGACTGTGCTATTGACATGCTTCCTGGCACCTCACCTCCTAGAGGCCGATTATATTCATTATCCGCTCCTGAAAGAGAGGCCATGGATCTTTACATTAAAGATGCGTTGGCAGCCAGAATAATAAGACCTTCTTCATCACCAGCGGGGGGCGGAGTTTTTCTTTGTGGGGAAGAAAGACAAGACTCTCCGACCCTGCATTGATTACCGTGGACTTAATGAGATTACCATAAAGAACAGGCATCCGCTTCCCCTTCTGACCTCCGCCTTTGAACTCCTGGAGGGGGCAACGGTGTTTTCCAAATTGGATCTTCGCAACGCATACCACCTGGTTCGTATCCGAGAGGGGGATGAATGGAAGACAGCATTTAACACCTCGTCAGGCCATTATGAATATCTGGTGATACCCTTTGGACTGACTAATGCTCCCGCCGTTTTCCAGAACCTGGTTAATGATGTGTTGCGGGACATGCTCGACAGGTTCGTATTTGTCTATCTGGATGATATCCTTATCTTTTCCAAGAATCACAAGGAGCATGTTCATCATGTCCAGTCAGTCCTTCAACGCCTGCTGGAGAATTCGCTTTTTGTCAAGGCTGAAAAATGTTAATTTAACGTACCCAGCATCTCTTTCCTGGGTTACATTGTCGCCCAGGGTAAGATTCAGATGGACCCTTCCAAGGTGTCGGCAGTATTGGATTGGCCATTTCCGTGCAGTCGAAAGCAACTGCAACGCTTCTTGGGGTTTGCCAACTTCTATAGACGTTTCATCCGTGGCTATAGTACCTTGGCGGCTCCTATGACAGCACTTACCTCATCTAAGGTTCCGTTCATCTGGTCCAGCGAAGCCGATTCAGCATTCCAGGACCTGAAGCTTCATTTTTCTTCAGCTTTAGTGCTTATCATCCCAAACCCTGGTAGTCAGTTTGTCGTAGAGGTGGATGCTTCCGACGTGGGAATAGGCGCAGTTCTGTCCCAACGTTCCACTTCAGACCAGAAATTACACCCGTGTGCCTATTTGTCTCGTCGCCTGTCTCCCGCTGAACAGAACTACGACATAGGTAATAGGGAGCTGCTGGCGGTTAAGCTAGCCTTGGAGGCATGGCGGCACTGGCTGGAGGGAGCCGAACAACCTTTTCTTGTGTGGACTGACCACAAGAATTTGGAATATATCCGGTCAGCCAAACGCTTGACATCTCGTCAAGCTCTTGGTCGTTGTTCTTTACTCGATTTAATTTTGCTTTGTCATTTCGACCAGGGTCCCGGAATCAGAAACCTGATGCCCTTTCTTGGCAATTCCAGAAGGAGGAGACCTCTTCTGAGGTGAACTCCATCTTACCTCCATCCCAGCTGGTAGCAGCCGTCACCTGGCCCATTGAAGAGCGTGTCAAAACAGCCTTGAACACCATTACTGTCCCCAGTTCCTGTCCAGAGGGAAAACTATTTGTTCCTGCGGGTCTGCGGTCGGAGGTTCTTCAGTGGGTCCATTCGTCTCGACTCGCTTGCCATCCCGGGATACGGCGGACACTCTCTTTTCTCCAACGGCGATTCTGGTGGCCTAAGGAGGAAGACGATGTTCGGGTGTTTGTCACGGCATGTCCTGTCTGCAGCCAGCAGAAGCCCTCTCATCATGCTCCATCTGGGCTCCTTCGGCCACTTCCGGTTCCCAGACGACCCTGGTCTCATATGTCCCTGGATTTCGTTACCGGTCTTCCGGAATCTAATGGCAACACGGTGATCCTTTCCATCATTGACCGTTTCTCAAAGATGGCTCACCTCATAGCTCTGCCTAAGTTGCCCTCAGCAAAAGAGACGGCAGTACTCCAGAATGTCTTCCGGATCCATGGACTACCAATGGACATTGTGTCTGACCGGGGACCCCAGTTTACGTCTACAGTTTGGCGGGAGTTTTGCTCTCTTTTATGGGCTACAGTCAGTTTGTCCTCTGGATTTCACCCGCAGTCCAATGGACAGACGGAACGGTTGAACCAGGAGCTGGAGTCGGCCTTGAGGTGTGTGGCTGGACAAACACCATCCTCCTGGTCCTCTCAGCTGTTGTGGGTGGAGTACGCCCACAACTCCTTGACGAGCTCGGCTACTGGAATATCTCCTTTCCAGGGCGTCTACGGGTTCCAGCCACCACTATTCCCTGCCCAGGAGAGGGAGGCTAATGTCCCGTCTGTCCAAGCCCTCATCCGACGTTGCAGAGGGACATGGAACAGGGCTCGTGCGGCTCTCCTGCGAGCTTCCACCCAGTATTCGACAGCGCCAATCGCCACAAGCAGAGTCCCCAGTACAAGGTAGGGGACCGGGTCTGGCTCTCCACCAGAGACATTCCTCTCAGAGTGGAGTCGAAGAAATTGGCTCCACGATTCATTGGTCCCTTCACTATAGTGAGGATCATCAACCCGGTGGCGGTAAGGTTGAAGCTTCCTCGGTCTATGCGGATTCACCCAACTTTTCATGTTTCTAGGATCAAGCCCCTTCGGGAGAGTCCTCTGGTTCCCGCCACCAGGCCCCCGCTTCCCGTCCAGCTCGTCGGAGGTGCTCCAGCATATTCGGTGCGACGGCTCCTTAGATCTAGACGCCGTGGTTGAGGCATTCAGTACCTGGTAGACTGGGAGGGGTATGGTCCAGAGGAACGTTCTTGGGTTCCTGCACGCCACATTCTCGATCCACAGTTAATTAGGGACTTCCATTCTTCACACCCCGGGCAGTCAGTTGGAACGTCCGGTGCCGTTCTGTCAGATCCACTCCGTCTCTCTCAGGGATCCACTCCACTTTCCTTCTCTCTCCTTCATCTCATCACTGCCACCTGTCCCAAGCACCTGTAACCTATTACCATCAGTGAGGTATTTAAACCTCTCCTGTCCACCTCTTCCCTGCCAGATCGTTCAGCATACTTTGTGTGAATGTTTCCAGCGTTTGTTCCAGCTCTTGTTTCAGCCCTCGCTCCAGCCTTCGCTCCAGGTCTCAGGTTTGGACTTCAACTCTCAGCCCAGCTTCCCAGCTTGGTCCCAGTCACCGGCTCTCCTCCAGGCTTCGGCGCAGCTCCACAGCTATCTCCAACTCTCAGCCCAGCTCTCCAGCTTGGTCTCCAGTCACCGGTTCGGCACCAGGTCTTGGTTCAGCTTCACGGCTCAACTCCAACTCTCAGCCCATCTCTCCAGCTTGATCCCTGTCACCGGCTCGGCTCCAATCCTCATTGCCACTCTACAGCTCCACTCCAGATCTGGGTCCAGCTCCTCGGCTTGGTTCCAGTTCAGGACTTCACTTCAGCCATCAGCGAAGTTACTCAGCACGGACTACAGACTCAGATCCCATATCCAGCTTCCTATCACTATCTGTACTTTAATAAAGTATCACTTACCTTCACTGTCTTGTGCGCATTTGAGTCCTCAGTCCCGCATTACACCTAGTTTGTAAATCTTGTTCACTGACAATGGCAATAAACATTTTTCTGATTCTGATTCTGATTCTTAAAAAGAAGGAAAATCTGTGTTGGATGCAGAAGAATATAAATGGACCTAAAATGAGAAAAAATAAATAAATAAATAAAAAGTGTGAATGTGTGTGATTGTGTTAGTTACAACAGTAACAGGCTGATTATTTTAAAGAAAAAACAACACTAAAGTGAGAGCTAAACAAAAAAGTAAGTCATAAAACTGTGAATAGTGCATATGAATACTGTATATAAATCTGATAACACTGACACTGACACCACCCGCTCCACCAAGGCCTACAAAAAGATACCCGATACACAGCGGATCAGAAACAGAAGCGGTAAGATACATAAAACTTACACATTTTCAAAATGTAATGTGCACCAAATTTTACAAAAAAAAAATAAAAATAAAAATAAAAAATAAGGCATTTCTCAATGACGTGAAGCCTGAAATGAAAACTGATTCTTTTGTGATTCTCAGAGGAAAATGCACAATTCCCATGGTCACCGGAGCGGGCGAGGCCATGAGAGGTGGACAAGGTGGGGGTGGATGTAGCAGAAATGACGACATGGCTGCAGAGTGACAAGGAACAGAGCAAAGTGTGGAGGCTTGAGACCCAGACCCAGGCCACAGCAGGAGCAACACTGACCGGACATCAGAAGTTAAGTCATGTACATACACTACATGACCCACACATGAGGTGGAAGAAGTAGGATTTGAGGAAGTGAAGACAAATCACAGACTAGACAGACAGGTGAAGAGAGAGACAGACAAAGAGAAAGACAGGCGAAGAGGCAGACAGGTGAAGAAGAGGTGGACCACAGAGTAGAAAGACAATGACAGATGAACAGACAGAATGAGAAGATTAAAGGAAAAAGAAAGTGAAAACACAGAGCACAGAGCGGATGTTCTAATACAGGGGTCCTCAATTAAAATCGGCCGAGGTCCGCTTAGTAACTTTCCTCACCGTGAGGGGTCCGGAAAATTTAAATAAAAGGATATTTGTTTGAATATAATTCTTTAAAGTAAAGTCTCATTTATTCCACACCTACAGCCTCTTAAACAATATGGAGATGAATATTGATAATCCACTGTTTTCTGTATTTTATCCCTTGTTTCCATGAGGAGGATGTTTGAGTGTTTAGCTTTCACCAAACACAGCTCACAGACAAAAGGAAAAAACTACAAAATCAAAAGAGGCTAAAGCTAAAGCTCAGGACCTGGTGGTTTGCATATAATGCCTAGTACTCCTTTAAAACATGTGTGAGAACATTTTAAATACAAAATCATCAAATCAAGCCAAAACATATTTGTTAAACAAATATGACAAAGATGCCTGTCATAATCTCTTTCTATTGTCATTCTTCTGAAAACAACAGGAACAAGAAAATGCACTTCTTTAACATTTACTGTTGCCAATAATTAACTGTTTTTTGAAAAAACTGTAATTTTGCATGTTCATCTTAAAACAAAATTTAGAATAGAAAGATTTATTTCCTGTATTTTCCCCCTTGTGTGGTAACATTTTAATTAAAATGCTTATGATTAGTTCTGTAACAGGATTTAGGATTCACACAGAAACTGACACAACTTAAGGAAAACTTAACATGTGTCACTCATCTCCAAACCTCCTTTCACACCTTTTCTGTTTTTAATCACCCAAATAAACACGTTAGGTTCAAATGAACATGAATAGCATGAGCTAATTACTCACGTTTGTAAATGAGGTCAAATATGCGACAAACGAGTCAAGTACCTAACTTACGACAGAATAAAGAAGTTGACAGACAAATGTACAACTCACCACATTAGACGTCCTCACTTTCCTCTGAGTCTTTTTAATCCTGACATGAAAACTGTCCAGTCCTGGTTCAGTTCTGGATTCATTCTCTGATTATCAAAGCAGCCGGGACTAGAGGATAAAGGGCTGTTGTTCAGCTTTGACACTGACACAGAGCTGAGGAGCTGAATAAACTAAAATAAACTTTTCCTCTCCGTCCATAACGTCAGTGAATCTTTGTTATGTTTTGCCAAGGCTCAGCTTTTAGATTTTAGTCGTTTCTAACGCATTATCACGCTAAACATGTTAAAATTTCCCGCTGCTCTGTCCGTAACCATAGTAACCTGAGGACCCGCATGTGTAGACGTAGCTGTCCTAGAAGTGCTGGTTAAAAAATATGTTTTACACAATGCGCTTGTAATTATGAATAATGTCTTGCGGTCCAGATCAAAGCCTCTCGAGGTCCGGATCCGGACCGTGGTCTGCCTATTGAGTACCCCCATTCTAATACATTAAATAAATAAAATAAAACTTTTTTTATAAAAATTTTGCTAAACAATTTTATGGATCTATTAGGACAAGTATGAAATCACTAAGAATAACTGAGACATAGTTATTGGGGATAGAGTGATTTGTAATGAAAAACACTGTAGACAGTGAACAGAGGTGGAAAGAGTAATACAATTTTGTACTCAAGTAAAAGTACTGTTACTTCACTGAAATTTTACTTAAGTAAAAGTAAAGTTACTAGTCTAAAAATCTACTCGTTAAAGTAAAAAGTAGCTCATTAAAAATTTACTCAAAGTAAAAGTTACTGCGTTACCTTTTTTTAAACAGCTGGGGTGGGGGTAGTGTAGTTCAAAAAAAGACAAGATAATATAAATCCCCTGTACCTAGTGACCTTCTGGACTTCATTGAGGAGAAGAAATCTTCATCTGATGAATGTTACTCATCTTGCTCCACCGCTGCCTCTGCCATCTGGTCAAGGTGTTGTCTTACATAGACCAGAATTTCAAAATGCATATCTGATATTTCTGTTAATACTGAAAGAAACTGCAAAGATTAATTTTACTACACCTACAACATTATTCTACAACGTCTCCATCGTTCCTGTCAGTTTAGCGCGTTTGTTCTCCCGCCCATCAATCAATCAATCAGTGGAGTAGTTTCCGGGGCGCATTTTTTTTTTTTTTCCCCCATTTGATTTTTTTTTTTATTGATTTTTTTACTCAGTAACGGATATGATTTAAAATGTAACGAAGTACACAAATTATACTTAAGTAAAAGTAAAATTACAGATTTTAAAAACTACTTTAAAAAGTAGAAGTACACAAAGAAGCTACTCAATTACAGTAACGCGAGTAAATGTAATTCGTTACTTTCCACCTCTGACAGTGAATAGAGCACAAACCAATGTTTGGGTTAATGGCCAGTGTTGCCACAGTAACACAAGATAACAGAGGTTTCTTATCACCCTCCCTTTTCTTTGCTAACTCTCTTGAGCTAGAAATTTTTATTTATTTTTTTAAAGAAGCTGGACTTATGTCTCCACTGTCATTTGGAGACCCTTTACATTAAATAAACCTTGCAATGAATGCTTTGTTGGAAATGTCAGAAAAAGCTTGCACTGAACTGATATGTTAAAGAAAGGTTTATAATACTTACTCTAGGAAAACTGTTTGACCTTCTGACAGGTCTGTTGATGCGAATATATTCCACTTTTGGGTTTTATTGATTCTATGGAAAAGTTTTTGGTAAACTAAACGACAAAATTAATGGGATTAAATATTGTTAGAGAAAAATATTGTTTTAGTTAGAATTAGAAAAAGAGAGTTTTATTGAACATAGGATGCGGTGAAGGATCGGGTGGGGGTCGTAGCGTGGCTTAGTCCTGGCCTTAGATCTCTACTACTGAATAGACAGAATAATCTGGCGATGAGTGGAAGAAAACGTGGAGGATTTATCTTGTGTCTGATGAGAAGATGAGAGACAGCTGCTTCTGCCTGCACCTGCTCGCACCACGCCCACCAGCTTGACCTAAAATAATTACATGACCACAAAAGGAAGACAAAGACTAGGGACACAAGACAACTCACACTTGGTTAAACCAAAACAGCCCCCTCTTTGATTAACTCAGGATCCAGAATAAGTCTCCGCGAGGGCCATAACCCTCCCAGTTAACTAGATATTGATAGCCCCGCCCCCGTCGACGGACATCCAAAATACAACTTACAGAGAAGGCAGAGTTGTGGGCATACTCCACCCATGGGAGGAAAGAGGACCAGGCAGAAGGATGGCGAGCTGTCACACACCGGAGGGCCATCTCCAGACTCTGGTTTGCTCGCTCAGTTTTGCCATTAGACTGGGGGTGGAAACCACATGAGAGGCTGGCTGAGGCTCCCAGGGCTCAACAGAATGCCTTCCACACCTGAGATGAGAACTGGGGACCCCAATCTGAGACTATATCAGCTGGTATCCCGTGTAGCCTGAAGACATGTTGGACCAGGATGTTAGCGGTCTCTAGAGCTGATGGGAGTTTGGGCAAAGAGACAAAGTGAACAGCTTTAGAGAATTGGTCAACAATAGTCAATATAATCGTATTACCTTCTGAATGTGGTAACCCAGTAACAAAATCCACCGCAATGTGGGACCAGGGGCGGCACAGGAATAATGCAATAATCCTGAAGGTGGGGTGTGTGAAGATTTGCTGCAGGCACAAACGTTGCAGGAAGAGACAAATTCCTGGACATCTTTTGTCAAAGCAGGCCACCAGAACTTCTGGGAAATTAAGTTTCTGGTTTGATGGATTCTGGGGTGACAGGAAAGCTTTGAGGAGTGACCCCACTGAAGGACTTGAGAACGAACAGATGTCGGAACAAACAGTCTGTTAATTGAACAGTTGTCTGGGGCTGGCTCTGCGTGCAAAGGCTCTGTAACCACCACCTCAATCTCCCAGTGAGCCGCCGCCACAAGAGAGGGAATGATGGGTTCTGGACTGGCGGTAGCTGACTCCGGAGTGAAGAGCCGGAACAGAGCATTGGGTTTGGCATTCTTGGACCCAGGCAGGTAGGTGAGTGTAAAATCCAATTGTAAAAGAACAGTGCCCAGCGTGCTTTTTGTGAGTTGAGTCTATGTGCCAAGCGGAGATAAGCTAGGTTCTTGTTATTCGTCCAGATGACAAATGGACATTAAGCCCCCTCCAGCCAATGTCTCCATTCTTGGAGGACCAAAACCACTGCCAAATGCTCCCAGTTTCCGATGTCATAGTTTCTTTCTGCATCTGAGAGACATCTGGAAAAGAAAGCACATGGGTGCAGCTTGTTAGTTTCTGCGGAGCGCTAAGAAAGAAACGCTCTAACTTCAAGATCAGACACATCCACTTCCACAATGAATTAACGTGTGGGATCAGGATGGACAAGGACCGGGGCCGTGGTGAACAAAACCTTGAGCTGGTCGAAGGCACCTTGAGCCTCCGCGGTCCAGGCAAACAGCAAAAGGGTAGAAGTCAGCTGGGTGAGTGGAGAAGCCACTTTACTGTAATTCCGGATGAATCTCCTGTAAAACTTGGCAAAGCCCAAAAAACGTTGTAATTGCTTACGGTTTGTAGGAATGGGCCAGGAAACCACAGCTTGGACCATGGCATGATCTGCTTCTAGACTTCCCTGGGTGATGATGAAGCCCAGTAGGCTGACCTTAGACACATGGAATTTGATTTTTTTGGCTTTACAAAAATTTTGTTTTCCAAACAACCGTTGCAAGACAAGGCGAACATGCTTGGTGTGTTCTTGGAGGTTGCGAGAAAAAAACAAATCAAAATGTCATCATCCAAAAATGAATTTATTGAGCATGTCCCTCAAAACATCATTTATCAAAGCCTGGAAGACTGCAGGAGCATTAGTTAGTCCGAACGGCATTTCTTGGTACTCAAAATGTCCAAATGTTGTTTTAAATGCCATCTTCCATTTGTCTCCCTCTTTGATTCGGACCAAGTGCATTAAGTCCATAAGCATTGCAGAGATCCAGCTTGGAAAAGATGGTGGCACTGTGCAGAGGTTCAAAAGCAGAATTAATCAAAGGCAAAGGATATTTGTTCTTGACTGTGATTTCATTCAACTCTCGTGATTAATACATGGTCATAGGGTTTTGTCCTTTTTGTTTACAAAGAAAAACCCGCAGCAACAGGAGAGAAAGAGAGTCTGATGTGTCCTGAGGCTAGAACCTCGTGAATATATTTTTTCATTGCCTCTCCCTCAGGACGTGACAGGTTGTATAGCCGTCTGGACGGTAGGGGGAAGGAGATCGATGGCACAGTCATAAAGTCTGTGAGGCAGGAGAAACAGTGCCTTATCCTAAATCATGGTAGACAGGGGGTATCAGAGACATTTTTTCAGGAAGTGGAGCCTTACTAACCTGAACCAAAGTCTGGACAGAATGAAGACAGGTGGCATGGCAAAAAGGACTCCACGTAACAGCTCCAGTAGACCAGTTGAACAGTGGGTTGTGTTTTGATAACCAGGGATACCCAGGATTACAGGTGATGTAAAATACAGTGCCTTGCGAAAGTATTCGGCCCCCTTGAACTTTGCAACCTTTTGCCACATTTCAGGCTTCAAACATAAAGATATGAAACTGTAATTTTTTGTGAAGAATCAACAACAAGTTGGACACAATCATGAAGTGGAATGAAATTTATTGGATATTTCAAACTTTTTTAACAAATAAAAAACTGAAAAATTGGGCGTGCAAAATTATTCAGCCCATTTACTTTCAGTGCAGCAAACTCTCTCCAGAAGTTCAGTGAGGATCTCTGAATGATCCAATGTTGACCTAAATGACTAATGATGATGAATGGAATCCACCTGTGTGTAATCAAGTCTCTGTATAAATGCACCTGCACTGTGATAGTCTCAGAGGTCCGTTTAAAGCGCAGAGAGCATCATGAAGAACTAGGAACACACCAGGCATGTCCGAGATACTGTTGTGGAGAAGTTTAAAGACGGATTTGGATACAAAAAGAGTTCCCAAGCTTTAAACATCCCAAGGAGCACTGTGCAAGCGATAATATTGAAATGGAAGGAGTATCAGACCACTGCAAATCTACCAAGACCTGGCCGTCCCTCTAAACTTTCAGCTCATACAAGGAAAAGACTGATCAGAGATGCAGCCAAGAGGCCCATGATCACTCTGGATGAACTGCAGAGATCTACAGCTGAGGTGGGAGACTCTGTCCATAGGACAACAATCACTCGTATACTGCACAAATCTGGCCTTTATGGAAGAGTGGCAAGAAGAAAGCCATTTCTTAAAGATATCCATAAAAAGTGTTGTTTAAAGTTTGCCACAAGCCACCTGGGAGACACATCACACATGTGGAAAAAGGTGCTCAGGTCAGATGAAACCAAAATTGAACTTTTTGGCAACAATCCAAAACGTTATGTTTGGCGTAAAAGCAACACAGCTCATCACCCTGAACACACCATCCCCACTGTCAAACATGGTGGTGGCAGCATCATGGTTTGGGCCTGCTTTTCTTCAGCAGGGACAGGGAAGATGGTTAAAATTGATGGGAAGATGGATGGATCCAAATACAGGACCATTCTGGAAGAAAACCTGATGAGTCTGCAAAAGACCTGAGACGAGATTTGTCTTCCAACAAGACAATGATCCAAAACATAAAGCAAAATCTACAATGGAATGGTTCACAAATAAACATATCAAGGTGTTAGAATGGCCAAGTCAAAGTCCAGACCTGAATCCAATCGAGAATCTGTGGAAAGAACTGAAAACTTTCAAAATGAAGTTATCATCTGCACCAGAGTCGATAAGTGTGATGACAGGGAAGGATTCTCCCTTAGACAGGATGGTTCACTGAAGCTGGAGGCGACGAGGAGTGGATTTCATGGTGGACGTGGTGTGACTCATCAGCAACCCCTTATCTACTGATGAGTCCCATCTTTTAGCCGCAGGTAACAGTGGTTTCGGAGATGGTCTGACGCTCCACAGTAGAAGCACAGGTTGGACGTCTTGCAACGCTGACGTTTCGCTGGATCCAAACGGAGAATCCCAAGCTGCATTGGCTCTTCAGGGGAAGGAGTAGCTGGAGCACTTCTGGGTTATGGTTTTAGGTGCGTAGATGGATGAAGAAGTTAGTTACCTTTAACATTTTCTCCTGAAGTCTGGCTCTCAGTCGATTGTCAAGGCGAATATAGAAAGATATTAGATATCCGGGCATTCGTCTCTGGCTGCCAATTCATCTTGTTGTTCCTGCGGAAACTGAGGGGATATTGAGCAACTGAATCTTGCCCTTGTTTTAAGAACAAAAGTTGACTAGTTTCCTAGTGGCTTCATTTCATTAGTGAATTGTGAGTATGATTGACAAATGGGAGAGTTCTTCCTCCAAACTGCAGTAGCCCACTCCAATGCTTCTCCCGTCAGTAGTCCTATTATGTACGCAATCCAGGCTCTTTCAGAGCAAATCACCAGAATAGGGTTGTGGGGTTGGAATGAATGGCTCACATTGCTGACACACTGCGGGCGGATCTTGTACTGCAGGACTGGTAGCGTAGAGTTTGTGCTGGCTGTAGCGAGCTGGGTCATAACCTGAGTGAGCCGAGTACCAAATCCATTGATATGAGCAGAAAGACCTCTGATAGCTTCCATGACTTCATTTAATCCTTGCTCATGGCGTCCAATAGTTTTCCCCTGCTAAGAAAGGGCCTTGCAAATTGCTTCCGAGTCCGCGGGGTCCATTTCAGGCCAGATTATTCTGTTAAGGAGCCGATGGCAAGACCCCTGGATGCAGTGAAGGATCAGGGGGTCGTAGCGTGGCTTAGTTCTGGCAAAAGAGTCCACAGGCAGGCAGGTGAGACTGAAAAGAAAAAAAATCACAAAACACAAATTAGACTTTCCAAACAAAATTCTCAAGATCAAAAACTTGGTTGGCCGTAGATCTCTACCACTGAATAGACAGAATAATCTGGCGATGAGTGGAGGGAAACTTGGAGGTTGGAGAGACAGCTGCTTCTGCTTGCAGCATGCCCACCAGCTTGACCTAAAAATAACATGACCACAGGGAGACAAAGACTAGGGACACAAGACAACACACACTGGGTTAAACCATAACAATAGCTGATACTAAAATTGATGCTGACGAGTGTCATCTATACAATACAGATTTAAACTGTAATGTAAAATTTCTTTTGAGTTAAAACATATCTACATGTTAAAACTGTTAAAACAATCTTGGAGGATTGTAGAGGTGTTTTATTTGAGAAATTTAAAGTTAAAGAGAAATAAATAAATAAATACAAAGGTAATTGTTAAACTAACAAGGTAAAATGTTAAAGTTTAAACATTGGAATGTTTTGGATTATTAATTATTGTGATAGGAGGAGATCAAGATGGCGCTGCTCTGCGGGCGACATGGAGGAGGGCTCCTGCGGCACTTTGTTTGTTTTCTCGTCTTTGGTTATTGTTTAGTCATTGTCTGTCATCAGTGGACTCAATGGACAATATATTTGCTCTTGATGAATGTAGGATGCACATTTTTGGACAGTGAATGAGGACGAAAGGGAGGAAGGCAGTGCTGGTAATACTAACATGGCTAATTCTAGCTAGCACAGTTTCTCAGTGCCTAGCCGGCGGGTCTTCCACCTTTGGACTGCCAGCATACAGCAGGAATATGTTGCTGGGCTATCGGGACCGGGGAGTACCCTCACCAGACCTTATGAAGGATGTATCGACAGAGCTGCTTCGACGACACCGACCGGACTCCTTCAGAGGTGGAAGGCAAGGAAGCGGGGGAGGAGAGGCGGCGTTAGGCAGCGGGTCCGGAGGGCTAACAAGCTACCACTGCCGCCAATGTTGCTTTGCAACTCACACTCACTAAAAAACAAACTGGACGAACTGCGCTCACAAGTGGGAGCAAGCTATGAATACCATGACTCTGGTTTGATGGCCTTCACCGAGACTTGGCTTCATGAGGATGTACCGGACAGCTTCATACATGTCGAGGGCTTCACACATATACGACTGGACAGGGATGCAAACTCCGGTAAAACCAGAGGAGGGGGGGGGGTTGTATTTACGTTAAAGACAGTTGGTGCCGTAATATTGCTGTGCGAGAAAGAATATGTAATCCAGACCTTGAGCTGCTGTGCATTACCCTGCGCCCATACTACCTCCCAAGGGAATTTACCAATGTCTTTGTGTGTGTAATGTATATTCCACCAAGTGAAAATGCTGCTAGGGCAGCCAGCACTATTTCAGACTGTGTCCACCAACATCTTCAGAACAAACCCGACGCCCCAATGTTCATTCTTGGTGATTTTAACCACTGCAGCCTTCAATATATCAAGTGCAGTACCAGAGACAATAACATCCTGGATAAAAGTTATGGCAACATCAAGGATGCATATACAGCCAGGGCCAAACCACCCCTTGGTAACTCTGATCACAATGTAGTCCATCTTCTTCCCACTTAAAGGTCAGTTTTTAAATCCAGCAAACCACAACAACAAACAGTAAAAGTTTGGTCCAGCGATAAAAGAGAGGAGCTGAAGGGATGCTTTCTTTGCACGGACCGGGACATCTTTTATGAGGATGCGGATATAAATTCTGCCACTGAATCAATTAAGGCTTATATCTATTTCTGTGTTGATTCAATCATACCTCAGAAAACTGTTAAAAGGTTTCCGAACAATAAACCTTATATTACAAGGGAAATAAAGGAATTCATTAAAAAGAAAAAACAAGCCTTTAAATTAGGAGACGGGGCCGGAGTCAGAGCTGCACAGAAGGGCCTAAACCAGCAACTAAGAAGAGCACGGCTGCAGCACAGGGCCCGGGCAGATCAGGAGCTGCTCCAATTCAAAGAGGCTGTGGGACTCTATTAGAGGCATGACCAATATGGCCGGAGGTAGGAAGGCTTTGTCTGCCTACAACGAGAGGGAAAAAGCTAACGAACTAAACAGTTTTTATCTAAGATAACTATAGTGAATGTTGTGAAATCCTGGATATGGTAGACTGTAATGAACATGAGAACAGAATTGTAATTCACCCTCAGTCTGTCACCAAAGTTTTTAGAAGCATAAATACAAAAAAAGCAACCGGGCTGGATAATATGTCCTCTTTTCTTCTAAAAACATTTGCAGATGAGCTCTTACCAGTTTGGCACAGACTCTTTCAACTCTCTGTTGACACACACTCAGTGCCGGAGCTCTGGAAAAAATCCATCATAATTCCAGTTCCAAAAACGGCATGTCCCCAGGTGAACAATGACTATCGTCCTGTGGCTCTTACCTCTAATGTTATGAAAGCGCTGGAGAGACTTTTATTACAGGTATTACGCACGGAGATAGAGCCAGCCCTTGATAGTTTCCAGTTTGCGTACACTAAGAACCGTAGCACAAACGACGCAATTTCAACATTAATGCATCTGGCTTTGAAACATATAGAAAATCCTGCTGCATATGCTAGGTTGCTTTTTATTGATTTTAGTTCTGCTTTTAACTCCATCCAACCAAACATTCTTCTGAATAAATTAGTTCAGCTGAATGTGAACCCTTTTTTAATCAAATGGTACCATTCCTTTCTTTCAAATCGATCACAACAAGTGAAATTTAACTCTGTCCTCTCCAGCGTAACTGTAAGCAGTACAGGGGCCCTCAGGGGTGCGTCAGATCACCGTTCCTTTTCACACTGTACACTAATGACTGTGTCAGTTCTCAGCCTAACCAATATGTAATCAAGTTTTCAGATGATACCGTTATCCTCAGTCTGCTCACAAAAAACTTAAATAACCATAAAACTGCTGTGGATGTATTTGTGGACTGGTGCGATACCAATAGACTGCTCATAAACACAAGTAAAACTGTGGAGACGCTGCTCGACCCCAGATCAGTGGGGGATTGGTGCCCAGTGACTATTCATGGAAACACCATCAAACAGGTCACGTCCTTCAAATACCTGGGCGTGCACATCGACAGTGACCTCAGTTGGCACACGCAGGTGTTGAGTGTTTGTGCCAGAGTCCATCAGCGCCTCCATTTTCTAAGACGTCTCTGATTGTTTGGTGTCTGTAAAAACATCATGACAATTTTCTACAGAGCAACTAAAGAGTCTATACTTACGGTACGGTATCACCTGCTGGTTTGGAAATCTCACAGTTAAATCCAAAGCTCAAATTCACAATTTAGTTAAAACAACAAGTAAGATAATGGGCACTCCTGCCCCACTGACCCCACATGTTCGAGCTGTCATCAGACAGGCCAACAGATCTCATGTACTGTTTGATGAATATGTTTTAATGAATTCAGGGAGGAGGTACAGGGTTCCACTCTGCAAACACAATCGGCTTAAAAACTCGTTCATCCCTCTCTCAATAAAGCTCACTAACGAGCGGTTGGGGGAACGCAAACATAAAGGGCACTCGAGGTCAAGATAACTGTGATTTCCAATGTTTTCACACTGTACATGGGGGGGGATGGTATAAATTAAGGTTTAGGGTTAGGTCACGGTCATGGGCTGTCCCAGAGACTTATTGATGGTGCTGGCACATCAGGAGGTGACATTGCCCATGCTGTTTTTAAAATTGCTGTTTTTAAAATTGTCCTTATTATTTATGTATTTATCATCTTGTGTGTGACTGTGTTTTATGTTGTGCTGCAGTACTGCCTTTTTGAAGACAAATTTCTCCTATGGGAGACAATTAAAAAAACTTTGAACTTTGAAAACTAGGAGGACAAACACAATAGTCTGTCCTTTTGAACAGAATTACATGTTGTTTTTGTTTTTGCCAGACCCTTAGAGGTGTTCATTGAGAACACTGCATCAAATCTTCGGAGCCTAAAGATAAAAAGTTGAAATGTTACATTTAGCTTTTTTTTAATGAAGAGTAATGACTATTACTGATTGAATTTGAATAAATAAAGAGAAACAAGTTATTTTAAGTTTATATTTAACATTTACATTTACATTTAATCATTTAGCAGACGCTTTTATCCAAAGCGACTTACATTACATTACATTACATTACATTACATTACATTACCAGTGTTACAGTCACTGGAGGCAAGGTGGGTTAAGTGTCTTGCCCAAGGACACAACGACAGTATGAACTGTGGGGAGAGCGGGAATCGAACCGCCTACCTTCTGGTTGAAAGACGACCGCTCTACCACTGAGCTACTGCCGCCTTAACATTAAGTAAGGTGCATTCTTTATGTGGACAAAAATCTGAATGCCAAATTGATAGAAACATAACCTTAGCAACTGATAATCTGTTTGAATATGTTACGGTTGAGATTAAAATGGGAAAAATGCAAAAACAAAATGGTTTATTGTATTTATAGAACAAAATCCTAAAAATATTTTCATATGTAGGGATTTTAAAAGTAAAAGTAAATAAAGCACAAACTTACGCTTTGTTGATATTATGTACAGTCTTTCCTAATAAACAACAATCACAAGGATGACGGTGTTTTGGGGAAAAGCAATGTGGCCAGAGCATGCCAAAACTTGGAGGCAGTGTGATGAACTGGTGTGTAGTTGCTCACATTATTTCTCTAAATTATCCTGTTTCTTTGTTAAACACTTTGCTTGGTGGAGGATAAGGTGCGCTTGTTGTAGTCCATTTTTGGGATGTGTAGTTTTTATGAATCTGCTGTGTGTCAACGTAAGTTCCCCTCATGTTTCTGCTGAGAGGTTAGTAGAGTTGGGCTGTGGAAACACCACTGAAGCTCCTTTCCTTTATCAATAAGGAACCTCCTAACGTCTTACGTTTGACCTCATGATGCAGCTCACAAAGGTAAAGGAACAGTGGTTAGGAACAGGAATCAGGAGCTATCATATAACCGGATTAGGATTTAGCACAATCTGAGGTTGGCTTCTGTTTGTGAAAAAAAAAAAAAGGATTTTTAACCAATAAGGTAAGACTTTGTCATGGGGTGGAAGCCAGGGGCAAAGTGGCTTCCCCTGGCACAATTCTGACCAATCACATTCTTGCTCTGAACACAAATCAGATTACAGTATTAATGTCACGTGATTTAAAGCACCTCAAGAGTGGGTTAGCTAAAGTGTTGATAGCTTTTTATTAGTATGGAGGGTGGCAATTTACAATACTTAGAGAATAATTTTACAGAAATACCCATTGAACAGCAACTTCAAAAAAAATCTGATAGCAGCCCAACATTGAACCTTGAGCTACATTCAGAGAGAAAAAAGGGTTTACGGACATTTACTACTGAGAACTTTTCCTGCACTGACTGCCAACGCTAAACTTCAGCAGCTGTTTTACTAACTCTGGATTATTTTTGATAAGGATAGCTTGACCAAAAATTGCTATCAGAAGGTTTAGCGGTACAGTCAGGTCCATAAGTATTGGGACATCGACACAATTCTAATCTTTTTGGCTCTATACACCACCACAATGAATTTGAAATTAAACAAACAAGATGTGCTTTAACTGAGCTAATTAAAGTCTGCAGTTAAAGCACATCTTTGTTTTGTTTGTTTCATTTCAAATCAATACATTTACCTGTTCTCTTCTCTGAAAGTTTATGGTGGCCACAGAGAATCTGGACGAATTGGTTGTACTCTTTGTCCTGCTTCCCTTATTGTCATTCCATGAACAAGAACACGGTCTATCACAGTCTCCCGAATTTAATCTGAAATTACTATTCTTGGTCTTTTTTTTTTTTTTTTTTATTTAACCTTTATTTATCCAGGTAAACTGTTTGAGAACCAATTCTCATTTACAAACATGACCTGGCCCCATGTGTGTTTGGGGGGGGGGACTATTGTACATGTTTTTGGTGGTAGGGGAAACCGGAGTACCCGGAGGAAACCTACGCAGACACAGGGAGAACATGCAAACTCCACACAGAAAGGCCCTGCCTTGGATGGGATTGAACCCAGGACCTTCTTGCTGTGAGGCAGGAGAGCTAACCACTCTGCCACTGTCTTGCTCTTCGTTGCCCTTGTACTCTTCCTCCTCCTCCATCACCTCTTACACAAACTCTTCCAACTCTTCCTCCTCTTCCTCCTCTGCCTCTCACATTGTTTCCATCCATTGTGGTATCAGCATTCAACGTACCTGGGCCACCTGTGTACTCTGAACTGGCTTATATTCTAGACAACTGATTTGCCACATGTATGTACCATTTTGCAACACAGTGCAAAATGTATTTTAGTGAGTACGAATGTGTTTATAGTTTTGCAAAAAGAGTGGATGAGATGAGATGAGTCTTAACAACCTGAACTTGTTTACAAAGTGACTGATTTGACAAATGGGTTTAGGTCACTGAGCATTGGGTTCAGAGAATGGAGTTTAGTGTTTCAGCAATTGTGAAATACTGTATTAGACCTTATCATAATATATCATTATGTGCTCTTGCCTCACAGCAAGAAGGTTGTGAGTTCAAAACCCGGCCGACTCAAACATCCTTGGCCGACTCGGTGTTTCTGTGAGGAGTCTGCATGTACTGTAGGTTCTTTCCGTGTTTCCTCCCACCGTCCAAGGACATCCATGTATAGGTCAATTGGCAACTCTAGTGTCCCTGGTGAATGAATACGAGAGTGAATGGTTGTCTGTCAATGTCTATGTGAGTATGTGAGCGCCTGGTAGCCGGGCCTTCCCCCCACGGGATCCGCACAGGCTTAGCCTGAAAGAGCGACGTGGGGTCAAACTCCCGTGGACCCACCACTTGCAGGAGGAACCGTAAGGGGCTGGTGCAAAGTGGATTGGGAAGCAGTCAAAGGCAGGGGCCCAGACGACCCAATCTTTGGACACAAAAAACTGGCTTTAGGGATGTGGGACGTCACCTCGCTGGTGGGGAAGGAGCCTGAGCTTGTGCAGGAGGTTGGGAGATACCAACTAGAGATAGAGATAGATCTGGAACCATACACTGGAGTTTTCTCCTTCAGGTTGGTGGAGAGCTCCTGCCTCAGTGGAGGAGTTTAAGTATCTTGGGGTCTTGTTCACGAGTGAGGGAAGGAGGGAGCGTGTGATTGACAGACGAATCTGTGCAGCTGCAGTGATGCGGTCGATGTACCGGTCTGTTGTGGTGAAGAAGGAGCAGAGCTGCAAAGCTCTCGATTTACCGGTTAATCTACGTTCATACTTAAAGAAGAGTCGCTGCTCCTCCACATCGAGAGGAGCCAGCTGAGGTGGCTCGGGCATCTGTTTCGGATGCCTCCTGGACGCCTTCCCGGGGAGGTGTTTGGGCACATCCCACCAGGAGGAGACCCCGGGGAAGACCTAGGACACAATGGAGGGACTATGTCTCTCGGCTGGACTGGGCACGCCTTGGTATCCCCTGAAGAGCTGGAGGAAGTGTCCGGGGAGAGGGAAGTCTGGGCGTCTCTGCTTAGACTGCTGCCCCCATATGGGGCTCAGAAGTGAGTGAGAGTGTAAGAGAGTGGTAAAGGTGGATAGAATGGCAACAATCCCTTCAATGTCTCAGCAACGTCTATGTCACACATACACTAACATACCACTCTCTCAAGCCAAAAGAGCAGAGTTGTGCATTTTCTCAGACGCATCTATGAAAACAATATGTGCAGTATCATACCTCAAAGTTACTGCTTATGATGGCACAATAGAAGTTGGTTTCATCCTAGGCAAGGCACGGCTCACTCCACAACCAGAGCTCACCGTCCCTAGGCTTGAACTCTGCGCCGCAGTAATGGCGGTTGAAATAGCAGAGGTGATAAGTGAGGAGATAGACCATCCAATAGACAAAATCAGTTTCTACACTGACAGCAAGGTGGTCCTAGGATATATCCAAAACCAGTCAAGGCGCTTCTATGTCTATGTAAACAACCGTGTCTGCCGCATTAGAGAATCAACAACTCTGGAGCAGTGGCACTTTGTCAAAACAGACCAGAACCCTGCTGACCACGGCTCAAGGTCAGTTCCAGCCGCAGAATTACAAAACACAACTTGGTTCACAGGACCGACCTTCCTTCACTGCTCTCCAGACATCCAGCCAGAGCAGCATGAACTACTGGACCCAGATTATGATGCAGAGGTGCGCCCAGAGGTAAAAACACTTTGTACAAACATTACAAAAAATATCCTGGGCTCAGGATGTTGGGAACGTTTTTCCACGTGGAGGTCATTAAGCAGAACTGTGTCAAACCTCGTTCATGTTGCACAATGTTTCTCTCATACCAAAAGGAACATGGACTGTACTGGATGGCACATTTGTAAAACAGCCATCACCCCTGAACTGTTGAAACAAGCAGAGACTGTAATTATCAGAGATGTGCAGCATAAAACATATGCAGCAGAAATCAAATGTATCACAGGAAAAGAAAACCTCTCCAAAAAAGCGCCCACTTATAAAGCTTAACCCCACCATTGGCTATTACAGTCTAATAAGAGTAGGTGGTCGCATCACCTGCGCAGGGTTAGGGGCTAATGAGATGCACCCTATTATCCTACCAGGCAGTCACTACATCACAAGCCTCCTAGTGCGACATCATCATGAAAGGGTAAATCACCAAGGGAGACATTTTACAGAGGGTGCTGTCCAGAACAGTGGTCTGTGGGTTGTAGGTGCAAAAAGGAGTATTGGCAAAGTCATTCACAAGTGCATCACATGTAAGAAGTTAAGAGGCAATTTAGAAGAGCAAATAATGAGTGATCTATCAGTAAACCGACTACAAATAGAGCCCCCCTTTTCATATGTGGGTATGGACATGGGATGTATCCACAAGGCGAACTAGAGGAGGGCAGGCAAACAATAAACACTGGGCTGTACTCTTTACCTGTCTATGCACAAGGGCTGTGCACATTGAAGTAGTGGAGGAAATGAGTTCTCCAAGTTTTATCAACGCGTTGAGGCGCTTCTTTGCCCTGCGAGGACCAGCGAAACAACTACGCTCTGATTGCGGCACTAACTTCACTGGTGCACACAAAGAAATGACTGTAAATGAATCGGACACAGGCAAGGTTCAACACTATCTTCAGGATCAGAAGTGTACATGGATTTTCAACCCTCCCCCATTTATCCCATATGTGCTGCTCACACAAAAAACACATGCAGTTTCCCCGTTCTGTGTCGAAATCAATCCCAAGGAGATGCTCAAGAGCCACTGGAAGCGTGTTCAGTTCCTTGCGGACAATTTTTGGAGCTGGTGGCGTAAGGATTATCTCAACACCCTTCAATCTCGACAGAAATGGCATCAAAAAACACATTAAACATTAAAAAAGGAGTTCACAAAGGGCATTCCCTGTAAGTATTATAAAAGTAACACATAAAAAATGAACACTCGAAATAGAAATTATTATCTATTTAATCTATAAATTTGTTATTTACAAGGGATTTAGCATATCTGTGCATGTTTACTTCGCTACAATATTGCTAGGTGCATTTGGTTAGCGTTAACGGCTAAAAGCTGTATTTCTGTATTTCCTTTGAGTTTATGTATGTAATACTTGCCATATAAAGAATGGTCTAAACCCATCCTAGCGTCTGTGACTAATTGTGTGGAGGTGTTTAACTAACTGGATAGTGGAAAGAGTTTCTATGAGGCCAGTACAATAATTCTTTTTTTTACAAAAATATGATTTTTTTCAATAGCTTTCAAGTCATGTGACCTAGTCACTTCAAAGCACTATATTCAAAGGACTAGTCTAGTACCATGCACACCTATTTTTTTTCCACTTTTATTTTTGGGGGGATTTTATATCATTCTTTTATGTAAAAAAATCAAGGATTTTTTTTTTTCAATAGTTTCCAGGTCATGTGATCTAGTCACTTCAATCCACTTTATATTCATAGTACAATGGCACTAGGCACAGCCTCAAACACTTAGGCCCATTCTTTCTGTTAAAGTTCATTGTTATGTTGGCCAAATATCACATCTATAAGGCAAAATAGGCACTAACTAAAACAATACTTAAATACAATAAAATAAATTACAAAGCCATTAAAACTTACCATATCATTGAAAAATACTTGACACTTGACCTAATCTCTATTTGTTTGAAATATATATATATTTTTGTTTTTTTTTTCTCCCATGATATATTTGGCAATGTTTAGTAGTAGTTAGTTTTACCATTTAGTATGTTTATTTGCCGATATAGCTACTCTGTTAATATGTTTGTATATGTAATATGTTTGTTTTGCTTATTTATGTTCAATAAAAAATAAAAATAATTAAAGCCGCAAGCGGCGATAAAGGCCCTCGCCTCCCTTGAGACCGCGGGGACACATATATTCGGAGGATTGCATGTCGTGCTTTAAAGCAAATTTGGAGCTGTTTAGATAAAAACCCTTTAGCACAAAGTGTACGATTTAGGTGGTCATGTATTCCACCCAACATAGTAGATTTTCTGTTGAGTTTACGGTATGGCTGTAATAAACTTTTCTGTTTGCCCTAAGGTGTCCTATGGATGTACCAAGTTTTGTATTTCTACATTGGAAAAATTTACTTTCATTTTCCATAGAACCAATTATTTTGACTTTTCTAGGGGTCGCCACTGAGTCATTTTTCATATTTTTTTCGGGACTTCAAATACATATATTTTTGCCGGGCCTGAAGTCTGGGACCAATAAAAATGACTTTTAGTTGCACGTTTACTGGGTCAAATTGAAAATCATTTTTCAGAAAAATTATAATAAAAAAATATACCAAATTATAATAAAAAAATATAACTCGAGCAAAAAGTCTAGAAAAACGCTTGTCTATTTTACATACATGTGTTTAGCTCATTTTGCCCAAGTTTGGTGTCTGTGGAATGAAGCAGGTATTGTCTGTGTTCTTTTAAAAGAGGTTTATTTTAAGTCGGTTCACATTTTCAATTCAAAATGGCCGCCTTCCGTGTGTGATAGGGTGTGGTCCCCATTGGCTTTTGTTCATAAGCCCATGGTGGATGTGTGTACCAAGTTTCATTTTTCTACGTTGGAAAAAGTTACTTTCACTTTCCATAGGCCCAATGTATTTTGATTTTGTAGAATTGCCACTGAGTCATTTTCGTATTTTTTTAGTGACTTCAAATACATAAATTTTTCGCGAGCTTAAAAATTGGACCAATAAAAATGACTTTTCGTTCATGTTCACTGGGTCAAATTTAGGATCATAGGTCGACAATAAAAAAATAAATAAAAAAATTAAAGCATAGCGGCGATAAAACCCTCGCCTCCCTTGAGACCAGCGAGGACACATATATTCGGAGGATTGCATGTCGTGCTTTAAAGCAAATTTGGAGCTGTTTAGATGAAAACCCTTTAGCACAAAGTGTCACGATTTAGGTGGTCATGTATTCCACCCAACATTTTCTGTTGAGAAGGATCCTGGCAATTGGGAAATGGCATTTATTTCCCAATAGTTGCCTCTTCACAGACTCATTACGACCACAGCCACAAATCTATCAAAAAACAAATTGATAACTTTTTTTGCACACGTGTCTAGATGATACTCACCAAATTTGGAGCTGTTTAGATGAAAAGCCTTTAGACACAAGGGGTGCAATTTAGGTGGTCACGCATACACCCAACATAGTAGATTTCCTGTTGAGTTTACGATATGGCTGTAATACATTTTCTGTTCGCCCTGAGGTGTCCTATGGATGTACCAAGTTTCATTTTCTACGTTGGAAAAAGTTACTTTCACTTTCCATAGGCCCAATGTATTTTGACTTTTGTATTCGCCACTGAGTCATTTTCATATTTTTTTGGCGACTTCAAATACATAAATTTTTCGCGAGCTTGAAGTCTGGGACCAATAAAAATGACTTTTAGTTGCGTTTACTGGGTCAAATTGAGGATCATTTTGCAGAAAAATTATAATAAAAAAATATACCAAATTATAATAAAATAAAATATAACTCGAGCAAAAAGTCTAGAAAAACGCTTGTCTATTTTACATACATGTGTTTAGCTCATTTTGCCCAAGTTTGGTGTCTGTGGAATGAAGCAGCTATTTTCTGAGTTCTTTTAAAAAAGGTGTATTTTAAGTCGGTTCACATTTTCAATTCAAAATGGCCGCCTTCCGTGTGTGATAGGGTGTGGTCCCCATTGGCTTTTTGTTCATAAGCCCATGCTGGATGTGTGTACCAAGTTTCATTTGCCTACGACAAACTAAAATTTTCACTTCCCATTGACTTTTTCCAAATATTTGGGGCGTTGCTATGGCAACACATTTATAGATAGGGGTGGTTGTCATTGGCTTTTATGCTCGTCATGACATAAGAGATGTGTGTACCAAATTTTATGTCTCTATGACAAACTAAATTCTTGGGTCCCATTATAAGTTTGTAGGGGCGCTGGAGAGCCATTTCTAAAGATAACCCTTTTATTTACATATTTTTGTGTTCAGGTCATGAATGTGCACAAACGCCTTTTTGGGTCCAACTCGATCCGAGAAGGCGTTTGAGAGTTAAGAGACGTTTTATTTTCACAAAAATGGCCACCTCGTTACAGGCTTGCCACACCCATACCCGATAAGATATCAACAACAAGTCACAACTTTGGTTGGCACACGTGTCTAGATGATACTCACCAAATTTAGGGCCATTTAGATTAAAACACAATGATTTATCTCTTTTGCGCAAGTGCGATTTTAGTGGCCATGCGTTTCACCCCACATGGCGGACTTCCTGTTGAGTTTAGGGTGTGGCTGTCATTGACTTTTCTGTTTGCCCTGAGGTGTCCTATGGATGTACCAAGTTTAATTTTTCTACGTTGGAAAAAAGTTACTTTCACTTAATATAGGCCCAATGTATTTCGACTTTTCTAGGGTCGCCACTGAGACATTTTTGTAATTTTTTTTCGGGAACTTCAAATACATAAATTTTTCGCCGAGCTTGAAGTCTGGGACCAATTAAAATGACTTTTAGTTGCACGTTTACTGGGTCAGATTTAGGATCATTTTGCAGAAAAATTATAATAAAAAAATATACCAAATTATAATAAAAAAATATAACTCGAGCAAAAAAGTCTAGAAAAACGCTTGTCTATTTTACATACATGTGTTTAGCTCATTTTGCCCAAGTTTGGTGTCTGTGGAATGAAGCAGGTATTGTCTGTGTTCTTTTAAAAAGAGGTTTATTTTAAGTCGGTTCACATTTTCAATTCAAAATGGCCGCCTTCCGTGTGTGATAGGGTGTGGTCCCCATTGGCTTTTTTGTTCATAAGCCCATGGTGGATGTGTGTACCAAGTTTCATTTTTCTACGTTGGAAAAAAGTTACTTTCACTTTCCATAGGCCCAATGTATTTTGATTTTGTAGGGGTCGCCACTGAGTCATTTTTCGTATTTTAATTTCGACTTTAAATACATAAATTTTTCGCCGAGCTTAAAAAATTGGACCAATAAAAATGACTTTTCGTTCATGTTCACTGGGTCAAATTTAGGATCATAGGTCGACAATAAAAATAAAAAAAAAAAAATAATAATCCGAGCAAAACAATAGGCCCTCCCGGCCATCACCGGCTCGGGCTAATTAAAGCATAGCGGCGATAAAGGCCCTCGCCTCCCTTGAGACCGCGGGACACATATATTCGGAGGATTGCATGTCGTGCTTTAAAGCAAATTTGGAGCTGTTTAGATAAAACCCTTTAGCACAAAGTGTAATGCGATTTAGGTGGTCATGTATTCCACCCAACATAGTAGATTTTCTGTTGAGTTTACGGTATGGCTGTAATAAACTTTTCTGTTTGCCCTAAGGTGTCCTATGGATGTACCAAGTTTTGTATTTCTACATTGGAAAAATTTACTTTCATTTTCCATAGAACCAATTATTTTGACTTTTCTAGGGAATTCGCCACTGAGTCATTTTTCATATTTTTTTTTCGGGGACTTCAAATACATATATTTTTGCCGGGCCTGAAGTCTGGGACCAATAAAAATGACTTTTAGTTGCACGTTTACTGGGTCAAATTGAAAATCATTTTTCAGAAAAATTATAATAAAAAAATATACCAAATTATAATAAAAAATATATAACTCGAGCAAAAAAGTCTAGAAAAACGCTTGTCTATTTTACATACATGTGTTTAGCTCATTTTGCCCAAGTTTGGTGTCTGTGGAATGAAGCAGGTATTGTCTGTGTTCTTTTAAAAAAGAGGTTTATTTTAAGTCGGTTCACATTTTCAATTCAAAATGGCCGCCTTCCCGTGTGTGATAGGGTGTGGTCCCCATTGGCTTTTTTGTTCATAAGCCCATGGTGGATGTGTGTACCAAGTTTCATTTTTCTACGTTGGAAAAAGTTACTTTCACTTTCCATAGGCCCAATGTATTTTGATTTTGTAGGGAATTCGCCACTGAGTCATTTTTCGTATTTTTTTGGCGACTTCAAATACATAAATTTTTCGCCGAGCTTAAAAAATTGGACCAATAAAAATTACTTTTCGTTCATGTTCACTGGGTCAAATTTAGGATCATAGGTCGACAATAAAAAAAAAAAATTAAAGCCGCAAGCGGCGATAAAGGCCCTCGCCTCTCTTGAGACAGCGGGGACACATGCACTCGGAGGAGTGCATTTCGTGCTTTAAAGCGTAAACTTCACGGTAAAAGGATTCTGAGGAGTTTTCTAAGACTCTAGCCGTGGCTCTGGAGGGCCTCCTCTAAAGGAAGGATCCTGGCAATTGGGAAATGGCATTTATTTCCCAATAGTTGCCTCTTCACAGACTCATTACGACCACAGCCAAAAATGTATCAAAAACAAATTGATAACTTTTTTGCACCGTGTCTAGATGATACTCACCAAATTTGGAGCTGTTTAGATGAAAAGCCTTTGAACAGAAGAGTGCGATTTTAGGTGGTCATGCATTCCACCCAACATAGTAGATTTTCTGTTGAGTTTACGGTATGGCTGTAATAAACTTTTCTGTTTGCCCTAAGGTGTCCTATGGATGTACCAAGTTTTGTATTTCTACATTGGAAAAATTTACTTTCATTTTCCATAGAACCAATGTATTTTGACTTTTCTAGGGTCGCCACTGAGTCATTTTTCGTATTTTTTTGGGGACTTCAATTACATAAATTTTTCGCTGGGCTTGAAGTCTGGGACCAATAAAAATGACTTTTAGTTGCATGTTTACTGGGTCAAATTTAGGATCATTTTGCAAAAAAATTTTTATAAAAAATATATACCAAATTATAATAAAAAAAATATAACTCGAGCAAAAAAGTCTAGAAAAACACTTGTCTCTTTTACATACATGTGTTTAGCTCATTTTGCCCAAGTTTGGTGTCTGTGGAATGAAGCAGCTATTTTTGTTGTTTTTAAAAAGAGGTGTATTCTAAGTCGGACCAGATTTTCAATTCAAAATGGCCGCCTTCCCGTGTGTGATAGGGTGTGGTCCCCATTGGCCTTTTTGTTCATAAGTCCATGCTGGATGTGTGTACCAAGTTTCATTTGCCTACGACAAACTAAAATTTTCACTTCCCATTGACTTTTTCCAAATATTTGGGACGTTGCTATGGCAACACATTTATAGATAGGGGGTGGTTGTCATTGGCTTTTATGCCCGTCATGACATAAGATTTGTGTGTACCAAATTTCATGTCTCTATGACAAACTAAATTCTTGAGTCCCATTATAAGTTTGTAGGGGGCGCTGGAGAGCCATTTCTAAAGATAACCCTTTTATTTACATATTTTTGTGTTTACGTCATGAATGTGCACAAACGCCTTTTTGGGTCCAACTCGATCCGAGAAGGCGTTTGAGAGTGAAGAGACATTTTATTTTCACAAAAATGGCCACCTCGTTACAGGCTTGCCACACCCATACCCGATAAGATATCATAAACAAAGTCACAACTTTGGTTGGCACACGTGTCTAGATGATACTCACCAAATTTGGGGCCATTTAGATTAAAACACAATGATTTGCATCTTTTTGCGCAAGGGGTGCGATTTTAGTGGCCATGCGTTTCACCCCACATGGCGGACGTCCTGTTGAGTTTAGAGTGTGGCTGTCATTGACTTTTCTGTTTGCCCTGAGGTGTCCTATGGATGTACCAAGTTTCATTTTTCTACATTGGAATAAAGTTACTTTCACTTTCCATTGGCCCGATGTATTTTGACTTTTCTAGGGGTCGCCACTGAGTCATTTTACGTATTTTTTTTTCGGGGTCTTCAAATACATAAATTTTTCGCTGGGCTTGAAATCTGGGACCAATAAAAATGACTTTTAGTTGCACGTTTACTGGGTTAAATTGAGGATCATTTTGCAGAAAAAATATGATAAAAAATATATACCGAATTATAATAAAAAAATATATAACTCGAGCAAAAAAGTCTAGAAAAACACTTGTCTATTTTACATACATGTGTTTAGCTCATTTTGCCCAAGTTTGGTGTCTGTGGAATGAAGCAGCTTTTTTCTGTGTACTTTTAAAAAAGAGGTGTATTTTAAGTCGGACCAAATTTTCAATTCAAAATGGCCGCCTTCCCGTGTGTGATAGGGTGTGGTCCCCATTGGCTTTTTTGTTCATAAGCCCATGCTGGATGTGTGTACCAAGTTTCATTTGCCTACGACAAACTAAAATTTTCACTTCCCATTGACTTTTTCCAAATATTTGGGGACGTTGCTATGGCAACACATTTATAGATAGGGGTGGTTGTCATTGGCTTTTATGCTCGTCATGACATAAGAGATGTGTGTACCAATTTTATGTCTCTATGACAAACTAAATTCTTGGGTCCCATTATAAGTTTGTAGGGCGCTGGAGAGCCATTTCTAAAGATAACCCTTTTATTTACATATTTTTGTGTTCAGGTCATGAATGTGCACAAACGCCTTTTGGGTCCAACTCGATCCGAGAAGGCGTTTGAGAGTTAAGAGACGTTTTATTTTCACAAAAATGGCCACCTCGTTACAGGCTTGCCACACTCATACCCGATAAGATATCAACAACAAAGTCACAACTTTGGTTGGCACACGTGTCTAGATGATACTCACCAAATTTGGGGCCATTTAGATTAAAACACAATGATTTGCATCTTTCTGCGCAAGGGGTGCGATTTTAGTGGCCGCACGTTTCACCCCACATGGCGGACTTCCTGTTAAGTTTAGGGTGTGACTGTCATTGACTTTTCTGTTTGCCCTGAGGTGTCCTATGGATGTACCAAGTTTCATTTTTCTACGTTGGAAAAAAGTTACTTTCACTTTCCATAGGCCCAATGTATTTTGATTTTGTAGGGTCGCCACTGAGTCATTTCGTATTTTTTTGGTGACTTCAAAAACATACCATTTTCGCCGAGCTTGAAGTCTGGGACCAATAAAAATTACTTTTCGTGCATGTTCACTGGGTCAAATTTAGGATCATTTGGTCACAATAAAAATAAAAAAAATAAAAAATAAATAAAAAAAAATCCGAGCAAAAACAATAGGCCCTCCCGGCCATTACCGGCTCGGGCCTAATAAAATTAAAGCCGCAAGCGGCGATAAAGGCCCTCGCCTCCCTTGAGACCGCGGGGACACATATATTCGGAGGATTGCATGTCGTGCTTTAAAGCAAATTTGGAGCTGTTTAGATGAAAACCCTTTAGCACAAAGTGTACGATTTAGGTGGTCATGTATTCCACCCAACATTTTCTGTTGAGAAGGATCCTGGCAATTGGGAAATGGCATTTATTTCCCAATAGTTGCCTCTTCACAGACTCATTACGACCACAGCCACAAATCTATCAAAAAACAAATTGATAACTTTTTGCACACGTGTCTAGATGATACTCACCAAATTTGGAGCTGTTTAGATGAAAAGCCTTTAGACACAAGGGGTGCAATTTAGGTGGTCACGCATACACCCAACATAGTAGATTTCCTGTTGAGTTTACGATATGGCTGTAATACATTTTTCTGTTTGCCCTGAGGTGTCCTATGGATGTACCAAGTTTCATTTTCTACGTTGGAAAAAGTTACTTTCACTTTCCATAGGCCCAATGTATTTTGACTTTTCTAGGGTTAGCCACTGAGTCATTTTCATATTTTTTTAGTGACTTCAAATACATAAATTTTTCGCGAGCTTGAAGTCTGGGACCAATAAAAATGACTTTTAGTTGCACGTTTACTGGGTCAAATTGAGGATCATTTTGCAGAAAAATTATAATTAAAAAAAATATACCAAATTATAATAAAATAAAATATAACTCGAGCAAAAAGTCTAGAAAAACGCTTGTCTATTTTACATACATGTGTTTAGCTCATTTTGCCCAAGTTTGGTGTCTGTGGAATGAAGCAGCTATTTTCTGTGTTCTTTTAAAAAGAGGTGTATTTTAAGTCGGTTCACATTTTCAATTCAAAATGGCCGCCTTCCCGTGTGTGATAGGGTGTGGTCCCCATTGGCTTTTTGTTCATAAGCCCATGCTGGATGTGTGTACCAAGTTTCATTTGCCTACGACAAACTAAAATTTTCACTTCCCATTGACTTTTTCCAAATATTTGGGGACGTTGCTATGGCAACACATTTATAGATAGGGGTGGTTGTCATTGGCTTTTATGCTCGTCATGACATAAGAGATGTGTGTACCAAATTTTATGTCTCTATGACAAACTAAATTCTTGGGTCCCATTATAAGTTTGTAGGGGCGCTGGAGAGCCATTTCTAAAGATAACCCTTTTATTTACATATTTTTGTGTTCAGGTCATGAATGTGCACAAACGCCTTTTGGGTCCAACTCGATCCGAGAAGGCGTTTGAGAGTTAAGGCGTTTTATTTTCACAAAAATGGCCACCTCGTTACAGGCTTGCCACACCCATACCCGATAAGATATCAACAACAAAGTCACAACTTTGGTTGGCACATGTGTCTAGATGATACTCACCAAATTTGGGGCCATTTAGATTAAAACACAATGATTTGCATCTTTCTGCGCAAGTGCGATTTTAGTGGCCACGCCTTTCACCCACATGGCGGACTTCCTGTTAAGTTTAGGGTGTGACTGTCATTGACTTTTCTGTTTGCCCTGAGGTGTCCTATGGATATACCAAGTTTCATTTTTCTACGTTGGAAAAAGTTACTTTCACTTTCCATAGGCCCAATGTATTTTGATTTTGTAGGGGTCGCCACTGAGTCATTTTTCGTATTTTTTTAGGCGACTTCAAATACATAAATTTTCGCCGAGCTTGAAGTCTGGGACCAATAAAAATGACTTTTCGTGCATGTTCACTGGGTCAAATTTAGGATCATTGGGTGGAAGAAAAAAAAAAAAAAAAAAATCCAAGCAAAACAATAGGCCCTCCCGGTCATCACCGGCTCGGGCCTAATTAAAGCCATAGCGGCGATAAAGGCCCTCGCCTCCCTTGAGACACGGGGACACATATATTCGGAGGATTGCATGTCGTGCTTTAAAGCAAATTTGGAGCTGTTTAGATGAAAACCCTTTAGCACAAAGTGTAACGATTTAGGTGGTCATGTATTCCACCCAACATTTCTGTTGAGAGGATCTGGCAATTGGGAAATGGCATTTATTTCCCAATAGTTGCCTCTTCACAGACTCATTACGACCACAGCCACAAATCTATCAAAAAACAAATTGATAACTTTTTTTTGCAGACGTGTCTAGATGATACTCACCAAATTTGGAGCTGTTTAGATGAAAAGCCTTTAGACACAAGGGGTGCATTTTAGGTGGTCACGCATTCCACCCAACATAGTAGATTTCCTGTTGAGTTTACGATATGGCTGTAATACATTTTCCTGTTTGCCCTGAGGTGTCCTATGGATGTACCAAGTTTCATTTTTCTACGTTGGAAAAAAGTTACTTTCACTTTCCATAGGCCCAATGTATTTTGACTTTTGTAGGGGTCGCCACTGAGTCATTTTTCATATTTTTTTTTCGGCGACTTCAAATACATAAATTTTTCGCCGAGCTTGAAGTCTGGGACCAATAAAATGACTTTTCGTGCATGTTCACTGGGTCAAATTTAGGATCATATGGGGAGAAGAAGAAAAAAAAAAAAAAAAAATCCGAGCAAAAACAATAGGCCCTCCCGGTCATCACCGGCTCGGGCCTAAAAATAATCCGAGCAAAAACAATAGGCCCTCCCGGTCATCACCGGCTCGGGCCTAAAAATATCCGAGCAAAAACAATAGGCCCTCCCGGTCATCACCGGCTCGGGCCTAAAAATATACCAAATTATAATAAAATAAAATATAACTCGAGCAAAAAAGTCTAGAAAAACACTTGTCTCTTTTACATACATGTGTTTAGCTCATTGTGCCCAAGTTTGGTGTCTGTGGAATGAAGCAGCTTTTTTCTGTGTACTTTTAAAAAAGAGGTGTATTTTAAGTCGGTTCACATTTTCAATTCAAAATGGCCGCCTTTCTGTGTGTGATAGGTGTGGTCCCCATTGGCTTTTTGTTCATAAGCCCATGGTGGATGTGTGTACCAAGTTTTATTTGCCTACAACAAACTAAAAATTTCACTTCCCATTGACTTTTTCACATTTTTGGGACGTTGCTATGGCAACACCTTTATAGATAGGGGTGGTTGTCATTGGCTTTTATGCTCATGACATAAGAGATGTGTGTACAAAATTTTATGTCTCTATGACAAACTAAATTTTGGGTCCATTATAAGTTTGTAGGGGCGCTGGAGAGCCATTTCTAAAGATAACCCTTTTATTTACATATTTTTTGTTCAGGTCATGAATGTGCACAAACGCCTTTTTGGGTCCAACTCGATCCGAGAAGGCGTTTGAGAGTTAAGAGACGTTTTATTTTCACAAAAATGGCCACCTCGTTACAGGCTTGCCACACCCATACCCGATAAGATATCAAAAACAAAGTCACAACTTTGGTTGGCACACGTGTCTAGATGATACTCACCAAATTTGGGGCCATTTAGATTAAAACACAATGATTTGCATCTTTCTGCGCAAGGTGCGATTTTAGTGGCCGCGCTTTCACCCCACATGGCGGACTTCCTGTTAAGTTTTAGGGTGTGACTGTCATTGACTTTTCTGTTTGCCCTGAGGTGTCCTATGGATATACCAAGTTTCATTTTTCTACGTTGGAAAAAGTTACTTTCACTTTGCATAGGCCCAATGTATTTTGATTTTGTAGGGGTCGCCACTGAGTCATTTTTCGTATTTTTTTTTCAGCGACTTCAAATACATAAATTTTTCGCCGAGCTTGAAGTCTGGGACCAATAAAATGACTTTTCGTGCATGTTCACTGGGTCAAATTTAGGATCATTGGGTCGGAAGAAAAAAAAAAAAAAAAAATCCGAGCAAAAACAATAGGCCCTCCCGGTCATCACCGGCTCGGGCCTAATAAAAAAATAATAATCCGAGCAAAAACAATAGGCCCTCCCGGCCATCACCGGCTCGGGCCTAAAAATAGATCCATGGCTGTGCCTTGCCTAAAGAGGTCCAAACACTCCAGTACACGAGGCGTCGCTATGTCCCTAAAATACAGGCTGTACAAGCCATTAAACCTAAAGAGGAAGTCGAGAGGCGCGAAGAAGAGTGGCTGCGGGACACTGGTAAACCTTCCGGTGGAAGTCAGGTCTGTGTCAGAGTATGAATGTCCTGCGGGGATTTGGCGGTGTGTGTTCACGAGTGTGTGGACTCGTAAACTCTCGCCAACAAACACACGTGACCACTGTGCACCGGGGCACGCGCCTCTTTCAGCAGGTAGCCCTGCTAGCTTTTCTGCTTTCACTTTTTTCTTACATCAGATTATTGACAGCGCTGTATGTGTTTCAGCTCAGAAGTGCGTGTTACATTGTGGGACATTCCAGTGTCTGTCAACCTCCACACAAAGTAAGTACAACTCTTGTGTGTGTTGATATAAGATTTCACATACACCTTACTCTTTATTATTCAGTAGTGTATGCTCTTTCTATCTTCTGCGCATATATTAAGATGACTGTTTGAAATTCTTCAGCGTAACAGTTTACTATTACAACTATTATTGTTATCTACTACAGCCTACTATACACATTTTAGTCATAACTTTTGTGACAACGACGAACAGTGTTTCTTATTCATTTTCTAGAACAGCAGCTACCAGCCGCAACGCTAATCAGTAGCACCTCCTAGTGGAGCGCAGCATTTACCATTTTAGGTTGCCTGACATCTCCCCTCTTTAGCTGATTCACAACAGCAGAATAAACATTCGCAACTTGTCTATAATCAGTAAAGAAGATATCATTGGCGATTTACTTAACCAATATCAGTAAACACTACCAAACAAAAAAACAAAACAAATTACAATTGGTTTGGTGTTTCTAAACTGCCATCATGACTCTCTCTAGAAGGGTGTATAAAATAATTCATAGAGAACATTTATCTCTCAAACATAATCCTTAAATCTAGCATTACATTTACATTTACATTTAGTCATTTAGCAGACGCTTTTATCCAAAGCGACTTACAAGTGAGGATAACAATGGAAGCAATTTTAACAACACAAGGTACAAAAAGCATAAGTGCACAAAAAACTAGTCAGTTTAAACCCAGCGCAGTATACAATGCTAAGGATAATAGATTTTTATTTATTTATTTATTTTTTTTATATAGAAAGGAATCGATAGAAAGAAAGTAGAATTCAGTGTTTGTCAGTCAGGTGTTGACGGAAGAGATGTGTTTTCAGGTGTTTTTTAAAGATGGCTACAGAATCTGCTGATCTTGTAGCAGCAGTAGATCATTCCACCAATGTGGAACAGATCCAGAGAAGGTACGTGAGAGTGATTTTTTACCTTTTGGGACGGTACCACCAGACGTTGTTCATTTGCAGAGCGCAGGGATCTGGTAGGAACGTACGTCTGTGTTAGTGAGTGAAGATATGAGGGTGCAGAACCAGAGGTGGTCTTGTAGGCCAAGAGCATAGCTTTGAACTTGATGCGGGCGTCAACCGGGAGCCAGTGTAACCTAATGAATAGAGGAGATACGTGCGCTCTCTTCGGTTCATTAAAGACCACTCTTGCCGCTGCATTCTGCAGGTGGTTTAATAACTCGACCAGCAGCAGTCCTCTTTGGGGACAAACCAGAGCCAGTAGGAATGGTGCTAACACAGGGCACAGATACATTAGTTGCAGCAAGAGGGGCATCTGAGTCACCTGGGTCAGGAATATCAAAGCCACTAGTCTCTCTCGCAGTAACTTGGGTTGTTGTCTCGGGCACTTCCTGCCTCTTGTTTCTACGTGCTACAGTCCCTTGGTCGGTTTGGACAATGTAGGATCTGGGCTCTGGTGCTTTTGCAATGACTTTCGCTGGGGTCCTCCAGCCCTTTTCCCCATCCAGCTTTACTGTAACACTCTGACCCGGCTGCAGTGTCGACAAGGACCTGGCTGAATGACGCCTGTTGTAGAAGAAACGATAGGCTGACTTAGTCTGTTGGTCTTTCAGTCTTACAGTTTGGCGATCAACTACTGTTAGTCGTAACGGCTGGGGCAACACAGGCACCATAGTCCTGATCTCACGCCCAAACATAAGACGAGCTGGGCTGAGACCTGTTGCAGTGATGGGAGTAGCTCTGTAGCTCAGCAGGGCGAGCTGTGGGTCTGGCTGTCGCAGAATTCTCTTGGCGATGGCAATGCTCCTCTCAGCCGCTCCATTCGCTTGCGGGTAGTGAGGACTGGATGTTGTGTGCCGAAAAATGTATGTCTCACTGAACTGCCGGAACTCGGCTGAAACAAACTGGGGCCCAGGGCTGCGTGCTCACCAAGCCTCTCTCATGGAACCCCTTAAAAGATCCTCGAGTACAATGATATACCGCCGTCCACCAAAGGGCAGGCTCCAAAAGTGGAGGAGAAACCCAATGCCGACTTTACAAGTGTAAAAATCATGTTTTTACTACATGACAACTTCGGGGGTGGGGGGAATTTTTTTATTAATACGTCCGTTTATGCTATCTGCAGGGTTTCTGCGGGGTCATAAAAAGTCATAAATTTAACAATAAGAATTTAAGGCCATAAAAAGTCATAAAAACGTCTGGTTTTTTCATACAAAGTCATAAAAAACATTTAGTCAAGTCTTAAATTGATATGCTCGTCCATTAATTTGTTCTTCCATCAAAATGCGCTCGCGGTGGCAATGGCATTAATTTGTTTTGCCTGTTGTAGTTCTGTGTGAGGAATCTGAGTGGTATCACACTGGTATCACAGCGCTCCAGAACTACAAGGTCCATGCGGCAGCATACAGACTTGTCAGAAGGACTTCCCAGAAACCCACGCGAACACAGAATATCATACTCTGAATATATCATACTGTCACTGCTTAGTTTAATTGATCACAATGGGTAAATGTACGTTTAATGATCTGTGGCTCGAAGACGGTGCGTTTAGTAGCTGGCTTAAGCCCGTCGCAAATAATCGGTATCAAGCCTATTGTACTCTGTGTAAGAAGACGTTGGAGATGTCTAGTTTAGGCATAAAAGCCTTGAAGTCGCATGCAAAGTCGGAAAAGCCTGCAGCGAAAAGCGCGCGATCCGTCAGTTTTGTTCGGCTCCGTCACAAACGCGTTACCCGGTCCAAGTACAGCGCGATTCCGCTTCCTGTCGATCCAGTGCCACACACAGTGGTTTCGGATCAACCTCCACACTGAAAGCGGAGGTCCTGTGGGTGTTAAATACTGTGACTAAACACCAGTCGTACAATGGGAACGAGGATATTGCCGAACTTTTCCGAACAATGTTCACAGACTCTGACATAGCCAAAACATTTACGTGCGGGAAAGATAAGACCTCATACATCACCCGGTTTGGCTTGGCAGATTATATAAAAAAAGACCTCATCTCCAAGGTCTCGGGGCCTTATGTTCTCATGTTTGATGAAAGCTTAAATCACACAAACAAGAAGAAACAGCTGGTCAATTTTTTTTTCACCATTAAGGGAGACAAACTGAGAAAAATGTAGACAGACACTGACTGACTGACTTGTTATTTTGGAAAGTAATGCCATAGAATAATTGTTAATTTACAATGTTACTTTACAATGTTACAATTGTTAACTGTTTCTGTGTTCTTGATACTCAAGAAAAAGAAGGCGAAGGCTTCAGTTTCTTAATCTTAAGTAAGAAATAATAGAATTACTCTTTACATAATAAAACTTCTTACTTTCAATGAAAGTCAATAATAAAGACTTTTGAAAGGAATTTTAATGACTGTATGAAGTTGAAGTTATCGTAATTTGTGTAGGTCATAAATTCAAATCATAATGGTCATAAAAAGGTCATAAAAAGTCTTAAATTTGACTGATTAAACCCTGCAGAAACCCTGATCTGAAATCTATTGTTTTACTATGCAGTAAAAGCCAAAAAGCCCGACTGTAACCACAATTTTATTGCCCTGTGGATAGAACAATATCAGTGAATACGGGTGCAATTGGTTTACGATCATTGGTGCTTACAGACAGAGAGCTGCGCACTCACAGTCTCACGCGCTGGCAGACTGACAGAGTCCTTCTGTTGACGTTGTAGATCCACAGTTAAGCTTAATAAGCAGAGAAAATAAGAAAAATGCATTTAGTCTCTGCAATAAGATATTGTACACTGTGGTTGGTGAATTAGTATTACTTTTACCTCTCCCTGCTCCCAACCCTCCTATAACAGGTCATGTGACCTTTGGCCACTACGCCAAGGCACTTGGCCCACAGGAAATGCTGCAAATTGTTTTTAACATTGCAATAATATTGTTTATCACAGTTCATTCTGGTGTAATACAGACGTGGACAAAAATGTTGGTACCCTTCGGTCAATGAAAGAAAAACTCTCAATGGTCACAGAAAAAACTTTATTTTGACAAAAGTAATAATAAATAAAAATTCTATAAATGTTAACTAATGAAAGTCAGACATTGCTTTTCAACCATACTTCAACGGAATTATTTAAAAAAATAAACTCATGGAACAGGCCTGGACAAAATTGATGGTACCCCTAGAAAAGACTGTAAATAATGTGACCAAATGGATATGTTAATTCAAGGTGTGTGCACTAATTAGCATCACAGGTGTGTACAATCTTGTAATCAGTCAGTCGGCCTATTTATAGGGCTTCAGGCAGTCACTCGGTTGTCTTGTGACATGGTGTGTACCACACTCAACATGGACCAGAGGAAGCGAAGGAAAGAGTTGTCGCAGGAGAATAGAAAGAAAATGATAAACAAGCATGATAAAGGTAAAGGCTATAAGACCATCTCCAAGCAGCTAGATGTTCCTGTGACTACAGTTGCACATATTCAGAAATTTAAGATCCATGGGACTGTAGCCAACCTCCCTGGACGTGGCCGCAGGAGGAAAATTGATGACAAATCAAAGAGACGGATAATCCGAATGGTAACAAAAGAGCCCAGAAAGACTTCTAAAGAGATCCAAGGTGAACTCCATGCTCAAGGAACATCAGTGTCAGATCGCACCATCCGTCGTCGTTTGAGCCAAAGTGGACTACATGGGAGACGACCAAGGAGGACACCATTGTTGAAAACAAATCATAAAAAAGCATGACTGGAATATGCCAAACTACATGTTGACAAGCCACAAAGCTTCTGGGAGAATGTCCTATGGACAGATGAGACAAAAATTTAACTTTTTGCCAAGGCACATCAGCTCTATGTTCACAGACGGAAAAATGAAGCATATCAGTAGGGCGGCAGTAGCTCAGTGGGTAGAGTGGTCGCCCTTCAACTGGAAGGTAGGGGGTTCGATTCCCACTCTCCCCACAGTTCATACTGTCGTTGTGTCCTTGGGCAAGACACTTAACCCACCTTGCCTCCAGTGACTGTAACACTGGTAATTAGAAGCTCAATGTAAGTCGCTTTGGATAAAAGCGTCAGCTAAATGAATAAATGTAAATATCAAGAAAAGAACACTGTCCCTACTGTCAAACATGGAGGAGGCTCTGTTATGTTCTGGGGCTGCTTTGATGCATCTGGCACAGAGTGTCTTGAATCTGTGCAGGGTACAATGAAATCTGAAGACTATCAGAGGTCATGGGTCTTGCAACAGGACAATGACCCAAAACACAGCTAAAAACACCCAAGAATGGTTAAGAGGAAAACATTGGACTATTCTAAAGTGGCCTTCTATGAGCCCTGACCTCAATCCTATTGAGCATCTTTGGAAGGAGCTGAAACATGCCGTCTGGAAAAGACACCCTTCAAACCGGAAACAACTGGAGCAGTTTGCTCATGAGGAGTAGGCCAAAATACCTGCTGAGAGGTGCAGAAGTCTCATTGACAGTTACAGGAATCGTCTGATTGCAGTGATAGCCTCAAAAGGTTGTGCAACAAAATATTAAGTTAGGGGTACCATCAATTTTGTCTAGGCCTGTTCCATGAGTTTATTTTTTAAAATAATTCCGTTGAAGCATGGTTGAAAAGCAATGTCTGACTTTCATTGGTTAACAGTCATAGACTTTTTATTTATTATTACTTTTGTCAGAATAAAGTTTTTTTGTGACCATTGTGAGTTTTTCTTTCATTGACCGAAGGGTACCAACAATTCTGTCCACGTGTGTATATCCATAACAAAAAAGTAGTCATTGTGACAGGCCCAGTTGGTAACGCTTATTTCTTGTGGCATTCATGTTAATTTATAAGAAACCAATGCACAATTGTGTACATTATATTTGGTTGTGTTATCAGTCATTCTCTGAAAAATGGCCAAAAAGATCACAAATTCTGCCTGGTTTTGTTTATGAGCACAACTGTATGTAGATTGAAAGTAGTTCAATCTCAGCTGGTAGAATTAGTCCTCACACTGTCATTAAGAGTTATGCTCAGTGGAGGTGATAAGCTGTGTTGTTGTCTGTCTTGAATGTGTTTCTTTCAGAGTGTAGAGGACACACTGGAGGGTAGATCATGGAGGAGAAGACTTCATGTGACAAGTTCTGTGAACATAAGGTAACCACTGCTTTGTAAGACTAAATATTTTCTACTCCATTTCCATTCTCTGAACCAAACCGACAGTGACAAACAAATTGTCATAAAAAAAACTATAGCAAATAGGTTTTAGTCTTTTCTATGCAGGTAAAATTTTTATTTTGTCTGTGCCTTAGTGGGCTATTTTACACTCTAACAATTTTTTTTTATCCAGCTTGTCCAGTAGTAAGTTTATTACAAAGAAGAGATGGAGCAGACGGCTCTCTTTCCTGTCAAATGCTTTAGTCAATAAAGTCATGCTGAAAACCTGCAGTTCACGGGCTTCTGTCAGAGTAGTTTCCTGTTTGTAGAAATGTGTGATGGCAGTGTGTGTACTCTGTGTGTCTGTCTACAGCTCACTGTCAGAGCCGACCTATGAGAAGCTGGCTGAGGAGACGCTGAATGCTCTTGCTGACTACTTTGAAGACCTATCAGATGAGCCTTTTACTGGAGCAGACTATGATGTGGTGTTCTCTGTAAGTCTTCTCTCCTTCACTTCAGTCTATATAAAAAAAATAATTAAAAATCCTTCCTGCTGTGAGGCAGGAGTGCTAACCACTCTGCCACGTGCACCCCTTGGATGAAATTATGTGTTAGATTTATTAGCATTTGATCAAACTTTTAATGTTCTGCTAGTCTAGTCCAAAATCGTCAACATTCTATTGACGATTGCAGTCAAACTCTCTCAGTGAAGCTATATTTAAAAAATACAAACATAGATTGTAAATATATATGGATGTAATCCGCCCATTGCCCCCAAGAGTTGTCACGTAGTAAAAACATAGCTCTAGAGACCGGAGCCATCTTTTGTACCAGGCTGTAAACTTGAGTTTTATACTTGTAAAGGTTTCTCTTTATATTTCTGCTTTTGGAGCCTGCCCTCTGGTGGACGGCGGTATATTGCTGTATTTCGCTGTAAAATCGCCGTATGGCGTCGCCCTTACACGAGGATCATTTTAGAGGTTCCATGGGAGAGGCATGAATACAAAGCAGTAACGCATCTGACAAAAGGCTTAAGGAATCTGCATAAAAACTCATGCCCTGACTAATTATGTTGTGTTCTTCTCTTCATAAAGACATTAATGAACAAGAGCCAGATGTCTGCACTTGTGCTTTTTCTCTCCTTGCCAACAAACAAGGTTCTTTGAGTTCTTTAGTTTAAACCAGACATGTCCAAAGCATTGTCCTCTCATGGTGGCAGCACCACCTCAAGTCCTTTTGATGATTCACTGACAAAAGTCAAAGTCTCAGCACATAGTGAGTAAGACAAAGACCTCAGCTAATGGTAAATGGTAAATGGCATGCATTTATATAGCGCTTTTTGCACCCTTCTCAGGCAACCAAAGCGTGCTTCCACTCGCCCCATTCACACACATTCACACCTGGGGCAGACAGAGAGGAGGGCTGCCATACACACGGCGCTCACAGCCTTCTCTGACCACCACCAACCACACCTGTACACTAGGGGTGTGCACGGATAGTCGAACATTCGAATATTCGGTCTGCTGTAATTATTCGATAAATAAAAATGCTATTCGAATTTCGCTATATTTTTGCTTGCCGTAAAAAAAAAAAAATCCACAATAAAACCTGAGCACGCAAACTACAACTAACAATAACCCTTAGGCCTATATGCATTGGGTGGCGCTGTGGAGCGTGCAGTGGAAACCAGTTGATTGTGCTTGATGACAAAATGGCGTCCTCTGCATCTAAGCGTAGCGAAGTTTGGAAATACTTTGATCAAAATGATCATCACGTAGTGTGCAAAATCTGTCAAGCGAAACTGAGTTACCACAACAGCACCTCTACAAGGTACGTTTACGTTTTTTTGTTCACTTTTTTTTTTTTTTGCTTTTGCTCTGTACTTTTTTGTTTGTTTGCACACATTGTTAAAGGTTTTCAGCTACAAAACACGATGTAGCGTAATGTTTAAGCTTATTGTGTATAAGCTTGTTCAAAAATGACGGAAACAATAAATGTTACTGAAAAATAACGTCTGTCTCATTAAACTTAATTTAAATAAACGAATATTCGAATATTCGTTTTTTGTGAGCTCAAATATTCGAATGTGATATTTGCGGAAAACGCCCATCCCTACTGTACACTCACACATTCATACACCAGAGCTACAGACACTGGAGGCAAGGTGGGTTAAGTGTCTTGCCCAAGGACACAACGACAGTATGGGAGAGCAGGAATCAAACCGCCAACCTTCTGGTTATAGGAAGACTGCTCTACCACTGAGCCACAGCGTCCGTCCTTTTCAGCACTCACTATGTACAGTGGCATGAAAAAGTATCTGAAGCCTTTGTTTTTTCTCACATTTCTGCATAAAATCACCATCAAATGTGATCTGATCTTCGTCAAAATGACACAAATGAAAAAGTGTCTGCTTTAAATAAAACCACCCAAACATTAATAGTTTTTTATATTTTTAATGAGGATAACATGCAAACAATGACAAGGGGGAGGAATAATTAACTGAACCGTCACATTTAATATCTGGTTGCCCCCCCTTTGGCCCCAATAACTTCAACCAGACGTTTCCTGTAGTTGCAGATCAGCCTGGCGCATTGATCAGGATCAATCTTGGACCATTCTTCTTTACAAAACTGCTGCAGTTCAGTCAGATTCATGGGATCTCTGGCATGAATTACTGTCTTGAGGTCATGCCACAGCATCTCAATGGGGTTCAAGTCAGGACTTTGACTTGGCCACTCCAGAACGTGTATTTTGTTCTTCTGAAACCATTTTGAAGTTGATTTACTTCTGTGTTTTGGGTCATTGTCCTGTTGCAGCATCCATCCTCTTTTTAGCTTCAACTGTCTGACAGACGGCCTCAACTTTTCCTGCAAAACATCCTGATAAACTTTTGAATTAATTTTTCCATTAATGATTTCAAGTTGTCCAGGCCCTGAGGCAAAACAGCCCTCTAACCATGAAGCTCCCTCCACCTGCTTCACGGTGGGGATGAGGTGTTGATGTTGGTGAGCTGTTCCATTTTTCCTCCACACATGATGTTGTGTGTTCCTCCCAAACAGTTCAACTTTCGTTTCATCAGTCCACAAAATATTTTGCCAGAAGTTCTGTGGACTGTCCAAGTGCCTTTTTGTGAACATTAAACATGCAGCAATATTATTTTTAGACAGCAGTGGCTTCCTCCGTGCAGTCCTCCCATGAACACCAACTCTTGTCATTTTTGGTGGCGAGCTACTCCTTGAGAGAGAAGCAACAGTGCCAAACTCTCTCCATTTGTAGACAATTTCTCTAACTGTGGATTGATGAACATCCAGACTTTTAGAGATGTTTTGTAACCTTTCCCGACTTTATATAAATTCAAAAATTTTTGATGGCAGGTCTTGAGCGAGCCATGGTGCACATCAGACAATGCATCTCATCAAGACATTATTCTTACCGGGTGTGTGTATTATAGTGAGCAGGGCATCTTTAAGCCACTCCTCAGTGAAGGGACACACCCCTGACTGTTTGGTAAAAAATGGTATTAATTGCTCTCAAAGTCTCCTTAGGAAGAAAGGCTCAGTTACTTATTCCTCCCCCTTCTGTCATTGTTTGCTTGTTATCCTCATTTAAAATATGAAAACCTATAAATGTTTGGGTGGTTTTAGTTAAAGCAGACAGTTTTTTTTTACTTGTGTCATTTTGACGAAGATCAGATCACATTTGATGGTGATTTTATGCAGAAATGGGAGAAATTCCAAAGGCTTCAGATACTTTTCCATGCCACTGTATCTCTGAGTGGCAGGGCACAGTCCCATCTCATGAGAACACCAGTTTGGCCAAATCAACCCTCACCTTTTTATTAGACAAGATGAGGTATGGTTGGACTGTGTTGGCCCACAGCAGAGAAATTCACCTGTTCCAGGTTATAAGTCATCACAAAGGATTACATTTAGTAATTCTCTTTGAGAGAGTCAGATTCAAGATGGTCAGTGAGGCTCCACTAGAGGGAGCTGCACACTATCAAACAGGACACTCACACCTACGGAGCCTTCCCTCTGTTGTTAATGACAGATTCATATTTTCAAGAGATTTATACAAAATGTTTTATTTTTCCTTTTTACTGTCATTTTCTCTTGTCAGCAGTGATCAAATTCACAAGCATTCACAGCAGGTTACTCACTACATAGATGTAATATTTGACTAACTTTATTATGTTAGTGATTATATGTGTTAGTGATAACACTGATTATAAACATTATGTTATATATTATTTATATTATTTTTTTACCTCTGTGTGTCCATGGGTTTGACAGTTTTTCCTGTAAATGATGTAATTTTGTGTCAATCAGGAAGAGCAAATGCTAAGATACATGTTAGACAGAATGTAGTTGTAGAGAGTGAGTGCCACGGCTGAAAGCACTTAGATGAGTCCACACGCAGCACGTGGCTGCTCCGCTCTGTTGCTTCATTGATCGGCTTGTGCAATCAATCCAATCCAGAGACGTTTTCTCTGATGGGATGCTGTAGCTCACCGGGGAGCTCGCTCAGAGATCTGTGCTTCTGTGGCAAAGAAACTTGTTAAGTGTAACAGTCTACAGGAAGGAACAATTTGTTGTAGCCTAAAATAAATTGTCACATCATATAAAAGCTCAGGAGCAGAAAACGTTTTGGAGATGACGCTCTATAACACAGGAAGGTGGCCATTTTAAAGATAACAAAAGTAAATATTTGTTCATATAATTTGGACACGCCTCAACTTTGTGTATGACTACCTTTTTGCTAAAGACCCAGATTTTGCCCATTTCTTTGGATTTAGTTGCCCTGGATTTGACTGACTTTTCGTGTAAGACCTGTTTCTGTATTAAAGGGACTATATGTAACTTTTTAAGATCAAAAAGTTGCCCAAATATGAGACAACTATAATTAGATGAGTCCATACAGGTGCTGGTCATATTATTAGAATATCATCAAAAAGGTTATTTTACTAATACCATTCAAAAAGTGAAACTTGTATATTATATTCATTACACACATGCCAATATATTTCAAATGTTTATTTATTTTAATTTTGAAGATTATAACTGACAACTAAGGAAAATTCCTAATTTAGTGTCTCAGAAAATTAGATTTTTTAAAACCAATACAAAGAAAGGATTTTTAGAAATCTTGGCAAACTGAAAAGTATGAGCATGTACAGCACTCAATAAGCATGTAACGATTCACTGAACTCGCGATGCGATAACGATTCACGATACTGGTTTCACGATACGATTTTCTCACGATTGTTTGTATAAAATGAGATTTAAGAAAGATAAATGAAAAACTTTGCTTTTATTATTTCAGTCTCACTCAGACAAAATGCTGTACATTTCTTTCTGAAACTGAAATATCTTTGTCAAATAACAAAACTAAATTGAAATATTAAAACAAATCCCAAATAAAATAAATAATACAAATAAAATAAATCTTTTCATATAAACAAACTAAGGCTTTGCCAGTGCTCTTTCCTAGCTTAGAATCTTTTATTTTTACATGTTTTTTTAAAGAAATTTCAGCATATCCACATTTTCTGGGCAAAGCTGAGATCTCTGCACATTCACAATGTCCCCTGCTGATGAAAAAACCCTTTCACTAGGGACAGAGGTTCAAGAGTGGGGCAGCAGTAGCTCAGTGGGTAGAGCGGCCGTCCTTCAATCGGAAGGTAGTAGGATCGATTCCCGCTCGCCCCACAGTTCATACTGTCGTTGTGTCCTTGGGCAAGACACTTAACCCACCTTGCCTCCAGTGACTGTAACACTGGTAATGTAATGTAAGTCGCTTTGGATAAAAGCGTCTGCTAAATGAATAAATGTAAATGTAAGAGTGGCTTGACACAATGCGACAGCTGAAACCCATGTCTTGCATCCGTCTGTGCGTAGTGGTTCTTAAAGCACTGACTCCACCTGCAGTCCACTCTTTCTAAATCTCCCCCACATTTTTGAATGGGTTTTGTTTAACAATCCTCTCCAGGGTGCAGTTATCCCTATTGCTTGCACACTTTTTTCTCCATCCATCCATCCATCCATCTTCTACCGCTTATCCGGGGCCAGGTCACGGGGGCAGCAGTCTAAGCAGAGACGCCCAGACTTCCCTCACCCCAGACACTTCCAGCTCTTCCAGTGGGTTACCAAGCCGTTCCCAAGCCCAGCGTGTCCTAGGTCTTCCCTGGGGTCTCCTCCCGGTCATGCCCGGAACACCTTCCTAGAGAGGCGTCCAGGAGGCGTCCGAAACGGATGCCCGAGTCACCTCAGCTGGATCCTCTCAATGTAGAGGAGCAGCAGCTCTACTTTGAGCTCCTCTCAAGTGACCGAGCTCCTCACCCTATTTTTAAGGGAGCGCCCCGCCACCCTGTGTAGAAAGCTCATTTCACCCGCCTGTATCTGGGATCTTGTCCTTTCGGTCATGACCCAAAGCTCATGACCATAGGTGAGAGTAGAAACGAGAGCTTCTCCTTGCAGCTCAGCTCCTTCTTTACCACGACAGACCGGTACATCGACCGCATCACTGCAGAAACTGCACCAATCCGTCTGTCAATCTCACGCTCCCTCCTTCCCTCACTTGTGAACAAGACCCCAAGATAATTGAACTCCTCCACTTGAGGCAGTAGCTCTCCACCAACCTGAAGGTGACGAGCCACCCTTTTCCGACTGAGAACCATGGTCTCAGAGTTGAAGGTGCTAATCCTCATCCCAGCTGCTTCACACCCGGCAGTGCACACTAAAGATCCAGGCCTGATGGAGCTAACAGGTCAACATCATCTGCAAAAAGCAGAGACGAAATCCTGTGGTCCATCAGTTCATCCAGAAAAAACCCTGGGTGACAAGTTACAACCATCTGGAAAACTTCATCCTCCTCCTCCTGCAACCGCAGCTTTAACTGTGCCCCCCCCCAGAGTTGTCATGTAGTAAAAACTTAGCTCTAGAGACCGGAGCCATCTTTTGTACCAGGCTGTAAACATGAGTTTTACTCTTGTAAAGTCGCCATTGGGTTTCTCCTTATATTTCCGCTTTTGGAGCCTGGCCTCTGGTGGACGGAGGTATATCGCTTTATTTCGCTGTAAAATCACCGTATGGCGGCGCCATTACACGAGGACCATTTTAGAGGTTCCATGGGAGAGGCTTGGTTTAGACATTAGTTGACCATATAAAAATTAAGTGCTCTAACATTTGGGCAAAGCCTCCTCAAAATAACAGTAATAGTAAAACATGTACAGTATCCTGTCTGATATAAGTTCACTAACTTTAGCCGTTATCCTGCTGAGACTGCGGGCCTCAGTGAAAGCTACCCAAGTTATTGATGTAGCTGCTCAGCTAACATTAGCTATTTTAGACAAACGTGATTATAGTTGATAATATCTCATACAAAGTTAGCTCTAACTGCTGTATTGTATTGAACAACGCTTTATAAAACATGCCATTGTCAAACATTAGTCGCACTCTTCTCTCCCATGTCTCAGGAGTCCCTTTACTGCTGTGTTGGCACTCAAGAGTCAAATATAGTTTACTCTCAACTTTCTCTGTGAACATTATGCCAGTAAATGTCGACGTCCTGTGAACGTCTGTCTGATGCTTTTGTAACTCAGTTGTGCACGGACCAGTGAGAGCGAGCACGACACTACTGCAGTTCCCCCAACGGCCACTGTTTTTTTGTGAAAGTTACGCAATGCCCCTTTAATGGCTTCGGCCAACCTCTGAGTGAAAAAAAATTGCAGCTTCTGTTTAAGCTAAATTTTATGGACTGTCTGGAAAATGTGAATTAAAAGATAGAATACTGGAGGACCTTATCTTTGTCAATGAGAGCAAATGCTGTAAAGATGTTAGCCCTGCCAAAATTCTTATATTTATTTCAAAACCTGCCAATATTGATTTTATTTGATTTCTTTAAAAATCTTGAATCAGTCTTAGATTTTGTATGGGACTATTAAAATCATTGAATCTCAAAGCAACATTTCTTTAGATCAGTTGACAAAGGTGGTTTGGGTCTCCCAGTAGTCAAATACTACTACTGGGCTGCTAACAACAGAGCACTGCTGTATTGGCAGGCAGGCTCCCCTGACAACGAGTCCCTTTACTCTGCTCCTCAGTGGCTGCAGCTAGAATTTCTGTCTTTAGTTAAACCTTATACATCATTGGCTTTATTACTGTTTACAGACACTACAACTTACAGGTCGTCCATTATTCATTCATACACAGTCACACTGGTGATGGTAAGCTACAACTGTAGCCACAGATGCCCTGGGGCAGACTGACAGACTCTCCGACCATCACCACATACATTCACTAAACATTCTTACACATTCATACGAGGCGGGTGGGTTAAGTGTCTTGCCCAAGGACACAACGACAGTATGAACTGTGGGGAGAGCGGGAATCGAACCGCCTACCTTCCGGTTGAAAGACCTCTCTATCACAGAGCCACTGCCACCCCCAATTAATGTCATTATACTATTGCCCAAAAATCTGAGTTTTGTTAAGGGCAACATGGACAACTACAATACTCTGGGTGACAGCTCACCTCTGATGGAACTGATGGGCTTGCCAATTTCTAGTAAGAAAATGAACCTGTCAACCTTTTATTAACTGAGTTTGAAACGGCAAATAACTGCAAGGAAGCATGAGAAAAAGAAATTGGTAGTGCCTTGCCAAATGCATCTGGAACACGGCTCACAGTTGCTCCATTAACAGCTCTCATAGATTGATTCAGTTTAAGGTGATTCATCAATATTACTATTCCAAGGTCAGACTTAAGTCTGCATTTATTTTGGGATTGTCCTTTTTGAATTATGATTATTGGTCAAAGTTTTTTTTTCTTTTTTTCTGGTGTGTACTCAAGGACTTTTCTTCCAGACAGAGATCTAGTTTATCAGGGCTACATTCACACATACAAACAGCTGTGTTAATGGACACTATCATTGCAAAATGATTCATTCTGAGGGACTGGAAATTATCTACAGTCCCATGTTTTAGAAATTGGATTAGTGAACTGATTTCAATTATACATCTGTAGAAACTACGCTTATAAACCAAACTGTATATAAATGGGAACAGATTTGGGACCCCTTGCTTAATTACCTTGAAACCTCAGTATGATGTCTTGATTGTAATTTTTTTTTTTAATGTTTTAAGATTGTGGAACAGCTATGCTGTACATAAACATGTAGTTTTATTCATTGTCACATGTGTGTTGACAGACTGGAGTGTTGACAGTGAAGGTGGGTGCGGACCATGGGACGTATGTTATCAACAAACAGACACCAAACAGACAGATCTGGCTGTCCTCTCCCTTGAGGTGAGACCACAGTGCCAGAGTTTTAGTTTATTACATTTAATTTACCATTATTACAAAAAAAACGAACACATAAATAAAAATAATAAAAGAAATTAAAAAGATAAATAGAAAAAGATATTAAAAAAAATGTATAGGGGAGGGGGTGAAGACATCACAAAGTTTGAAACATTTCCAGTAGCGTCTGCCACTGGCCTCCAAACTTACTCAGGCAACCACTCCTGGAATATCCGATCCTCTCAACTTTTAAAATAGGAAATAATTTCATGAAGCAACTGGGTGTTGGAAGGGGCTGTTGTTGACTTACAATGTAGGAGGATAAAAGTCAATAAAGCAAGTAAAGATGACTGTGCTTCCAATTGACACCAGGGCAAATCACTAGATTTTGATCAGAATGTGATTCTATTAATATTCACTGCCCAGTAGTAAAGTTGGAAATTTGGAAAGACCACCATTAAACTTACAATTTTGGAGTACTTTTTGACCAATCCTGGGTGTCCTGCGTTTCCACAAAAATGAGAGAGATGAGAGATGGTCTTGTCTTTGGACTGTCTATGGACTTAAAAATAGGTAGAGTAAAATCTGCCTTTACTGCAAACAAATAATCTTCACCAGGGAAAGAATTTCTCGGTCATCCACCATAGTTGTTTTTTGTGGTCTTCTGGGAATTTTGGTGTTGCTGAGCTCACCGGTGCATTCTTTCTTCTTAAGGATGTTCCAAACAGTTGATTTGGCCACACCTAAAGTTTTTGTTATCTCTCTGATCGGCTTGTTTTGTTTTTTCAGCCTAATGATGGCTTACTATTTATTTTATTTATTTTATGCTGTATTTGTCATTACAATTGTACAAGTACACTGCAACGAAATTGCATTGGTGGTGCAACATATTACATTTATACATAGATAGACACACAAAGGTTGCAGACCACACCGGTGCAGCCATGTCGACGACGCTCCAATGATCTTCCGGAAAATGAAATAAGGCATAGCAGACATCAAAATGTGCAGACATAACAGACAGGTAGTTATAACGACAGTAGCAGTTCCAACAAGCATTAGAGTACAGGGTCAGACGGATGTAAAAATGGCAGAATGTTGGTTTGGGCTGTTGTTAGGATAGGAGTCCAAGGCCTCTGTGGGGCGATGAATAGGCAGTCTGTTGGAGAGAGAATCAGTGGCCTTGGCCTTGCTGGGAACGGGGAGTCTCAGCGGATAAGATAAGACCCAGCTGCCGGCTAGACTTCCAAGAGTGGGGAGACACAGTAGAAATTTGTAATTTATATATTTTGATCTTCGGTAATTTATCCGGATCGTGATCAATCAGATCTGGTCCTCAGCGTCAGCTGCGCGCGTCCATGTCGTGGAACAACCCCGATGTATCCTTCATTACGTTCAGACCAGAAACACTACGTAGCAGCCCACCGGTCAGTTTCTCGATGATGTCCACTCTCTTCTGAATGTCCTCAGATCGGGTTAAGATGTTGCGAATCAGCTCTTCGATTCGTGTGCCCCATTGGTGTAACCCCTTCACATCAGTTAAGCCGCACAGTAGCTCTCCAGTCTGTCTCTCGGTGTTATGAACTCTTTTCTGTATGTCCACAGTCCGTGCTGAGAGATCTCGGGTCAGCTCCATGGATTGCGCGTCTCTTTGATGTAACCCTTTCAAACTTTCACCCACGTCACAGAAGCACTTTTTAATTTCAGTAGACAGCGGCTGGGTAGATTTAAAGGCAGCTGTCTTACAAATTTTCCGATAGTTAAAGGCATTCCCTAGACCAATGAGCAGGAATCCGGCTATCATAAATCCAAACATATAAATATCCTTGACGTCCTCCACGGACAGGGCTTCCAAACACAGAACCTGCCAGTTCTTCCAGGCGTCCTTTGAATAGCCTGCCGCAAAGGTCCCGCCAGGGCAAATGGGTTCCCCCGGAGCACCCTTCTTTTGTGAAAAAATAGTGTCAATAGCGCTCAGAGACCAGGTAATTAGATCCATATCGGTTCTTAGAAGTCAAGCAGGCAGTAAAGTCCAAGAAATAACAGAGAAAAATGACGACACAAGACGAGACAAGAGAAGCTTATACTGATAGCAGAGAGCAGGGAGCAGAGGGAAGACACGTCCGCCTTGTCTGAAGTCAGGAAGATAGTGACAGCTCTTTGGATCTCATATTGAGAGTTGACAGCAACAGTTTCCAAATGCAAATAGCACACTTGAAATGAACATTCAAACCTTTTATGTGCTCCTTGTAAATGGAATAATGAGGGAATAACACACACCTGGCCATGGAACAGCTGAGCAACGGTGCTATCAGAGACATAAACAACACTAGATTTGTTAAATGCAGCTATCCAAGAGCTATGGTCACTTGTATAACAGCACTCCTCCCCCATGTCCAAACACACAAGAACAGCTGAGGGTACACGTGGGTGCAGTTGACACCAGGTAGAGGGAATCAGAAGTTTTAAAAAAGGATTTCTCCAGCCTTTTAGATAAACTTGAAAACCTGGAAGTGCAACCTTTTATCAGTGGACCACTCCCAAACATTGACAGGCGGATCAATAAATTCAGTCGGCTGCTTGCATTAAATACATGGCTGTCCAAGGCCTGTGAGCCAAGAGGAGTCCTGCACTCCCTGAGACACCTAAATGGTTCTGGTGCGCCCTCTTGAACAAAGAAAGGGTCCTCTGAGAAGCCATCAGCCACAAAATGAAAAAAGCGCACCCCTGTCTCACTAGCCAAGGATCCTCCTCCCTGGAAATTTTGGTAAAATCTGCAATTAAAATAATACCACTTACACCTAACTTGGCCAGGTCACAGGTTCTATCATCACCCCCAAAACCACCCAGGAGTACCACTTCTCGACCTCGGCCACTACCTAGAGTCCAATGCACCCCTGTCAGACCCTGTCCACCTCCTCCCAGACCAGCTACAAAAGCCTTGACTAGCATCAAGGCTACTATCAGTGATTAGGACACTGAGGGCCTCTGCTGTTCCAGGACTTTTTGTCATAAGAAACCACTTATCAACCTGAGGCCCTGGGAGAAAACACTCCCAGGGCCTCAGGTTGATAAGCTCCATAACTACAGTCAGAAGTCGCAGATTGGAGAAGAGAATAACAGTTAGATTGTCTAATCAGACAATTCTGATTCAAATCCCCTGCAAACAGATAAAGTCAGGTCCTGCTCAAACGGACTTGAAACTTGCACTGTTCAAGGTCTTTGGGAAACAAGTCTTTTTTAATTTTTATAACTTCTAATAAGCTTGATTTCTATGTTTTTAACAGAAACATGGTTAGACAGCAGTACTGGAAATGCAGTCCTTATTGAATCCATCCATCGAGATGGGAAAACAAATGCGGGAAAACAAAAAGAGTGGTGGTGTATATGCCTTTCTTAGGGATAATATTCTTATCCAGAAGCTATTACTTGGGGAGTTTTCATCATTTATGTGTCATTCAAAATGATTTGAAGCTTTCTTCATCTATTTTATATGTAAACCACCCCAACAATGTCATGATTTTATTGAGTTTACTGAAAAGCTCTATCCTTATATTATCCAGAGAGACACAGAGACAGATTATATTATAAAAAGCGAAAGGCCAGGTTTTATTCTTGCAAGAAAAAGCAAAGACATGCAAAAATCAAAGGTACAGAGTGAGTTTTGCTTAAAGAAGTAAACAAAACATGAGATTTTATATCACTGCAGTGGGGGCTGTTAGAGAGGAGGTGTACACCCTCCCCAAGGCCCCAGCTCCAGGTGCAGAAGTCCAGTGGCAAGCCATGTCTTTAGTTATGTCTACTCCATGCTTGGACTAACATGGAGGACATGACATGATTTGACATGACCTGTAAAGAGCTATGAGCCCCCAGTAACTATAAACAATATAAAAAATTATAATAATAAAAATGATTATAACATTCCCCCCTCTTTATGCTGATAACCATTAGCATAAACAACCTACTAGTTTGAGTGTGAATCGTAAACTATGACAGAAGCGAAAACCCAGCAGGGCTGTTGACCTAGCCAGAAGAACATTTGACCAATTGGTAAAATGACCTAAAGCTGGGAAAAACTCTTCTATCCACCCCTCGCCCCAAAGGCAGTGACAAAACAAAAACATCAAGCATCAAACGTATGTAATCACTTCAAATGATTAACTTACAACACATGTCAAAACAAACACAACAAATGATTATAATGGGATATGTTTCAAATCAAATGAACCCACAGAGTAATGCACTGATTTTTCAAAGTCAAATTCTTTAAAGTCCATAAATCATAAATGTCCATAAATCATAAATCAAAACACAGTGTCACTCCAAAATAAAGTAGAAAAATTTGCCAGAGGTTGAGGCTGGTCAACCCATTGAACTCAAGATCTCTGGCCTGTCCCTGCCTGTCCATTTCTGTCCCTGTAACGAAAAGAAAAACACATGGAGTGAGACACATGCACATTCATAATGATTAAAATCAATTCTCTTCAGCATAATCAATTCAATGAACCATACGGCCCTTAGGTCTGTAGTATGATCCGTCCTGGAGCTGTTGTCCCGTTGGTGTTCATGCAAACAATAACGTCCCTCAGATATCAAAGTGTTCATCTGAGGTCAAAGCCTTGACCTTAGTCGTTTGGCAGGTGCATGTCCAGGAATGTTGACCCAGCAATGGCCACATTCATCAATCTCACCAACAAGCTCCGGTACATGGAAAGTAACACAAACAAAAGTTATCAGACATGGAAGTGCAACAACAAGTACATGTACTGTATCTTAATACAGATTGTAAAATCCCAGTAAATCTTCCAAATATGTTGTAAAACCAGGTCAAAATTAATTTCTCTATTCCAGACTACTCTAATTCCTCTGCTAGAGTTTGAAGTCCTTTCTCAAAGACTTTAGTTCTGCTGTAAGTAGTCCTGTGTTACTTTGGAGGAAATCCTTCTGTAGATCCCCCCTTTTCAGCTAAAAGCATGCTCAGTGCTATTTTGTTCTGTCCAGTCCTTGGACCAGTTTTCTCTCATTTCCAGTTTTAAGTAACAGTTACAGCATCTCTCGTACAATTCATAAATCTTTGTTTATAAATATATTTTATATACTTTAATCCACATTTTCATAAATTGTCCCAAATGGTAAAAATTCAAATCCTAATGCTAATTTAATTTTAGCCTTATATTCATTAAGGACACCTTCGAAGGACACCTCTGTCGTCGATGTAAATGAGGCTCTCAAATGAACCTGAGGGAGCTGCTGTTTGGCTCCTAAAGTGTGAGTTCGACTCACGATGTTCTCCATCACATTGTATGTGAACACAAATAAAACGAAGATCCTTTAAGGACGCATGTTTCCGGTCAGCAGGCAATGCTGGTCTAATGGTCTTACTTTCACAAAACCTCCAGACTTCTGCTTTGCACTGCACCTGTCCCTGATCTCTACGTTTGTCAAGTTCAGAGTGATGTCACAAGAAGTCATGAGACCCACGTCACCAGCCCTGCTCACAGGTGTACTTCCCTTCACAGGTGTAAACCAAGATGATATAAGTTCAAAGAACTATGTTAATATTAGCTCTTACTGGTGGTGGCTATATTAATTGTCAAAACTCCTTTTCTGAACTGGTATACTTGTTGTAGTTGGCTTCCATCCAAATAAAGAACACACAAACAAATCAGAACGTTATCTGACATTATAGACCCATAGAAAGTGCCTCCTAGGTTTTCGTCAAACGAAACCATAAAAGCCCTTAAAATGATCAAACCATAAAATTGAAACAGCAGATAAACCCCTGTTTCCACAGATATGGTCTGCTGGAAATCTACTTTAATCTGAAAAGGTTTAATCAGACTAAACTGTGCTTCTCCAGAAAAGTCCTGTCAACTTTCTTTATTTCATTATTTGATTTAAACTCATCTTTTAACTGTATTAAACCCTGTTGTTATAGCATTATGCTAACCATTAGGTTAACCAAGCATTCCTTCATAACTTTAATACAGTTTGGTTTAAATCTTCTTCTCCCCCCTTTTTGAGACGTGGGACAACCATGGCTCAAAATACCACAAAAAATGAACAAAATAAAATAAAAGATAAAAAAAAAAAAAGTGTTTTTTTTTTCCAATTACCACCTTAAATTGTTAAGGTGGTAATTAATTTCATTAATTAGCATTTCTAATTATTCATCTTTGTTTTCCAAATAGTATCACTTTTGTTTCTGTTATATTTAAAACTTAACTTTGTTTAGTTCAGTTTTAATTTTAGTTATCATTAGTTGTAGGTCTTTACCTGTAACTGTAATTGGTATCATCCACAATTTGATAAATTTTAACTCAGTTGATGCAAACATAAATAATTTATATAGATCAGAACTGGTTTCTCATGATCTATTGTCACAGACTTTTAAACATTCACCTTCAATTCACAATTTATTTCACATGTTCTTTTAAATTAGAATATTCTCAAAATATTGTTCAATTTACCTCAAATTATTTTCTTTTAGAAAGAAAACACATTTTTCTCTTACTTTAAAACAAAATTTCTTACTCCCCCTTGGGTCAGACCCCTCCCTCTGGGGTTAAACCTGGCAGCATGTCTCAGCTGCTTGAACACACCACAAAGCATCTGCTCTGTTCACACTGCTTTCCTCCAAAACACCATCATCTTTGTGACTGTTCTTTAAAAGGAAAGACTAAACATAAAATCAACAAAGTTCTGTTCAAATTCTGCTCTATTTACTTTTAAAATCTTCACATATAAAAATTCCTTTAGGATTTTGTTCAGTATAGATTTTTTTTTATACTGTCTCTGTAAAACTCAGTTTTACCACCAGGTACTAAATACAATAAACCAGTTTGTTTTTGTATTTTTCCCATATTAATTTAAACGTGACATAAAAACGTTTTATCAATTACTATTTTCATGTTTCCACTAATTTGGCATTCAGATGCCACATAAAGAATTCACCTCACTCAATGTTAAACAGAAACTTTAAACATCAAGTGTAAAATCAAAATAATGTGTCTCTCTTTATTTATTCAAATTCACCAAACTTGTAATCAGTAATTATCATTACTGTTCATTCAATAAATGCAACATCTCAACCTCTTTTTTTCTTTTTCTTTAGGTTACAACCTAAAGACCTAAAGTTTGGTCAAAAACAAAACCAAAACAAAAAAAATTCAATTCTGTTCAAAAGGACCTTGTGTTAGTCCTAGTACTCAAATTTGTTTCACTTCAAACTTTTAATCACTTCAAACAGTGATTAAAACCCAGCGAGCCATTGGTATATGCTCTTAAACTTTAACAATTCACCTTGTTAGTTTAACAAGTATCTTTTTATTTACTTATTTCTCATTAACTTTCAATTTTTCAAATAAAACCTTTAAGATCGTTTTAACAGTTTGAACTGTTTTAACATATTTATGTTTTTAATCATACAAACCAGATTACCAATTTACATTACAGTTTAAATCTTTATTGTATAGATGACACTATACCTTAATTATAAAGTACCAAAATAAATAATGATTATTATTTATTTTGAACTATCTTTATTTCAATTTTCCAATTACTTAATTTTTAAGTTTTTCTTCTCAAAAACCATATTCAATCTCATTAATTTATGTCATTTAGTTTACCAAATCATGTTTCATAGATTCAATAAAACTCAAAAGTGGACTACATTTGTATCAACAGACATTTTCCTAATTAAGTATCAAACTTCATTTAACACATCAGTTCAGTGCAGACTGTGTCTGTCAACTAAGCATTTTTTTAACATTAAAAACTTTGTTTAATTTAAAGGCTCCCACCATGTCTGTGGTGCTAAAACTCTCTTAAAAAAAACAAAATCAAAGCCAAAACATTTCTAGCTCCGGGAAGTGAGCATAAAGGAGGGTGCTGTGAGTCCCCTGTTACCTTGACTTGTATAGAATGTTATCTTGTGTTTAAACATTCCTCGTGAATCCAAACAGTGGTTGTTTTGAATCCACTTGCTCCATTATTCATCAAAACCAAACCAGAAAAATACATTAATGTTTCTTTTCTTTACTTAGGTTCTGGTAACCTTGTTTTCTTTTAAATGTGAGCTTATGGCCCAACTATAAAGTTATATTATCTTTATAAACCTACTCTGCGCAATTCAACTTTAAGACGCATATTTAAATTCTTCCAATTACAAAGTAATCATTTTCATTCTTTTATTAGCGTTATACCGTGTGTTTGAACCAAACTGATATAAAGGACCTCTACTAGTTCTCGTACAAATAGATAAACAAAATAGTTTTTTGCAAAACATCAATCACTACTTTCATTTTGGATCCAAGTGTTGGATCTTTAACTTCTTCAAACCTTTAATGTTCACACTAACGTGTCACATAAAATACAAAACCAACTCTGTTCTTTAACAGAATACTCATTATTTTCTTCTCATAAACCAAAAGCACATCCAACCTCTGTAGATTCTTTCTGTGTGTGTATTTACATGTGTTTATGTACCTGACCTGTTAGTCGAAGCGGTCAGTTAGTTATGAGGTCATTCAAATAGACGTCTCTCGTCTATTTGCACAGAATTTGAAAAAGTAGTCATACCAGGTGATTTTAATGTGTACTTCAGGTTTTAAATTTTATGAACACCATTGCTCCTGTTAAGGTTAAAGTGATCAGGACGAGGCAGAAGGCTTCATGGAGCAACGCTCACTCTGTCAGGAGCACAGAAAAGGGAATGCCAAAGAAAATGGCGTAAATTGAAACTCTTATTTCATTATGAGGTATACAAAGAAAATTTGCATGTTTTCAATCAAACTTTGCAAAAAGCAAGAAAAATGTTCTTCTCAGAGATCATCATCAACAGCAGTAACAACCTGCGTGTCCTGTTTGCTACAGTGAACAGATTAACAAACCCTCCAGCTCCATTTCCACCAGAATTAGTTTCCACCACTAAATGCAATGAGTTTGCATTGTTTTTCAACGACAAGGTTCAAGGCATTAAACATGCGATACAGTCCAAGGGGCATACAACAATACTGCAGCCACCTAGGAGACACTTGGTTGGGTTAACACATTTTACACCCATTAATGACAGAACAATTGAAAAAACTGTCTCCAGCCTGAGTTCATCTACCTGCTGCCTCGATGTTTTACCCACTAGATTTCTAAAATCAGTACTAAGCAGTTTGTTACCACAACTCACTGATATAGTCAATAATTCCTTTACAGTCTGGAACATTTCCAAGGGCCTTAAAAACTGCTGTCATTAAGCCTCTCCTAAAGAAGAGCAGTCTTGATGCTACAGTGCTCAACAACTATCGGCCCATATCAAACCTGCCATTTTTAGGGAAAGTCATTTAAAAAGTTGTATATCAGCAGCTTAATGACTTTCTATTACTTAACAACTGCTTTGATCCTTTTCAGTCAGGATTCAGGCCCCATCACAGACTGAGACTGCACTTATCAAAGTCACAAATGACATTCGTCTGAACACTGACGCAGTCTCCGTCTGTTCTGTTGGACTTGTGCTGCGTTTGATACAGTAGACCATGAAATCCTGACACAACAATTAGAGAAATGGATAGGTATCACTGGAACTGCCCTCTTCTTTTAAAATGTTTTTAATTTTAAAAAAAAATTTAGGTTTCTTAATCTAAATCTTGTAAATTGACTTTTATTCCTGTAAAGCACTTTGAGTTACCCAGTGTATGAATTGTGCTATATAAATAAAATTGCCTTGCCTTGTCTTGTTTTCAACAACATACTTTGCAATCAATGTGTCCAGCTCGGGCTTGGTCACCTGTCGCTGACCCTAAAAATCAAGCATGGCTTGTTTTAACAGAGGATACAAGATGCCGCGAGGAACACGGTCGAAAAGGCTTTTCCAATTCCACAAAGTACTTATAATTGGTCGGGCAAACTTCCATGCACCCGAATCACAAATCCCCAAAATAATATTTGAAACTGTAATAAATAATTTTGAACATTAATATAATAAATCTGTGACTTTTGGAATACATTTCTGTATTTATCAATGTTCTACATTAAAATGTGAACTTTCTGTTTCAGAGATCTTTTTGCTCATAAATGTGGATGTGTGTTTTTTTTAGCATCTCATAAAGGAAATGAATGTGAACAAACACTTTAATGGGTCAATTAACTGTAGATGTGTGAAGCTGCATGTCTTGCGTCTCACTGCAGTGTCTTGTGTTTGCAGTGGGCCTAAGCGTTACGACTGGACTGGTGAGTGCTGGGTGTACACTCATGACGGCATCAGCCTCCACCAGCTGCTGTCTACAGAGTTCTCTATCATATTCAGCACCAAACTGGACTTGTCCCATCTGCCTTATTCTTGACGCATGTTAACCTACTGTCAATCTAGACATGTCTCTGTTAATGTGACCTGTATCATAAGATGCCATTGTTAATAAAGACACTTTAATGACAAACAAAATACCACTTCAATCATATTTAAACCAAGCTGATCCCACTTGATGCATTGTGAGATTTTTCTGTACATAAATTACTATTTTATGGAAAAATAGTCTTATAAAATGTATTATTTTACATTTTAGCGTATGTGTACATATAATAATAAATTGGATTTATATAGGGAGTTCCAAGAGTCCATTATTCATTTACACCACAGCAGTGTTGGAAGTGGCGGCGTTAATTTTTCAGTAATGGAGTAATCTAATTAATTTTTTTGTGTTATCATTCATATTCTCTGAAAAATGGTAAAAATAAAAAAATCACAAATTCTGCCAGGGTACTTATGGGCACAACTGTAGATATTGAGTATTTTCTTTTATTAATTTCAAGGAACCTTTGAAATGAAGGTTTGTATTTTATGGTCAAAAGTCAAATTTCTTAAATTACTGTTCATGCCAAATGTCAGGCCTGTAGTTGTGAGAGGTAGAGCTGCTACCACAGATTTCTGTCACCGTCTGGTCATTGACCACAGCTGGTGCTGCTGTGATATTTAGCCAAGACTGGCCCAGGACTCTAATGATGCAGTGGGACACAATCCTGCACTGGCATCTCTTCTGTGTTTAGATCATGGTAGATGACATGTTCCGTCATGCTGCTGCGCTGTTTCCAACAACGTGCTTTATTGCTTCATTTGTGGGGAACACAGGAAACTATATTCCTCCACCTCCTAAATTGGGACCGGGACCTATTTGACTGAATCCGGCACTTTTTTTCAGGAGAGGTTTCTTAAAGTAAAAGTTAATGTGGCCTGTTTTTAAACATTTTTAACTCTGATGTACTAATAGTATAGATGTAACTAATAGTTTGTTAAAACTGCATTATTTAGAAACAAAAAACATTAACGCAGTTTTCATAACAACACAAATTTCTTTGCCTTTTTTTTCCTTCTCAATGCTGGGGGAAAACCTCCCTTAAATATTCTCTGTATTCCTCCACCTCCAGCTTTACACATTAAGCACAGCCCCTGTCTAGTATAATTGTTGGTAAAGAACATGAGTCCAACAGGCGTGTTCACAGCAGAAGGTGAGATTATTTCCTGGGGAGGTGGACCAGCAACCAGAGTACAACAAGAATGGTGTTCTTCTGTAGAGAAGTAGCTACCATTGCTTATGCTCATGTCAACCTGTTTGACAGAAACATCAACCAGATTCCACTCAGACTGCTACAAAGTTAATGTTTTCAATTAATTTGGGCAGGTGCATGAGAATTCTCTCGTCTCTTCAGGGACAAGTGTGATAGACCAGTTAGCGGACCTGAAAACATTATTTTATAGTTCATAAAATGATGTGTTTACTGCTTTAGTATTTGTTAGGATAAGGAGTTCATTTATCTGTTTTATATTATTTTGAAGCACTCAGATTAGCTCGAGGACGATACAGACAGTGTGTTTGAGACAAATGGCTCCGTTGGAGGGGGTGGGGAGGACTGTGGCAGATTACCACTTTAAGCACCAGAGGCTTAGTGCCACTATTATCCTTGTGTGGCGGGATGTTTTGTGTGAATTATGTAACACAACCAGGACATTGCTCTTGTCTCATGAGCACTCCTCAGTCTGCTGGGACGGGAGCAGGGACATGGGACCAACAGCAGCCACCAGACCAGCCTGATGAGCAACATGAAGTACAAGAAGTTCATCACCATCATGCAGGCCGCTCTGGGAGTGGCCCCCCTCAACAAGAGAGAGCTCATACCACCTCCACGCAAGCTCTGGAAGCCTGCACGGTGAGCTCTGCTGTGTGTGTGTGTTGGAATGTTGGAGTGAACAGCTTTTGAACATGTGCCAAAAACTATTCATTTATGTAAAAGATGTTTATGCTCCCTCCTGGACCTTCATCAAAATTATTTTTTTAACATCTCAGATGCTTTGCATCTGTTTTGTTTTGAAAGCCCTAAGCAGCCAAACACTCTTAATGTCGTCATAATAACAAGACTGTCTCACTCTGTGTTAAAAAGAAAGTACAAACCACAAGCCAACATGTGTGTCATGGGCTTGTAGCAGCAACATGTATTCTATTTTCATATCCAGGTCTTATTAATCTTAATTCTGTTAAGTTTTATTAAAGAGAGGTTCAACAGCTCAATTTTTATTTATTCATTTTCTACCCCTTAGTCCCGTTAGGGGTCACGGGTGACTGGAGCCTATCCCAGCAGCTTTGGGCCTGAGGCGGGGTTCACCCTGGACAATGGCCAGTGAGTCGCAGGGCTAACATTTAGAGACAATGACAGACAACCATTCACTCTCACATTCATTCACTAAGGACACTTGAGAGTTGCCAATTGACCTGTACATGCATGTGTTTGGACGGTGGGAGGAAGCTGGAGTACCCGGAGAGTAACATGCAGACTCCTCACAGAAAGACCGGAGTCGGCCGAGAATGTTTGAGTCGGCAGGGTTTTGAACTCACAACCTTTTTGCTGTGAGATAGTAGTGCTAACCACTCTGCCACGTGCACACTATTAAGTTTTTATCTATTAATTATTAAATCACATGGCAGCAATATATTTATTGTGTTTTAATGAATAAGTTTGTGGCTCTATACACCACTATACACTCTATACAGGCACATAAACAAACTGTTGTAATTCCTACACCGTTCACCTGATTTAGATGTAAATACCTCAAATTAAAGCTAAAAGTCTGCAGTTAAAGCACATCTTGTTTGTTTCATTTCCAAAAAGATAATTGTGTCGATGTTCTAATATTTATGGACCTGCCTGTACTTGGTAATTAATCTTCTACTCAATGATTGCAAGCTGTCCATGCCCTGATGCATCAAAGCAGGCCCCAATCCACCATACTTTACAGTTGGGATTAAGGCTGGGCAAAATGGCCTCAAAATTATTTCATGATATAGGCGATCAAGAAAACAATAACGATATAAGTGACAATATAAAATAATTACAAAAAAATAATAATTTTTCTTAATAATAATTTTGTGTATAATGTATTTAAATAAATGTATTTAATGTATTTAAATAAATACAGCCGTTTAGATCATTATTAAACCTCATTTAAGTAAATGATCTTGAGTAAAGAGTATTTACTTACTAAAGAGGGAGTGGCTACAAAACTTCCATATTACTGTCAGTTACATGCATTTACGGTCACTGTTTACACGTTATTAGCTTTAGCTTCGCTGCAAAAACATGCTACTTTCTGAACAACAATGCACTTCTACTGTGGATAAACAAGTTAATATACCCGCTAAAACTTTTCCTCATTTTAATTTATTACTTGTGCTCTGCTTTACTCATGTGTGCGAGCAGCTCTCTGTTCTGTGTCTGTCCCTGCTCCGGCGATCTGCACGGTCTCAGAGCTGAGAGGTTGTACAATGTGTTGTTTTTCATAAATGAGGCAGAAATGTTACACATCACAAAATACTTCAGTCAGTCTATTTTAGCTTATCCCCTGTATTTAAATAAAATAGTTGAATATCGCTGTGCACTGCATTGTGCAGAGCCTGGTTTATTTAAAGTAGAGAGTTATAGCGGTGCGGCCAACACTCAGGTGTGGACAGCTATTTTGCTCAAATTAATCCGCCGGAAACCCTGAAGTTGGTTTAAGCTGTTTATGAGCACAGAGATAATAGTTTAGGCTCTATGTTGACTCAATACAAGTGCAGTTAGAGAATTCGGAGAGTGGAGCACAGTTTTCATTAATGACTGCTTCATTAGGCCTAATTGTTGCCGCTATCTGTCTGCTATAACGTGATATTGTGATATGACAGATATTATCACCAGAAAAAAATATACCAGTATTATCGTGAGCTATATGAGATGGCACTGCCCTAGTTGGGATAATATTTTATTAAGATATGCCGTGGCCTTTCTATGCCAGATGTAGCGCTGTGTGTTTTTTCCAAATTCTTTTTTCATCAGTCCACAAAACATTTTGCCAATACAGCTGTGGAGTGTCAATGTGCTCTTTTGCAAACTTCAGACGTGCAGCAATGTTCTTTTAAGAAAGCAATGGCTTACTACACTGTGTCCACAATTGTTAGACAAGTTGTATTTTTGAGGATTCATTTTGTTATTGTACAACTACAGTGCTCTTTGTCAATCCAAAATGTTAACAAACCATCAAACCTGAACATTTAAGAAGTAAAAGTGAAGTTTTGTCTTTCTTAAAACAATATCTACATGTACATCATTATTAGGCAACTATTAGTGTCAGAATTATTATGCTAACTAAATGAAAAACAAAGATTTTCCTATCTCACTCCATTTTCAGTTTATTTTCACCTGTTAAAGTGAGAATAATAAACAAACTCAAAATTTACAAATAAACATTTCTGAAATTAATAAAAAACAACTCGGTGACCAATGTACCCTCCTTTTCGATAACAGTCACAAGCCTTTCATTCACGGAGTCAGTCAGTTTCTTGATCTGGTCAGAATCAATTTTTTGGCCTCTCTACCACTGAGCTACTGCCCTGAACTTTGATGCATGTGATGGAGCGTTGTCTTGCGTAAAAATCAAAGTCTTCTCGAAAGATGCAGACTTTTTCCTGGACCACTGCTTGAAGAATGTGTCTTCTAAAAATTGGCAGTAGGTCTGAGAGTTGATTTTAAGTCCATTTTCAACCCGAAAAGATCCAACTAGCTCATCTTTAATAATACCTGCCCATACCAGTTACTGATCCAAGAGAAATAAGAGTATGACGAGACAAGACAAGACGACACAAAAGAAGCATACACCAGAGGCAGGAGGAGCAGGAGGAGACGTCCGCCTTGTCCGAGAGCAGAAGGTGAAGTCTCTTGACACGTTTCTTGCGACCCTGTTGACTATTTGCTACAAAACGTCAAGAGTGCTGCATCCCTGTGAAAGTTTACTGACTTTTCAGAGTCAGTTAAATCTATTTTTTGGCCCATTTTGCCTGAGGAGAACTACATTTACATTTAGTCATTTAGCAGACGCTTTTTATCCGAAGCAACTTACAAAAACAATGGAAGCTATTTTAACAACACAAGGTACAAAAAGCATAAGTGCACAAAAAAACTAGTCAGTTTAAACCCACCACAGTAAACAAAGCTAAGGATAGGAGATTTTTTTTTTTTTTTATGAGATGGAATTGATAGAATGGAAGTAGAATTTTGCCTAATAATTATGCACATCTTGATACAGGGTGTTGATCTCCTTAGGCCACACCCTCCTCGTTACACAAATACACATCACCTGATATGCATTAAATACAATAAGGATTCAAGTTTATACAGCTTGGAGTTGGAAATTATGGATAAAATGATGATCTGGTCATAATAATTACTTGCCTAATAATTGTGCACACAGTGTAAAAATCATGCAGAAGCCACAGGGTATCCACGGTGTCCTGCTTGTTCAGTGTTTTATGTATTGTAGACTCTTGAACAGAGATGTTAGCAATAACACCTTCAAATCTTTGGCTGTTATTCGGGCTTGTTTCTTTACCTCATTGATGAGTCTTTGTTGTGCTCTTGGTGTCATTTTGACTGGGCTCCCACTTCTTGGTAGAGTAGCAACAGTCCAAAAGCGTCTCCATTTGTAGATTGTAGACTGGTGAAATTGAAGCGTTTGAAATAACTTTGTAACCCTTTCCAGCTTTATGTAAAGAAACAATTCTTGATTGTAGCTACTCTGAAAGCTCTTTTGGGCGAGGTATGGCTCACATAAGCATGTTGTTCTTATGCAGAGTAAACTCCAAAAGTAGTCCACACTTCCAGACATATTATCTTAACGAGACTCCAGGTGTGCTAATACCTGACTCCAATTAACTTTTTTGCCGTCATTAACTCAAGTGTTCGCATAATTTTTCCACAAGCACTGAGGTTTTTTGGTTGTTCTAAATAAAGACATCAAAGATCAGATTTTTTTTGTGCATATTATTTTTAGACACATTATGTTTGTCAATACCCTTGACTTAGCTGAAGATCAGATCACATTTTAAAACAAATTTATTCAGAAAACCATGACATTTTACAAACTTTTCCTTGTCACTCTAGGTCTATAGTAGGGTTTCATCAGTAGGGTTTACAGAGAATGGTCAGTAGGCCAAAGGTCTGAATAGGACACGTTTATGAAATGGAAAGATAACAGTAACTGAATAATCATTACAGTAGGGGGCCATAACAAACAGAGGGACCATGCTACACCTCAAGAGTTTGTACAGTCCCCTCAGCTGGACAGAAACCTACTGTAACTTTCATGTCTCTGGATGGTGGCATATCTCCAGAGATTAGTGAGAAAGGGGCTACCACACAACGCATATAATAAAGTCAATAGGCCAATAGATTGGGCCCCACAGAATCCTTTTTGTACAAAATACACTAAAATTGACTGACTGTTTCAGAAGACAGGATCTTTCTTCCAAACTTGCCATCTTAAACATCTCTACTGGTAAATGAAGATAGAGACCCCATCCATGAGTTGCACAAACAGGGATCTGTGCCCTCTGCTGGCTAAATGTTATGCAGGATGGCTTTAAATATGCATTAAGTGATGAGCATCCTGGCTGAGGCATGGGCCCAGACAGGTCGACAGAGCAGGGGAAGCCTGGAGACCAAGGAGGTAGCCGAGGAGCCCTTTTAAAGTGCTCTGCCCAAGGTGCAGGCAATCAGGCCTGAAAAGGAGGAGCAGGAGAGCAGGCAAGAGACAGCCCCTGAAGTTAAGGGCGCCATGTCTTGGTGATGGACAGCCATATGCTGCTAGTTTGTTGGTTTTATGGACTCCATACCTATCAACTCCAACAAAACACTAGCAAAGTCAGGTTAAGGGGGCTGTTCCTCCCACCCACTCCCCTCTAGGTCCCACTGTCACAGTCAGTACTGTCCTCCCCAGTCAGAGCACTTTTCTAGTCTCACCTGGTCCTGACTGAACAAAACCAAGGCCAGATCTAAGTGGTTAAAATAAGTTTCTGCAGGTGACTGAACCCGCCTGGGTCGTCTACCCCAAGGCAGCTCCAGGATACGATTGAACACAGCTGGGTATTGTTGTGTGGGAGCTGGAGGAGGTGTCTGGGGAGGGGGAAGACAGTGTATCTCGTCGAAACACATGGAAGACTAGGTGACTCAAAGTTGTAGCTGGAATACAGTTCATCTCAGGGCCATCTGCACATTATTAATGCTGGTAAATGAATAATGAAAAGAACAAGATATTTTCGACTTGATTGAGTCAGACTCTCAATACTTAACCATTTTTATGTATATCTGCTATTTGATTGACATTAATATGGAAGCACATAATACTGTTCCTACCACACTTACAGTATAAGGCATTCACTGATCAATGAGAGACTGGAGTCTGGGTAGAATTGAGCTGTGTGTGAGAGAGTAGAGATGGTCCTGATCACACTCCACCGCTGCAGAAAGCAGTGCAGCACCCTCCTCCCTGCCTCTGCTCTCCTCCGTGCCCTGTTCTAGTCTGGCTCTCTCTGTCATGCTGTAGTCCGTCTCTCCTCCCCTGCTGTAGTCCGTCTCTCCTCCCCTGCTGTAGTCCTTCTCTCCTCCCCTGCTGTAGTCCTTCTCTCCTCCCCTGCTGTAGTCCGTCTCTCCTCCCCTGCTGTAGTCCGTCTCTCCCCTGCTGTAGTCCGTCTCTCCTCCCCTGCTGTAGTCCTTCTCTCCTCCCCTGCTGTAGTCCGTCTCTCCTCCCCTGCTGTAGTCCTTCTCTCCTCCCCTGCTGTAGTCCGTCTCTCCTCCCCTGCTGTAGTCCGTCTCTCCTCCCCTGCTGTAGTCCGTCTCTCCTCCCCTGCTGTAGTTTCTCCTGGTCCTGCTATATTCTCTACTCACCCTGGATCTCATAAATCGTCCGGATCTCCACAGTGCCTGGTTCATTAGCCTTTGTATGCTGCTCTCACCATGCGTCTTGGAGTCTGCTCCTTCATCTCGGATATCCTCAGCACCTCCACGAACATCTGCTTTTGCTGGGCAGAGGGCAAGGTACTGTCTGGGCTTGGATGCTTCTGGGACTCACAGTTGATGCTCTGGGTGTGTGTCTGAAGATTTGGAACCTGTTTGTTTTAGGATATTGACCAGTCTGTAGAGGTGTGGCACTGTTGTCAGCTGCAGATGCTCTTTACTCTAATCATATTTGAATTTTGTCTCGACCCTTTAATGGGCTTGGTGCTCAGCGTCAGATATAGTGCCACTGGTGACTTTTTCTAAAAGGGTCATGCCTCCTTCACTGCCGTCTGTCCACTCCTCCCACTCCACCCAGGTCAGCTGAATGTTGTTGGAGGTGAAGGTTGGGTGAGTTTAGTGAGGAACATGTGGTCAAAAATTTGGGATAAAAGTGTTTTAGGAGTCACTTACGTGTTCACTCTTTATGCAATATGCATGAGTTATAATAGCTGTTAGCTCACCCCGACAGAGTTGCTAACATCATACACACCAGTGTTAATTTTGACACAAAATTTTAATTTAGTTTTAGTCTTAGTCGTTTGACTATAATTCTTTTTAGTTTTAGTCAAGTTTTAGTCATCTGATTTGTTTTAGTTTTAGTCTTATTTTAGTCGACTAAAATTGCTTGTTATTTTAGTCAACTAAAATAAGACTAAAATCAATAACAGATTTACTAGACAATTTTTTACAATATTTTTTAAGTTTGGTATAGAAAATAAACTTAACCAAAATATATAAAACACAAATTCAACTTTATGTCAACACAACGGTGTCTTTATTTCAATTCAAAAGTTTTTATGCAGCAACAAACACTGTCATGGTAATGTAAACAATAACTAGCTGCCAATTCACCATCAATAAAAGAAAAATAAAGTTAGGTCCAGGACCTTAAAGCTTACAGCTGAGCTGAACAATAAGTGCAAACATTTTTAATTTCGAATCTAAAGTGCACTGAACGACATTTTCTTCTTGCTACCACAATGCTGGCAATTCAACCACAGAATAGTAACACTTATTTACCTCTATTCATTTTCAAGAAAGTACTTCGTGCTAAAGTGACTTTTGCTCTGTTACGCTTTCCCCTGGTTAGGTCACCTGTGACATTTTGTCGCTCTTTGAATGCCGTCTTCCCGGGAGCTCAGTCAAATAAGTCAGTCTCTGATTGGTTCTCTTCTTCTCATGCAGTTTCGTTCTTCTTCTTCTCTAGTATTAATGGCGGGTCGCAACCAATTTTTTCGGTGCATACCGCCACCTACTGTACCGGAGTGTGTTCGCCTGTTCTGTTTTGCGGATTGGTTCTTTTGTTCATCTCTCCCGTCTGCTAATTGGATTTTCGTCACAGTCTATTTTCGTCTCGTCCTTTATTCGTTGACGATAATGTCAATCAATTTAGTTATAGTTTTAGTCTCCATCAGTGACTTCCTTTTTAGTTTTCGTTTCGTTTTGAATAGAAGGGTATTTAAGTGGGAGTAGCCACCGCGGCAGCGGTCGCGGCAGCCGTCATCGCGTGAAGACCGGAGTGAGTAAAGACCATCGACTCTACCTGCACGCGACTCCACCAAACAGCCACACACCCACAGAGGACCTGAGTATTGCACCTTTTTTAGTACTAATTGTTTGCACTTATATTCCATTATTTCTACTATTACTTTCTTCTTGTATACTTTTTCCTCTTCGGCTCTTAAATGTGTTTCCAAATTACTACTGTCATTTCACCACGGAAATTATCATCTGTTTCACGCAAAAGGCGACGCAACCATAGTAATCTGCATGTTGTATCACTGTCAAAAACTGCCCCTTCTACTTTCCCAATAGGCTTGTGGAACTGCCAGTCCGCTGTGAACAAAGCTGATTTCATTACAGCTTTTGTTCAACATTCTGGTCTTTCAGTTGTAGCACTTACAGAAACATGGATCAAACCAGAGGACTCTGCCACTCCCGCCGCCCTCTCCATAATCACACTTTCTCCCACAGTCCTCGCTTCACTGGAAGGGGCGGAGGGACCGGACTACTTATTCCTACTGGCTGGAAGTTCAAACAGCTATCACCCTTGTGTGACAACAGCTCCTTCGAGTTCCATGCTGTTACCATCACCCACCCTGTTAAAAGTCATTTTGTAGTTATCTATCGGCCCCCAGGTCAGCTTGGACATTTCTTGGAGGAGTTGGATGCGCTTCTTTCATCCTTCCCTGACGATGGTACCCCTCTGGTGGTATTAGGAGACTTCAACATCCACCTTGAAAAGCCACAGGCTGCTAACTTCATTAACCTAACTGCATCATTTGACCTCAAGCAGGTTTCCACATCGGCAACCCACAAGTCTGGTAACCAACTAGATCTTATCTACATAAGATACTGCTCCACTCGCCACACTCAGGTCACGCCACTGCACACTTCCGATCATTTCTTCATTACTCTCGACCTTGACCTAACTTCTCCAGACACTGCAATTGTTTTACCGCTGGTCACTTTCCGACGCAACCTGCGTACACTCAGTCCCTCCCGTTTTTCCTCTGCTGTCTCTTCTGCGCTCCTCTTCTGAGGAGCTCTCTCTTTAAACACTAACACCGCCACCGACACTCTGTGCTCCACGCTTACATCCTGCTTGGACAACTTATGCCCCCTTACATCTAGACCAGCCCGTACATCCTCGTCTGCCCCCTGGTTATCCGATGTTCTACGCGAGCACCGCGCCAGCCTCCGGTCAGCTGAGAGAAAATGGCGCAAGTCTAAAGATCCTGCTAACCTCTCTATCTACCAGTCTCTCCTCTCTACTTTCTCCGCTGATGTCACCTCTGCAAAAACTGTCTACTACCATTCTAGGTTAATCAACTCACCTGACTCGCACTCTCTTTAGAACCTTTTCCGCCCTCCTTTGTCCGCCTGCTCCCCACCTTCATCGGATCTAACAGCTGATGATTTCGCGTCTTTCTTTGTAAAGAAAACGACCACCATCAGCAGTCAGTTCTCTGCGCCTCCACCTGTCGAGCTCATTCAGACCCCTGATATGTGTTTGCTCACTTCCTTCTCTCCTCTAACTGAAGCAGATGTTTCCAAGGTCATTAGTTCTAACCACCCTACTACCTGCCCGCTGGATCCCATCCCCACACATCTCCTTCAGGCCATCTCTCCATCTGTCGTGCCTGCTCTCACCCACATCATCAACTCATCTCTTTCCACTGGGTCCTTCCCCACAGCTTTCAAAGAGGCCCGCATCACACCACTACTGAAGAAACCCACTCTTAACCCTACTCTGCTTGAAAACTACAGACCGGTTTCCCTCCTTCCCTTCATTGCCAAAGCTCTGGAGCGAGTTGTGTTTACTCAGCTCTCATCCTTTCTCACACGGAACAACCTCCTGGACCAGAACCAGTCTGGGTTCAAGAGCGGTCATTCCACGAAACTGCCCTGCTCTCAGTCATCGAAGCTCTGAGACTGGCAAAGGCAACATCCAAGTCATCTGTACTCATCTTACTGGATCTGTCTGCTGCTTTTGACACTGTTAATCATCACATCCTCCTGTCCTCTCTCAGGGCGATGGGTGTCTCTGGAATGGCGTTGCAATGGTTCAATTCTTACCTCTCGGATAGGTCATTCAGAGTATCCTGGAGAAATGAGGTCTTTGAGTCCCAACATCTCAATACAGGGTGCCACAGGGCTCAGTGCTCGGACCGCTACTCTTTTCCATATACATGACATCCCTTGGCTCTGTCATCCAGAAGCATGGCTTTTCCTATCACTGCTATGCAGATGACACTCAACTCCACCTGTCATTTCATCCTGGCGATCCGGCGGTCTCTGCTCGCGTCTCGGCATGTCTGAGCGACATCTCACTTTGGATGAAGGACCATCACCTGCAGCTGAACCTTGCAAAAACAGAACTGCTTGTGATTCCGGCCCATCCAAAGACCCACCACAACCTCTCCATTCAACTAGGCCCATCAACCATTACACCGTCCAGCACTGCCAGAAATCTGGGAGTGGTAATTGATGATCAGCTAAACTTCACAAGTCATCCTCTACAACATTAGAAAAATTAGACCTTTCCTATCAGAGCACTCCACGCAAATTCTAGTCCAGGCTCTTGTCTTGTCCAAACTGGACTATTGCAATGCCCTACTGGCTGGACTCCCGCCTGCACAACCAAACCTCTGCAGCTGATCCAGAATGCAGCGGCAAGAGTGGTCTTTAATGAACCGAAGAGAGCGCACGTATCTCCTCTATTCATTAGGTTACACTGGCTCCCGGTTGACGCCCGCATCAAGTTCAAAGCTATGCTCTTGGCCTACAAGACCACCTCTGGTTCTGCACCCCCATATCTCCACTCACTAATACAGACCTACGTTCCTACCAGATCCCTGCGCTCTGCAAATGAACAACGTCTGGTGGTACCGTCCCAAAAGGTACAAAATCACTCTCACGTACCTTCTCTGGATCTGTTCCACATTGGTGGAATGATCTACCTGCTGCTACAAGATCAGCAGATTCTGTAGCCATCTTTAAAAAACACCTGAAAACACATCTCTTCCGTCAACACCTGACTGACAAACACTGAGTCCTACTTCCTTTCTATCGATTCCTTTCTAAAAAAAAAAAAAAAAATTCTCTTACCCTTAGCATTGTATACTGCGCTGAGTTTAAACTGACTAGTTTTTTGTGCACTTATGCTTTTTGTACCTTGTGTTGTTAAAATTGCTTCCATTGTTATCCTCACTTGTAAGTCGCTTTGGATAAAAGCGTCTGCTAAATGACTAAATGTAAATGTAAATGTAAATGTTTTCGTCCGCAAAAAAATATTTGTGACGAAAATAATGACGAAAATATTTCGTCAACGAAATTAACACTGATACACACAGGAGGGATCAAAAGGATCATTAGTAAAGATTTCATGCAAATTGCCCTGAAAGTCTTATTCAATCCCACAGATTTTAAAGAAATTAATTAAAGAGTGTTAATCCTCGTGGGAAATCAAGGGTATTCGTCAAAGGCCTGTAGCTGTTGCCTTAAGCTTCTTCTATCCTGTCAGTGTCAGTTTAGCAGTTGACAAGTTTTTATTAAACTGAAGAATATAACTTTCTATTTTCAAGTAACTTGTTGGGAAAATTAAATTAGTAAGCTTTTGTGGTTGTTGTGTTCCATTTCTATTATTGTCTTGTTCTAGATAATCAATTTCTTGGAAATTTAGCAGCCCTCTTAAATGTTTTAATAGATTAGAGAGAAATTGGGAAAAAGCCATTTAGTTTGACATGTATGAGCTAAATGGCATGCATTTAAAGCTTTTATGCCCTTTTGGGCACCCAAAGCACTTTACATCATGCTTTTATTCACTCATTTAGACACGCCACATGGCACACATGATAAGGACTATATTGTGTCAGAAAAGGATTTACCTGGATGGAGTTATTTGTCAAAGGTGCATATTCCAACCATACAGGCTAATGTGGACTTGTTAATTGGAAGCAATGTCCCACAGGGAGTGGAACCCTGGGAGGTAATAAACAGCCAAGGCAACAGGCCTTATGCAATTAAAAACAGCATTGGGCTGGGTAACTAATGGGCCCGCCATGGTAATACCTACCCAGACAATGAGGATGAATTGCAGAATGAAATTTCTAGTTTGGAGAACATTATTGAATCTTCTGAAATGAAATGCCAGGATCTTCAAAACAAACTAGAAGCTATGTCTGAGGCGCTAAAAATGAAAACAGACATTATAGAGGAACTTCAGAATATGAAACACACCATCACAATCATATTAACGCTTTCATAAACCAGTGGCACAGCAAAAAACACTTTTACATCCTTTCTGCTCCTATAATTGTATGTTTTGGGTCTCTATTAACTCACAAAGTGTGAAACAAAGCAACTGTGGGATCTCTCTGTTATCTCTCCCCTTTTGTAAAAGGGCCTCGTTTCTCAAAATCTATCACTGTGACAACACAATCCAAAGAGGCGGGCTCTCCCCTCAGTCACTTCCCTTTACAAGCTGCAGAGCTAATCACTCATCCGTCATATTGTTTTCTTTGCCTCAGCATTGCAATATTAAGTAATTATTATGTCAGTTTATTATTTAAAGCTTATTTCAACATAATAAACATGCTACTATTTGTTAGGCTGTATGCAGACAGAGCCAGTAATCACAATTCAATGAGGTTATAAGCTGACATTTAGACATTTAGGCCCCTGCCCGCTGTCCCCAGAGCTGGTGAGCTATGGATTGGTGCGGAGGATTCTTGTGCATCAGAAACCGCTCATCACTAGCACAGTTTGCGTTTGCTCTCGGTGTAGCAACTAGTAGCTACATATCACAAGATCAACAAGAAATATGTTGGCTGCTACGTACGCAGACCCAAGTGTCACTCACTACTGTGGGAGGTAACATTGATAACTTAGCAATGAGAGCTTCTTCTCATCCTGGCTTCCCAAGTCTGGTCCTGGGACGCTTCGCCCTCATGAGCAGACTTGTATAAACGTATAATCTACGGCTAAATCAAAGAGGCACTTTTTAACAAGAATGTTTTAAAATCCTGACAATTTTTTTTTTTTTGTTCTGTACAAGCACAACCCAGTAAAGACTACACCGATTGATGAACAAGAGCAGAAATGAGGATAGGACATTAACAGAATTTTATTAAGTTAAAGGGCCAGCGCCCAAAACCGAGCGTTTTAGAGGAGCGCTTTAGAAAGGGTTTTTCAGAGTTCTGTATAAACTAAACCGTAAGACATTTTGATTCCCTAGGTGCACAAAGAACTGTTATTAATTGATAAACATGGACAATCATGGACATTCAGTGTCTCATTTAAATAAATAGCTGTTTGGTGATTGAATCACGACAATTTATCCAATCAGAGCAGCTCCATGTTGCTTACATTTCTAACGATAAAACAGTTACTCTTACTAATTATCAAACGTAAAACACACCCAGACCTTTCAGAGCTGTTGCATAATTGGACACACCAGCCAAATAGGCCATGGTGATTTTGCGTGGAGCTGTTTGAGATGTGTGTGTTTCTTCAAGTGTAGTATTGGCTGTGTGCTGTTCTTTTTAGAATGCAGTGCTCTTTCAGCAAAATAGTGTGTGTGGCCATGACAAAATAAAGAGGCGAGTCCTTCAGGCAGAGTGTGTACCAATGTTAAACTCAGTCTGCAGTCTGATTTGGAGCAGTGTGTGTTTAAATCAGTCCTGCGCTCTGCCCACGAGTTTGTGAGATACTGTGAGGAAGTATCAGATTTAAGACTGGACTGTGGACAGACCAATCAGACGCTCCGGCAG